>NW_021024871.1:1082815-1161453 GCF_004153795.1 Camellia sinensis | reverse complement strand
TTGTGAAGTGTGGATACAGCTTGTATGCTTATCTGTGGATATTGTTGATATACATATCTGTTGTAGGGTGTGGATACAGCTTGTATGCTTATCTGTGGATATTGTTGATATACATATCTGTTGTAGGGTGTGGATACAGCTTGTATGCTTATCTGTGGATATTGTTGATATACATATCTGTTGTAGGGTGTGGATACAGCTTGTATGCTTATCTGTGGATATTGTTGATATACATATCTGTTGTAGGGTGTGGATACAGCTTGTATGCTTATCTGTGGATATTGTTGATATACATATCTGTTGTAGGGTGTGGATACAGCTTGTATGCTTATCTGTGGATATTGTTGATATACATATCTGTTGTAGGGTGTGGATACAGCTTGTATGCTTATCTGTGGATATTGTTGATATACATATCTGTTGTAGGGTGTGGATACAGCTTGTATGCTTATCTGTGGATATTGTTGATATACATATCTGTTGTAGGGTGTGGATACAGCTTGTATGCTTATCTGTGGATATTGTTGATATACATATCTGTTGTAGGGTGTGGATACAGCTTGTATGCTTATCTGTGGATATTGTTGATATACATATCTGTTGTAGGGTGTGGATACAGCTTGTATGCTTATCTGTGGATATTGTTGATATACATATCTGTTGTAGGGTGTGGATACAGCTTGTATGCTTATCTGTGGATATTGTTGATATACATATCTGTTGTAGGGTGTGGATACAGCTTGTATGCTTATCTGTGGATATTGTTGATATACATATCTGTTGTAGGGTGTGGATACAGCTTGTATGCTTATCTGTGGATATTGTTGATATACATATCTGTTGTAGGGTGTGGATACAGCTTGTATGCTTATCTGTGGATATTGTTGATATACATATCTGTTGTAGGGTGTGGATACAGCTTGTATGCTTATCTGTGGATATTGTTGATATACATATCTGTTGTAGGGTGTGGATACAGCTTGTATGCTTATCTGTGGATATTGTTGATATACATATCTGTTGTAGGGTGTGGATACAGCTTGTATGCTTATCTGTGGATATTGTTGATATACATATCTGTTGTAGGGTGTGGATACAGCTTTTATGCTTATCTGTGGATATTGTTGTTATACATATCTGTTGGGAATGTGGATATAGCTTATATGCTTATCTGTGAATGTGGGATATTGTTGTTATACGTATCTGTTGAGAATGTGGATATAGCTTATATGCTTATCTGTGAATGTGGGATATTGTTGTTATACGTATCTGTTGAGAATGTGGATATAGCTTTTATGCTTATCTGAATGTGAGATATAGTTTTTATACATATCTGTAGAAATGATGATAGAGCTAGCATGCTTATCTGTTGAAAAGGGGAAAATGAAAAGTAAATGGGACTTGTAAGTCGTTGACATAAATGTGTAATTTATGTGATTGTATCTGTGTTGACCAACTATCAATTGCTAATGTTTTAGTCATTGTCCATGGTTGGTTTAGTGTATTTCTACTGGGCTGTGGCTCACCCTATATGGGAATATCATTTTCAGGTACAGGAAGCATGCCACCTCCAAGGACTTAGCTGGGAGGCTAGTGGCGGGCATAGTTTTGTCGTTTTACTTTTGATGTATTATATGTAACTTCAAGCCATGGGCTTAATGTGTAAACGAGTTAGAACTCTTTGTTGTAACCAAGTGTTAACTTGGAAAGCTGTAAGCCCGTATGGCATTTTGTTATGAGGTTAACATGTAATATTTAATTAACGAAACTCAATGTAATAAAGGAATGTGGTTAGTTTATATGTAAATGCATGTTTTACCTGAAGGGTTTATTGTTACATTTTTGAGGGCGTTACATAATTAGTTCAATGGTTCTTTTTTTAAAATATGATTGTAGTTAGTTAATTGTTCTTTTTTTCATTTATCTATTTTTTTTATTATGGAAAAAATGTGATGTGATTGTAGTTTGTTCAATAGTTCTTTTTTTTAATGTGATTTAATCTTTTATTTATTGTTCTAATGGTTTTTCTTTACAATTATTTATGAAAAAAATATGATTGTAGTTAGATAGTATAAAAATATTTGTGATTTGATTTGGTTTTTTTTTTTTTGTGATTTGATTTTTAAAGTACCAATTATTGATAATGATTAGATTGTATTTTGAAAAAAAAAATTGTAATTCATTTTTTTAACTCACTGTGTTTTTTGAAAAAAAATTATTGTGTTTTTTCAACTATCAATTCACTTAATTTGTGATTTGATTTTTAACTCACTGTATTTTTTGAAAAACAAAATGGATTGTACTCATTAGGGTCACATAATGTACCATTATTAATGATGATTAGATTGTATTTTGACCCCAAAAAAAAAATTATAATTGATCTTTTTAACTCACTATGTTTTTTGAAAAATAAGTTATTGTGTTTTTTAATTATCAATTGACTTAATTTGTGATTGATTTTTTTAATTATTGATGATGATTAGATGGCATTAAAAAAATTGTGATTTGTATGATTGGAGTTATCTCCTTTTGTTTATAATTTTATTTTTTAATATGATTGAAGTTAGATAAACATAAACACTCATAAAAAGAAAAATGTGATTGTAGTTTGTTCAATGGTTCTAAATAATCTTTTTTATTTACTATTTTAATGGTTATTTTTTTAATTATTTTCTTTATTATGAGAAAAATATCATTGTAGTTAGATAGCATTAAAAAAAGATTAATAAATAAAAAAAATTTCTTGAAAAGTCCAACACATATGAATTCCTTGAAAAGTCCCAACACATATGATTATTATCCCTCATAATAACACTTTAATGCATTAAGGACATTGATATTTAATAAATTTTTAAAAAGTTTTTTTCACAAATTTTTTATTTTTTAAATATATTTATGTTAGATATATTTTAAAAAAAATTATTTAAAATATTAAAAAAAATTAAAAAAAAATATAAATATCTATAATTATTCCGTGCATAGCACGGGTGATAGGCTAGTCTATATATTAAGGAAAAGAGGGTTTTTAATTCACAGGCCTTGTAAGAGCTCCAATATCCCAATACTCATTTTCTAATTTTTTAATTTTTTTTTTATAAAAAAACTCAGCATTTATTGATTTCTCCCAACCCACAAACCTTTTGACTTCTCTCATAATTACTGTAACACCCTTTTCAATTTCTCTCATACACTATGGTAACACACAAAAATAAAGAAGATAAGAATTAGCTATGGATCTCAAAAAGATATAACAATATCTAAATTTGAATTATGATTTAGTAATATAATTATATATTTTTTTGATGCATATCTATCCAAATTATAAATCACTTAATGGGACAAATTAATCAATTTTCTAAAATTATTGATTTTTTAATTTATAAAATAGATTAAAAAAATTATTGACTGATTTATTTATTTAATAACAAAAATATTTCATAATCTCTCCATCCTAATTTCTCTCAACGATTTCTAAAAAAAAAAATATTAAAACTTGCCTTCCTTCTCTCTTTCCAAAAAATCAGATAATATTTTTCATGAAAGTTAAAGATATCTATCTATATCTTATATATTATATTGTAAAAAAAAAAAAAACTAAAAATCAGATATACAAACAGATAAACTTAATAAATTTGATTTTTATTTATTCGCTTAAAATCTTTATTTTGTATCTCAATATCCAATTTTAAATTTTAAAAATATTTAAAGTTTATCTAAACAAATCTAATTTGAAAATATCTCCCACCATTATACTTTAAATCAATAAAACTCACATGTCTATTACATATCTAACTCACATTATAACTTACCTAAATAATAATAATTAAAAACAAATAAAAATCACAGATAAATTAAATTAAAAAAAAATAGATACCTACAACTCCATCTTAAATAAATTAGAAAAAAAAAAACCCAAATGGAAACCACACAAAAGTTAAAAAAGATAAGAATTTAGATATGGATCTAAAAAAAACTATGACAATATCTAAATTTGAATTATGATTAGTAATATAATTATCAATTTTTCTGATGTATATATATATATCAAAATTTTAAATCACTTAATGAGACAAATTTATCAATTTTCAAGTCATATTTAAAGAATAATCTGATTAGTCATCCCAACTCCTAAACTTCGCAGGCACTGGCAGAGGAGCTAACGGATTGGGTTAGGTGAGGTTTAAGTTGTTGGAGGTAACATTCTCCCACTCTATAAATTTATTTATTTTTTAATTTTATTTTTTTCCTATGTAATTCTCTTTTTCTACTGTTGGTTTGGTTTTGGTTTCGATGGAAGAGTTGTTATGCAACCTAATGAGTTAAAATTGGAGGTGGTAAGGCATTTTAGGTGTTTGTTTAATGAGAGTTGAAAGCTTAGGCCCAAGATTGGTGGTATGCTTAAATCTATCAACACTGACTCTGCAGCTGATTTGGAGGTGGTGTTTACAGAACCACTAAAGTGTGGGCAGCCATTAAAAGTTGTGATGGTAATAAGGCGCCAAGGCCCGATGGATTTAATTTGTCTTGCATTCAGAAATGCTGGAGCATACTGAAGCAGGATTTTATGAATTTCATGTCGGAGTTTCATGAGAATGGCAGGTTGGTCAGATGCTTGAAGTGCTCTTTCTTTATTCTTGTCCCAAAGAAATTCAATCCATCAAGTCTTTCGAACTACCGACCTATCTGTTTTATTGGGGTAGTTTACAAAATTTTGGCTAAGGTATTATCTTATAAAATGAAGAGGATATTACCTGAGGTGATTAGTGAAAATCAGTCTGTTTTTTTAGGGGGAAGAAATATCATGGATGGTGTACTCATAGCAAATGAGATTGTGGATTGGTAGAAGAAGACAAAAACTAAAGGTGTCATTCTCAAGTTGGACTTTGAGAAGGCCTATGACACAATGAATTGGGAATATTTGTTTGATATGCTTCAAAAATTTGGTTTTGGTGGTAGATGGATTGGATGGATTAAAGCCTGTGTGACTTCTCATAGTATATCGGTGTTGGTAAATGGTTCTCCTACAACGGAGTTCAATCCTCAGAAAGGATTACGGCAAGGTGATCCACTTTCACCTTTTCTATTCAATATTGTAGCTGAGGGTTTGAATGTTTTGTTGTCTAGAGCCAAGGAGCTTGGATTAGTTAGAGGTGCTACCGTTGGTCCCAATAATTTGGTTATTTCCCATTTACAATTTGCAAATGATACCATCTTGTTTTGTGAAGCTGATTAGAGTGAACTTATCACCATTAAGAGGATTCTTAGATGTTCTGAAATTATTTCGGGTCTGAAGATTAATTTTCAAAAAAGTGTTGTCTGTGGCGTTGGAATTTTGACCCAATTAGTCAAGGATTTCGCTGATAGACTGACTTGTTCTTATCATAATCTTCCCCTGGTTTATCTTGGCTTACCTTTGGGTGCAAACCCTCGTCGGAAATCAACTTGGAAGCCTATTTCGGATAAGATCAAAGTTCGACTTGCAGGTTGGAAGAGGAGATTGATGTCTTATGCTGGTAGGGTTACAATGATCAAGTCAGTTCTGTCTAGTCTTCCAGTTTATTACCTTTCTTTGTTTAAGATGCCTAAGTGTGTTGCTAAGATAGTGGACAAGTTGCAAGCCTCTTTTCTATGGGAAGGGTTGGATAATCAAAGAAAGGTTCATTTGGTTCGATGGGAGGAGGTTACAAAGGCTTTATACCATGGAGGAATAGGGATCAGAAATATTAGAAAGTTGAATCTCTATTTGTTAGCAAAGTGGTAATGGAGATTTGGGGCTGAGAAGAAGGCTCTGTGGAGGTAGCTGATTAGCAGTCATTACAGTCACATTAATGGATCTTTCTTACCTATGTCTGGTATATTTAATTTTGAGTCTAAAATATGGAGAGATATAATGTCTATGGCTGCTACACAACCACAAGTGGTTTCTTATTTTTTGGACAATGTTAATCTTGTGGTGAGGGATGGTAGTACGATTCTTTTCTGGTCAGATAAGTGGATCAGTCAATCAAGCTTAGAGAATCAATTTCCCAGACTTTTTGGCTTATCTACTGAGCCTCATGGATCTTTGAAGTGGTTTGTTGATAAAAAGAATGCAAATGGTAGATGGATTTTGACTTTTAAAAGACCCCTTCGTGCTTGGGAAGAGGAGGAATTGCTCCAGATTCTAGGTGAGGGTCCTGATCTGAGGGCTAATAGTGAGGATCATATCAGATGGTTGCCTTCTCCCTCTAGGATTTTTCAAGTTAGATCATTGTTTAGGTGGCTTCAAGCTGATGAGGGTCATGTTCTGGAATTATCAAACTTTATCTGGAATAATGTAGCTCCTCCGAAAGCCAAATTTTTGTTTTGGTTGGTGTGGAGAGGTAGACTGAAGACTGCTGACTTCCTTCATCGAATCGGTGTCTTAAGGAGTAATTCTGTTTCTTTGTGTGTGTTCTATAATTCTGAACCTGAAACTCTTAATCATATTTTGTTGCTTTGTCCCTTTGTCCCTTTGCATGGAAGTTATGGTCTAGTGTAACTGATTGGTGGGGATCTCAATGGGTTTCCCTTGGCTCTGTTATTGAGCTACTGCACTAGTGGTTTGGATTCAAGTTAAAAAAAAAGGAGCTCAGGATCTGGAATGTTATTCCTATTGCAGTGGTGTGGTCATTATGGAGGCTCAGAAATGAGTGTATATTTAGGAGAGCTCAACCAAATTTAGAGACTTTGACTGAATTAATCAAAGTTAGAGTGGTTTTTTGGGTTAAGAACCATCACATTGGTAGCATGTATTCATTTCATGATTTCATCTCCAATTTGGGTCTGATTCGGAGTTGCTTATGAGGTGTTGGTGTTGTGTTCTGATGCTAGTAGTTTGTCCCTCTTGCTCCGCTCATTTTAAGGTGGTGGTGTCTTGCTGTAGCTCACTGGTTAATCAACGTTAGATTATTGCTGCAGCTCGCTGGTAGTTGGCTCCTTTTCACAGGGGTACTGCTGCTGTTGTTCTTGATTGCAGTTGCTGTTGGTAGATAGCTCACTGGTTTGGCTCTATGACAGGGGTGCTGCTAATGTTGATGGCTTTGGTTTTAGCTAATATCTGTTTGTAGTGCCTGTTGTATTTTGCATCAGGAAACATCCAACAGCTTTACTGCTACATGGTGATTGCTACTGTGAAGTGGGGTATTGGATAACTTAAGGCTGTGGAGCATTGGAATGTTGTTCAGGTTTGGTTTTTTGCTTATGGGTGATTCTGCAGGTGAATTGTGTGGGAATGAATTGTGTGGAAGGTATTGTGGGTTTGAATTGGGGGTTGAGTTTGTGGGGGTCTTCTTTTGTTTTTTATTTTCTTGTTGGGCATGGTTTCTCACCATCCCTCTGTGGTTGAGCTTGCAGATGATTGTGCTTTGTTCTCGGTGCCAACCTAGCTGGGATTGAGTTTGTTAGCTATAATGCTCTTCTGCTCTTCCACCTCTTTATTGATGTTCATCTCATATGTATATGTATGTTTTCGTCATCAATAAAGTTTTTTTGCTGATCAAAAAAAAAAAAGAAAAAAGTGAACTTGTTGTCTAATAGGTCCTATAGGAAAAATTTGTCATAAAAAACGTCACAAATTATAAGTTTTAGTGACAATTTATAAAAATTATGACAAAAAAAGTCACTAATTGTCAATTTTTGGCGACATATATAAAAAATTGGTGCAAAAAAATTATTTTTAACCCCAATTTTATCAAGACTTATTTTCAATAGGACTTGATGGGAATTAAGTCCAACTATTAAGACCTATTGGTAGTTTATCCTAAAAAAAGGGAGATTTGATCTCTAAAACTCTTATATGTTGTAATGTCTTCCATACCAAGCAAAGAATGTTTGGTTTTGTCCATCTTTTGCTTAGTGACACCAAATTCCTAATAACCTTTTTATTCCCCCCCCCCCTCCTCAATAGCTCCTTCATGCACTACTTCAGAAATTTGCAACTTCCATGGCAAAATACATTCAGTACCAAGCTGATAGTGGAGCTCAAGTGGTTCAGATCTTCGATTCATGGGCTACAGAGCTTACTAGTTGATTTCGAAGAGTCGGTCCGGGAGTTGCTTGAGAGGCTACCATTGACAGGCGTTAACGTAATTAGTTTGGGCTGGACGGTTGATATGGCTGAAGTACGGAGAAGGTTAGGGCCTGATGTGGCAGTTCAGGGAAATGTGGATCCAGGCATTCTTTTTGGTTCGAAAGAGTTCATTACCAGTCATATAAACAATATTGTGAGGAAAGTCGGTAAAGGTAATATATTGAATCTTGGTCATGGCATTATAGTAGGTACGCCGGAAAAGAATGTTGCTCATTTCTTTGAGGTTGCAAAAGATATCAGATACTAAATGTAGATTTGAGACTAATTGGATTAATATTATATGTTAGGACTATGGGACACCAGAAATCAATCACACAAGAACAAAAGAGATTTACGTGGTTCGGCAATTGCCTATGTCCACGGGAGAGGTATCCACTATAGAATTATCCCAGAGGGAGATTACAGTACTCACACCTCACAACTCTCTCTATAGCACTCTCACTCTCACTCATAGATTATACCCTCTGCGTTTGCTCTTCAACTCTGTGTGTCACTACCATATCCAACCCCTCCTCACTCATCTTAATTTATAACCAAGAGAAGAGGAGTGGGTTTGGTGACAACAATGAGTGGGCGTGGTTGTGCCACCCTCACCATCTACCTTTGGTGAGTTGGTACTGCCCCTCTAGCTTCCTTTACCACATGGTGTCACCCACACCATGTGGATAGTGGGCTCCTTACCATGTGGGTAGTGGATAGAGCTAACAATTCTCCTCTTCCACGCCCACATGAATAACTGACTTCTCACTTGAAGTCCATCCCGGTCAGATTCTTGCAAACTTCCAGTTTGTCTCTGGTGACACCCTTGGTCATCATGTTAGAAGGATTCTTGTTCGTGTGAATCTTCACTAGCTTCATCAGTTGCTTTTCCATCACTTCTCGTATCCAATGATACCGGACATCAATGTGTTTTGTATGTGAATGGTACATGGAATTCTTGTTTAGATCAATTACACTCTGACTATCACAATGTACCTTATACTCTTCCTGCTGTAGACCCAATTCTTGGAGAAACTGCTTTAACCACAACATTTCCTTTCCAGCATCTTTGGCAGCAATGTACTCTGCCTTTATTGTAGATAAAGCAACACACTTTTGTAGTTTGGACTACCATGAAACAGCTCCCCCTACAAAGGTGAACAGAAATCCTGATGTAGACTTTCTACCATCAAGATCACCTGCCATATCGACATCTGTAAAACCCTCTAAAATTGGTTCAGCTCCCCCGAAACATAAACACATCTTTGAAGTTCCCTTCAAGTACCGAAGAATCCATTTGACCACCTCCCAATGCTCCTTTCCTGGATTGGCGAGGAATCTGCTCACAACGCCAACTGTGTGAGCTATATATAGTTGGGTACACACCATTGCATACATCAAACCTCTTACTACGGAAGAATAAGGGATTGCCTCCATTTCTTTCCTTTCAGAGGTAGTCGTGGGACACGAACGCTTTGTCACATTGAAATGGTTGGCCAGTGGTGTGCTGATTAGCTTGGCATCTTTCATGTTGAACCTTTCAATCACCTGTTTAACATATTTCTCCTGTGACAACCATATCTTCTTGGCTTTCATGTCACGAACAATCTTCATGCCCAAAATCTACTGTGCTGGGCCTAAATTCTTCATGTCAAAATACTGCAACAAGTCCTTTTTCAACTTGTTAATCATAGTACTATCATGTCTGATGATCAGCATATCATCGACATACAACAGTAGGATAATGAAGTTTCCATCCGAAAACCTTCGAAAATATACACACTAGTCTGCCACCGTTCTTGTGTACTCGTGATCCACCATAAATGAATCAAACTTCTTGTACCATTGTCTCGGTGCCTGTTTCAGGCCGTAGAGACTCTTCTTCAGTTTGCAAACTAGATTCTGTTTTCCTTTAACTACAAATCCTTCTGGTTGCTCCATGTAGATCTCTTCCTCCAAATCACCATGGAGAAAGGCAGTCTTGACATCCATCTATTCTACTCCCATATTCAAGCAAGCTGCTAATCCCAGAGCTACTCGAATGGAAGTTATCTTCATAACTGGGAAGAAGATCTCATCAAAATCAATTCCCTTCTTCTACCCAAAGCCTTTGACCACCAAACGAGCTTTATGCTGCAATAGTTTACCGTTTCCATCTTTTTTCAATTTATAAACCCATTTGTTCTTCAAGGCTCTCATGTCTCTTGGAAGTGGAACAAGCTCATAAGTGTGGGTTTTTTGCAAAGAACTCATCTCCTCCTTCATGGCTTGCATCCAACATTCTTTCTCTACATGACTCTTGGCTTCTGAAAAACTCTCGGGCTCCCTCTCATCAGTAATCAGAATATACTGAGAAGTGGGATATTTGGTTAATGCATGGCAGCTCTTCCAGATCTCCGCAACTGAGGCCTCGTTGCCTCTGGTTGAGGGGGTTGCTCCCCTGCTCAACACCCTTTTCATTCGAGTTTTCATCTCTTTCCTCTTGATCCTCAATTTCTGGCATAGGATCCTACAACTCTGGCACTTCTTGTTGAACATCATCACATCTAGCATTTTGTGATAGCTCAGGAGATGGAAACAAGTCTGGAGTGATGACATCTCTAGACTTTACAGATTTCTCAAAATCTGTTGCTGTCTGGTTTTCCTGGAACACAACATCTCTGCTCCTAAACATCTTCTTGTTCATTGGGTCCTACACCTTGTACCCAAATGCTGTATCTTAATAGCCCACAAATATGCATGGAGGGGACTTGTCATCAAGCTTCTGTCTATTTTCCTTGGAGATGTGTGTAAAGGCCTTACACCCGAAGACTCTCAAGTGAGAATATGATACCTTTCTTTTGGACCAGACTTCCTCAGGTATTGCAAAATTCAATGGGACTGAAGGTGACCTGTTGATGAGATAACAGGCTGTACGGGCGGCTTCAGCCCAGAATGACTTTGGCAACTTTGCCATTTTGAGCATATATTTGACTCTTTCAATAATAGTGCGGTTCATCCTTTCTACCACACCATTGTGTTGTGGGGTGTCGGGAATTGTTGTTTCGTGCCGAATACCTCTGCTGGCACAGTATGCTGCAAAAGCATTGGAAGTGTACTCGCCTCCATTATTTATGCGAAAACACTTCAACTTCTTCCCAGTCTCTCTTTCCACCATTGCATGGAACACCTGAAAGTGCTGAAATACCTCATCCTTTGCCTTTAGGAAATACACCCATAACTTTCTTGATGCATCATCAATGAAAGTCAGAAAATACTTGCGGCCGCCATGTGACTCCATTTCAATTGGGCCACAAACATCCGAGTATACCATATTGAGCACTTATGTTTTCCTCTTGCTCGTTGCACTGAATGATACTTGATGTTGCTTGCCATAAAGGCAATGATCACACGGCTTCAAGGCACTCTCTTTGGATAAGGGTATTCTGGATTGTTTTGCCAATAAATGCAATCCCTTCTCACTCATGTGAGCCAGTCTTTTGTGCCATAAGTCCAGTGACTCCTTGTCTTCTGTTGCATTAAGACTTTCCAGACAGATCTTCGTTTAAGTCTTATACAGTATTGAAGACATCTCTCCTCTGGCGATTGCCAAAGCTCCTCTTGTCAGCTTCCAACGGCCATTTCTGAATGTACTTGTATAGCCCTGTCAGTTCAGGGCACTTTCGGAGATAAGATTGAGGCGCAAATCTGGAACATGCCTCCCATCTTTGAGAACCAGCTTGTTCCTGACATTAGTCTGAATGTTATTGTCGCCAATACCCACAATCTTCGAATGGCTAGAATTCCCTATTCGAACAGTGTCAAAATCTCCAGCGTTGTATGAGCTGAAGAGTTCTCTGTGGGAAGTGGCGTGATAGGATGTAGCTGTGTCCATCACCCATTCTGTGTAGCTATGGTCAGCCACGTGAAGGCAATCCTCCTCTTCACCAACTGCAAGAAGTATTTCATCAGTTGTTATGGCTGTTGTGTTCTCATCTCCTCTTGACTTACTGCTTTGGCCTTTCTCTTTCTGGCTTGGGCAGTTTCTCTTTATGTGACCCTCCTGGCCACAGTGAAAGCAAGTGAAGCTGGAGTTACCTCGACCTTTGTTGTCTCTGGATTTACTCATGTTGTTCCAGCTGCCTTTACTCTTGCTTCTTCCTTTACCTCTTCCTTTACCTCTTTCTCTGCCTCTATTTTCTGTGACAAGAGCATGGGACTAATTACCTCCTATGTCTTTCCTTCTTGTCTCTTCATTGTACATGGTGTCTGTGACCATGCTCATGGTCAACTTCTCTTTTGGTGCAGAGTTGTTGAGAGAGACTACCAACGTCTCCCAGCTGTCTGGTAAAGAACTGAGCAATAGTACGGCTTGCATTTCATCGTCTAAGCGCATCTTGATGGTTGCAAGTTGATTCACCAGATTTTTGAATTCACTGGTGTGCTCGATGATAGACATTCCATTCTTCAACTTCAAATTGACAAGCCTTCTCATCACCAAGGTTTTGTTCCGAGCGGTCTTTGACCGGTACATGTTGTCTAACATTGTCCATAGAGAATAGACATCTGTCTCCTCGGCGACATGATGGTACACACCATGGTCTATCCATTGTCTGATACAACCGATAGTCTTGCGGTTTATCTTTATCCAATCATCATCTTTCACTCCTTCAAGTTTAACCCCCTTTATAAAAATAAGGTCAAACAAGTCTTTATAAAATAGGATGTCTTTCATCCGTGACTTCCAAATTGCATAATTGGAAGGAGTCCACTTGAACATAGATCTTGAAATTGATGTAGATTCCTCCATCGTATTCTTTCCTTCTATAGAAAACTCTGAATGAGAAATCTGACCATACAAATGTGTCCGGAATACTCCAAATAGTTGAAAACCACTATTGGATCATCAAAAACGGACTTGAATAGCTCAGATCAGGCCAAAACAGTTTCAACAGTTCAGATCTGTAGGTGTACCTTAGCCACGCAGCAGCGGATAACTCTCTGCCTCTGGGTTGATTGGTCAACAGAAGGGCTGACGTGTCAGCCACGTGGCACTGGCTTCGGCTGACATGGTAGACATGTGTCAGTGAGGTGGCGCTTACGTGTCAGACACGTGGCAGTGATCCGGCGATGACGTGGCAGCCACATGCCAATGGTGTGGCGATGATGTGTAGCCACGTGGATAGTGATGTAGCATGTAACGTCACGGCACGCGCATGCACTCGTCTTCCTTCGTCAGAAGCACATGGGGCGCGTGGCGAGATTGGACTGATGTACCGGCTCGTCTAATCGGCGCGTGAGGCGCGTGTTTACGCGTGAGATTCACGCGCTATCTTTAGGAAGCGCGTGAGAGCGCGTGCGGGATCTTCTGGAACTCTTCTTTGCAGTTCGAGACTCCTTTCGTCGAGTCCTTGCTCCTGGTATGCTCAAAAATAAAATTTGAGCAACTTGATTTCTGGGCAGTTTCGATAAACACTCTATTTTTGTTCTGAAATGCGACTGATTCGGCTCTGATACCACTTGTTAGAACTATGGGACACCAAAAATCAATCACACACAAGAGCACAAGAGATTTACGTGGTTCGGCAATTGCCTACGTGCACGGGAGAGGTATCTACTATAGAATTATCCCGGAGGGAGATTACAGTACTCACACCTCACAACTCTCTCTCTAGCACTCTCACTCTCACTCACATATTATACCCTCTGCGTTTCTCTTCAGCTCTGTGTGTCACTCTCATATCCAACCCCTCTTTACTCATCTCAATTTATAACCAAGAGAAAAGGAGTGGGTTTGGTGACAACAATGAGTGGGCTTGGTTGTGCCACCCTCACCATCTACCCTTGGTGAGTTGGTACTGCCCCACCAGCTTCCTTTACCACATAGTGCCACCCATACCATGTGGATAATGGGCTCCTTACCATATGGGTAGTGGATGGAGCTAACATTATGTTCGATTTTTATGCATCAGTAGTTCTCTTTTTGAACTCTTATTTCTCTTATATTTGGTATTTTAGGTGCTGAAAAGTATCCCCAAGTCCTTCATTGCCTTACTGTTCAACTAGGGTTTTGGATCAAATAGAGATAACGTTGGGGACCTGGGGTCTTCAACATCTTATTTGTATGAGACTGAGCCTTTGAAATCAAAACATCATCTTCACTTGATTGGCCAAGGATAGGGGTCAAGCCAAAAGTTGATTCTCTAACCAGTAGGTTCCAACAAGGGCCAAGTATGGATTTTTAGCAGGGAGCTCACTGTCACTGTGTTTCCTTTTCGTTTTCTGCTTTCTGTTTTTCTTTTTTGAAAAATAGACAACTTGTTAGGCAAATTGTTTTGGGGTAAGTTTCATGAAAACAACTCACTTTTTAGGAAACACGGGTCGTTTGTTAACTTCTATTTACAAAATAAAAAAATAAATAAATAAATAAAAACAAGCTTTTGTATTTTTATTAAAAAAAATAGAAATAGAAAACTTATTTGGTGTATAAAAATATTTTAAAAATAAATAAAAACAGAAATAGATAAACATGTTTGGTGAGTAGCTGAAGGTGGTGGTTCACGACGGATGGTGGCATGGATGGTGGATAGATGTGATGTGATTGGCGGTGGGGGGCAGCTGAAGGTAGTGGTTGGAGGGTTGTCAAAGCTTTGCTGAAAGGTGGTTGAAAGTCACAACGGTGATGGGTTAGACGCCAAAGTTATTGAAAAGTGATTGGAGCTCATTAGTGGTTGGTCAAAGCTGGCCAAAGTCAATAGTGGTGGTGGTGGGTGGGGGTTAGAGGAGGTGGTGAGGGAGAGATGAAAAAGTGAAAAATTGTTTTGAATACAAATGAAAACACATTTTTTATGTTTTCAAAAATTTTGAAATTTTGGAATCAATTTTTTTTTATAAATAATATATCAAACAAGTATATTTTTTATTTTTTTTCTCTCTCTCCAAGAAAAACTGAAAACAAAAATAGAAAGGAGGAAATAAAAAATGACTGCAAAAAGTTGATTTTGAGTTTTTTGAGAATTCTTTTTGCAAAAGAAGAAAACAACATAAAAATAATGGGTTCTTTTAAATTTTTTTATTGTTTTTGTTGTTGAAAATATAAAAATGAAAACGAAGAAAATGTTAAACACACAACTTAAAGAGGCCCTAATTGATTCAATGACTAGATTGAACTTTAGGACTTCTTTAGTAATGAAGAGCCAAGGGACAAACAATTAGTTTAGTGCTTGATTTTTGGAATTTTTGGGAGAACATTCCTTGGACTAAAGAAATTTAAATAACTAGTTTACAAACTTTACAATTTGTCAAAGAGACCTGTGCTTTCATGTATGTATGGTTTGTCTATAATTTTATCTTGGGTCTTTCTTTTGTAGTTTTCAATTGAGTAGTAGGTGGAGGTAGAGCTCTATCTGTCATGGGTCCCCATTCTTGTTTTGAGTGAGTTGGTGGTTTTTTGGTGAGAGGCCTATCTACCACATTTGAATTTGGAGGAATATTTAAAAAGTGAAAAAGTAAACAATAATTTCAAAATTTTAAAAGTACAATATTCACACACAATTCTAGTGCATGAATTATTTGTATTTTCATGAGTTTAAGATTATTTTTCATATTTTGTATTTTAGATGTTTTCCCTTAAATTAGCTCCTCTCTCGGAGGTTTGGATTCAATTTTTTAAAAAGATGTCTATCTCCATTATCTAATCACTCATAATTAAATAAATTTATTTTATTTAATTAAAAATTGAATTGTGTTATTGTAACTGTATGGAATTGGAGACAGTTGTTGAATGATAATAACATAGAGGCAAAATCAAAGTTTCATTCTAAGCGTTCTTCATTCAATAATTTGGGTGCGTCTAGGACTTGAAAATTGAAATGAGGGTTTCATATAACTAATGAGTGGGCTTTATTTATTTATTTATATCTCATAAAGAAAGTGTTAAAAAAATATTTTTAATTTTTTTATCAAATGTTTATCAAATTAAGGGAGATATATTTTTCATCAAATTGAGATTAAATAAAAATTTAAAAAGATAAAGTAGTGGAGATATTCTTTTTTTAATCAAATTTGATGAAAAGAGAAATTTGAGATAAGAGAAGAATTTTTTTTTAAAAAAAATTGCTGAAAATTTGATGAAAAATTTAGAGTAGTTCATATAGAAAGTTTTTCATTTAAATTTGAAATCAAACTTGATGAAAAAAAGTAGTGAAAGGTTAAAGATCCTCTTATAAGAAAGAGAATGTTGGGATAGAAACAAAGAAGGATGACCGAGAGCATCTTCAACCCTACGGGATGCCTCTAAATGCACCAAAAAAATGTTAGGACACTTTTGTTTTTTTTAATTCTATAATATCTTTAAGTCAAATCACCACTACGGACAAAACTCTTATTCTCTATAAACTTTAATTTTTCTCTACACTCACTCACAACCACCACCTTTTTCCTTTCAGTAATTGCCACCACTCTCACCTGAACTCCTCTACCAGCCACTAGACCATTCTTTTTTAAACCCTAGATATATCTCTCTCAAACCTAGACTAAGGTTGAAGTAAAGTTCACGATGACGGAAAGAAGGTAGAGAGGGAAGGTTCGAGGTAGTGGAGCATACCTAGAAGGAGGGTCGCAGGTGTAGAGCAAGATTTGAAAGGGTTTGTGGTTGTGAGGGGCTACGGGGTGGCGTTCACAGGGGTGGGAGATGGCTGAGAGGATGGCACGATAGGCAGTAGGGAAGTCAAGAAAATAAATTAGACGGGCATTTCTTAATTACAATATTGAAAATATTTACAAAAATATTTCACATAATTTTTTACGATTGACTTCAAAAAAGATTAAAAAAAATAATAATCCATGTGTTTGGTTTGAGTTTTTTGAATTAAGTTTTTTTATTTTTTATATTTATTTTATTTTATTTGTTTTTAGTGAATATTTTTAAAATTTTAAGTATTTTTTTTTTTACTTTTTTATATGCATCACATCTAAAAAAAATAAAATATTTGTGAAAAAATATTTTTAAAAATTAATAAATACATAAAAATACGAAAAATGTACTTTTTTTTATATTTTTGGTATTTAATGATTTTTTTAAAGATTTTTTTGCAAAAATTATACTTTTTAAATATATTTATGTTAGGTGTGTCTAAAAATTAAAAAAAAATTGCTTAAAATATTAAAAAAATTCAATAAAAACAAAAAATACGAAAAACAAAAGCGTAGAATTTTTTGAAAAGTACTTTTAAAAAACTCAAACCAAACAAAGTGAATATGTTATTTGTAATTAGTGTATCATGAACAATATTAAAAAAAAAAATCATGGATATATAGTTTTAAAATAAATTATATAATGATAAAGTAGTTTTTTATACAAAATATGCATAAAAATTCAATATAATAGTCATATCACGTAATCATTGACATGTGATATTACCAACCAATAATAAAGAAACACGTGAAGGATGAACCATGCATATTAAATGTAACTAACAATTCAATAAATTCTATATTTTCATTGAGATTAATTATGTTTGCATATCAATAATGAAAGAAATTATCATTATATTGAAATTTTCATAGATAATAATATCGTAATCTCTTTATTTTCAATCAAAACAATCATTATTGTTCTTATAATTTTAAAAATATCATTGACATTTCACTCTAAATAATATTTTTATAATTTTTTTTATATAAAATATTTTCTTTATGTTTGTAAAAAAAACAAAAATTCCAAAACTCAGGGGGGCACGTGACCCCATGGGCCCTCCTTCCCTCCGCCCCTAACGATAGGGTAAGAGAAGATTATGGAAGTTGAGGAAGGTTGGAAGGTGGTGATCAAATGTGGATAAGGAATGGGTACTAGCTAGGGTAAGTTAAGTTGAGGGGTTGGGAATGGCGAGGAAGCTGGGAAGGGGTGGTGGTTAGAGTGGTTATTGGTGGTGTTGGCAATAGAGACGACAACGGATGATTGGTTGAGTGATTCATATTAGTGTGATATAGTTGAAGTTATTTTAGCTGCTCAAAGGAAAAGAAATCAAATTTAAAAATAAAATATCTATAAAAATGAATTATCTAATTAACTTTTTGAGATGAATTCAGAGGCTCTCTAAACTTACTAACCAAAATGAAGAGAAATTGTAGTGACATTACTTATCCATCCAGTTCCGATTGGTAGCTCGAAAGCAATTCGGCTCGAATGGCCCGAGTCTAAAACGATGTCGTTTTGGATTTTTTTCCAATCAGACAAATCAAACCCAAAAATGAAAACCAAAAATCAAGCCCACCCACCAGCAAAGAGAGAGAGAGAATCCAACCCAAAAAATCAAACAAAAAATCAAACCCATCTACTGGTAGAGAGAGAGAGAGAGAGAGAGAGAGAATCAAACCCAAAAATCAACAAACAATAACACTCTGTTCAACACCAGATCTATCATCAATATCAACACCGGATCATCATCATCATCAACACCAAATCTGTGTATACAGATCCCCTTCTTCTTCTTCTTCTTCTTCTTCTCACCTTCTCTTCCTTCTCTCCATCTTTTCTAGCCTCTCATCTCTTCTTTCTTTCTTCTCTGTTCTTTTTTCTCTCTCGCCTCTTCTCTCTTTCTTCTGTCTGTCTAGTGTTGAATAGGAGAGGGAGGAAAAAAAAAAAAAGAATATCCAAAATGACATCGTTTTGGATATTCGAGCAACTCTCAAGCTAATTTTTTCGAATTACCAAGTATTATTCTTATCCATAGGACCCGCACCTAAAAAAGAAAATAAAAGAGATGTTACAACACTTGATGTGAGCCCTTCAAATACTATGATTGTGGTCCTCATGGTAGGTATCTCCCATATTTTAAAAACATTGTTGTGTTTCGTACCAGTAAAGGATAAGCTACACCTGTTTTCAAATACACATCTCTCTTTTAGGTTGCCCCTAGACATAAATTTAAGTAATTATTTGAAAATATAAATAAAATATAATTACATTGTATATATTTCTTTTGTTTTTTTTCTCTTCAAATTCTTATTTAGATCCATTATCAAAATACAACTTAAGGTTGTGTTTAGAGTATAAATTTGAGTAGGAAAAAAAAAAAAAGATGTGTAAATATTTATGTGAGTGTTTTTCTGACCACACTGCCAATTCAGTATTCAGCTGGAGAGCACTTGGCAGAATAGATGGCACCTGACTGACCTGCAATAGAAAGAGAAGATTCCAACGGTGGTTCGTCCACCCGGGGGCACTCCGACGATTAAGTCAGTATATCTCTCAAAGATAATCAATAGTGCTAAACTCACTGTTCAGAATATAAATTGCGTACCTTAGACCCATCGGGGGTACCTTTCTTTTATAGCCAACTCAATTCTAGTCCCAATAGAAGCCTAGCTTCAATGGACTTTAGCTCAGTGTTTATACTGGACTCTTCAATAGATAAAGATAAACTCCCTAAGAGCTTTATCCTCATCCAGGCTGAGTTCCCTCTTCATTCTAGGACTCTTGTCCCTTATCCGCTTATTTTGGATTCCGATATCTTCGGAGATAACCTCGGCTTAACCGAGATCATCTCGGCGTTATGACCAGGACACGTGGCACCTCGGTTGACACGTCGGTATCACTTTGGCCACGTGTTGGTACTCAGAAAATATATCCCCACAACTGCCCCCTAGGTTCTATTACATCGGCATTCTGAGGTGATGGAACCTATATCAGTACTTGACTCCAGTACGTCGGCTTAAAATTTCTCAGCCGAGATCATTATTTAGGCCGACATGTCTTTTTTAAAGAACAAGAATTCCAAGAGCTCCATCATGCGTATGAGCTGTCAAGCATAATAACTACACCGTTTTAACCAGGCGTTTTCCCCTTACTGGATCGTACTCCATATGCGCTTGTAAGTCATCTCACGCCTACATGCGCCGTCTGAAAAATCCGTCATTCTAGGCTCATCAATTCCATTCTGTCGCCTTTTCGTGTTTTTGACAAAACTTCCTTCCTTCTCCCGTTTTTTCACTCTTCTCCATCATTTCTGAGGCTTTCTCTCTCTCTCTAGCTTTTTCTTCCAAATCTTCCATTGTTCAAGCTTTCCCAGCTCTGCAATTTGTTGCATTCGTCTTCTCCGGCGTGATTTTCACCACTTTATCGCTTCTGCAACTGTTGTCTAATTTCGGCGATCCTCACACCGACTTCACTTTTTCTGGTAAGCCACTGTTCCTTCTGGTTTTAGTTTTTGTTGCTCTTCAAGAAGTTTCGCTTCATTACTTGTTGCCATTGCTGTTTTGCTCAAGTATTCGATTTATAAATCATGTATCTGAGTGTGTTTATTTCATGACTTTTCTTTTGCCCCATGTCTTGAATAAACATACTGCTCACAATTTTCTTGCACTTTGGCCATTTGTTCTTGACCTTGTACTCTTGCACACACTCTGTCACAGTGTTCTTGATAGTTCTCACTGTTCTTGATTCTGAAATACGTTCTTGTTTTCTGCTTTCTGTGTCTTTTCCAGATTCGTGCCTTCAATCTTTATTTCCATAGATCTAGGTTTGAGATTTGCTTATAGAACCCTCAAATTCTTAGGAAGAACTGAAACGATCCCCACAAATTCTTGCCCTAGCACATACTTAGGTTTTTGCCGAGGTCCCAATAACCCTTTCAAAACACCTTCTTTCTGAAATCCAGCTCCTCCAATTTAGGCTGAAGTTATGGGTATGTGGAAACATAGAGTAGACACCCCGACCAAACTAGAGCACTTTAGGCAGGAGTTTGACATCCCGGCTGACGTTCATCTGAGGTTGGCTGGGGAGGATGACTCTATCATGCCCACAACTGTTTCTATGCCCTTCCCTGTTGTAGCTTTTATCGAGTGCGGACTTCGGTTTCCACTTGACACCTTCTTCCGTGAAATCCTTCACTTCTATAAATTGAACCCAATGCAGCTTGCCATCAATTCTTACCGAGTTGTCAATGGTACCATAGCTTTAGCCAAACAAGAGAATGCTAGGATTACTCTTGCTGATTTCCAGTACTGTTATACTATGTGTCGCCTGAAATCGGAAAAAAGGCCACATCTATTACCTCAAACCGAGGTCCACTCAGTACAGACTTATTGCCGACCTCCCAGACTCAAACAAGGGTGTTGGAGACGATTACTTCATCGTCTCGGGCAACTGGGAGTTTCAGCCAAACGATGACCTCCACATTTATCCCCTAAGCCGATCAGTTTTCGGGGAAGGAGCTGGTAAGGGCCAAGTGTCACTTTTTCTTGCTTTCTTTCTTAAAGTTTTCAATACCCTGTTCTAACGTTTATGATCTTCTTTTTGCAGTTCTTCCTCCGCCACTAAAGGGCTTTCGCCAGTCTTTCTTCCCCAGCAAGGGTCTGAGGAAGCTATTAGATTTGCCAGTTCATAAGCAAAAAGCCCCATTGCTACTCAACTTCATTCCTACTTATAAGTCTGTTCTTCCCGACGTTCCAAAGAAGAAGAAGAAGAAGAGTCTGTCTCCTCATTCTGCCACAACTCCTCAAGTTGCCTCCATATCTCGGCCAGATCAAGGATCGACCTCTGATCCAGCTGAGCAGCCGTCAACCTCGGCTCCATATCTGATCCCAATATCCTAGCGCCAACGCCGGCGACGAACTGTTTTTACTGCCGAGATGGGCCGTCATAAAGCAGTTACTAAAGATCTGTTGGCCAACATTTCATCCACTGTAGACGCTCAACCTGTGCCATCTCAGCCAAAGCCGAAGCAAAAAAGGATAAAGAAGGCACAGCCAAAGGCAACGGTAACTCAGATTGACACTGAGGATACCTTGCCAATTTCGAAATTGGCTTCGAGCGAGAAAACCACCTCCATCCTCGAGAAGAGGTCTGCCGAGGCCAAGCCATCTCAATCGACTCGGTCTAAGAGGCCGAGGTCAGAGTCTGCCACAACGTCGGGCTCCATGCAAGCTGGTGCCTCCTAGGCTCCACCTATCACCTTGGAGAACAGGCCAGTCTATGTTGAGGACAGTGCCGATGACATCAACATCGGCGTTGCCCTTTCTACAGCCTTGCTCCTCCCTAGGGATCTCGACCGCAACGCCGAGATGACTGGTCCGATATGCCCAGAGTACACTTGGCAGTTCATCCACCCACTTTCCTTTTGCTGCCTGTAGCCTCTTCTTTATCCCATCCAGGATAACTTTGTTGGATGCTTCTGCTTGTCCTTTGCTTTGAGGAAAGCTTGGGATGAGGCCATCAAGAAGGTTCTTGAGGCCGAAAAGAAAGAGGCCAAGGAAAAGATGGCCCAGGCCCAGAAAGAACTACAAGACACCTTGGCCACGAAAGACGCCGAGCTCAAGGCCGTCGATCAAAAGGGATACAACGAGGGGGTGGCCGATGTCACTTCGGACTATGAAAAATAGGTGAAGCAGGCATGCAACAAGGGTTTCACCCTTGGTTGAATAACTTTGATGAAAAAGCTCGAAGCCCCCAAGGACTCCCCCTCAGGAACGTCAACGTCCTTCCTCTTCCATTCCTTCCAACTCCAAGCCAATCTGACGACGATTCTGAGTCTGAGGAGGAAGCTTTGGTGAGGAAGTCAAAGGAGGCCATTGGGACCAAGTCCCCTACTCAGAATGAGCAAGTCCTGGACTTGACTCAAGATGAGGAAGGTGAGGAGGTTCCCAAGGATGTTACTCCCGAGAAGGCATCATCCGACGTGCCTCTCGCCGACAAGAGCCTCGATCAAACCCTTCAAGAAATAGATGTCGAGCTCGCGGCTGAGAAGGCTGTCGAGATGTCTTCCCAGCAGTCTTCTGAACTTCAAACCCAACCATCTGTTGTTGCTGACGAGTCTTAATTTTGATGTCTTTTTCCTTTGTATTTTGTACTTTTGTTTTTCTTCTTTTTGGAACAATTGTAAGCTTTGGCCGACATGTTGTCTTTTGAATGTTAATACAACTTCCTTTCCTGAATGCTTGTTTCTTTGTCTTCTCTTTACTGCTCTTGTATGATTTAGAATTTTTTGTATATCTTCAATGCATCTATGTAATTTTCTTGGGGTGAAATACCTCGGCTATACCCACTAGCGGTTTACATTGGCAAGTACATAAGTACTCAGTTTAGTACAACCTTGGCCTTAACTTGTAAATTTTTCACAAATTTCAACAAGTGTTAAACATGATCTCGGCCTAACTTCAACTTATAAATTTTTCACAAATTTCAACAAGTGTTAGACATAACCTTAGTTTAACTTCAACTTGTAAATTTTTCACAAATTTCAACAAGTGTTAAACATGATCTCGGTTTAACTTCAACTTGTAAATTTTTCACATATTTCAACAAGCGTTAAAACCATTATCCAACTCTCTGCCCTCTAATGTGAACTTAAGTTCCACTTGGGTTCTCATTATACATGTATTCTGGAAACGTTAGTAACTATCATATCGGTCACGAAAAAATCAAACTTTATTTATTGCTTCGGCTAATAACAAAGAACAAGAAAATTTAATGATAAAAAAACTTAAGATTTCAAGTATTCCAGGGCCTTGGCAACTCCTTGCCCTCATTATCTTCAAGCCGATATGCCCTATTTCCCAAGACCGAGATGATTCTGTAGGGTCCTTCCCAATTTGGGCCAAGCTTGCCCTCTCTGGGATCTTTCTTGTTGCCAATGACTTTTCTCAAGACGAGGTCACCGATTTGAAACTCCCTTAGGTTGACCTGTTTATTATAAGCTCTGGCAAGCTGCTGCTGGTATGTTGCGAGCTGAATTGCAACTTTCTCCCTTCTTTCTTCTAGAAGATCCAGATCTCGGGCTAAGAGTACATCATTGGTCCCGTTCTCTACTCCCTGGGTTCTGATCCCTGGGATGCCGACCTCCAGCGGAATGACAGCTTCTGTGCCATAAGCCATGGCAAAGGGGGATTCCCCTGTCGATCTTCTCGGCGTAGTCCGATATGCCCAGAGTACACTGGGCAACTCATCCACCCACTTTCCTTTTGCTGCCTATAGCCTCTTCTTTATCCCAACCAAGATAACTTTGTTTGATGCTTCTGCTTGTCCATTGCTTTGAGGAAAGGTTCGGGTTGAAAAGTAATTCTTGATTTTGAACTTTGCACAGAAACTCTTGATTAGCTTACTGTCAAATTGTGTTCCATTGTCTGCGACTATTGCTCTTAGGATCCCAAATCTTGTGATTATGTTCTTCCATATGAAGCTATTTACATCCACATCTCGGATCTTGGCTAGGGCTCAGCTTCTATCCACTTCGTGAAGTGATCTGTTGCTACCAGCAGGTACTTCCTTTGCCTAGTTGCTTGGGGCAGTTGTCCAACAAGATCTATTCCCCATTGGGCAAACGGCCAAGGACTGGATACTGGGTTCAGGTCTGCTGCTGGTTGGTGTATCAGAGGTGCAAACCTTTGGCACTTTTCACACTTCTTGACATAGGCTTCTGCGTCTTTCTACATGTAGGGCCACCAATACCCCTGGGTAATGGCCCT
The DNA here is from genome assembly GCF_004153795.1 of Camellia sinensis. Taxonomy (NCBI): domain Eukaryota; kingdom Viridiplantae; phylum Streptophyta; class Magnoliopsida; order Ericales; family Theaceae; genus Camellia; species Camellia sinensis. The sequence continues at coordinate 1,136,921 of NW_021024871.1, read as the reverse complement.
ATGAGCTAGTGATCTGCCCCCAGCGTGGCTTCCACAAATTTCTTCATGTATTTCATATAAAAAATCTTCGACTTGTGAAGGGTGTACACACCTTAAAAGAGGTCCAGTGAAGGATCTTCTGCAGAGATGTCCTTCTGCTGTCAGGCTGAATCTTGCCGACTTCAATCTGATCTTGTGTGCCTCTTTGTGGTCATCTGGCATCTATCCTTCTTTCAAGAATGCTACAATTGCATCTATCCAGCTTGGTCCCATGTCCACACACATTGCTTCACGCTCTGTAGTCAGTGGTTCGATACTTGGACCCGACAAGTAGTCAACTATTATTGTCCTTGCTTTTCCAAGTTGTATTGCACTAGCTAGGTTGGCCAGTGCATCAGCGTGACTGTTATCATCTCGGCTAACCTGATATAGTCGACAATTCTGAAATAAGGCCACCAACCTGTTGACCTCCTTCGCATAGGCCGATATCCTCTCGTCTCTAGCTGCAAACTCGCCTGTCGTTTGGTTGACTATGAGCTGGGAGTCGCAGAAGACTATTACCTCATCTGCTTCTGCTGCTACTGCTAACTTCAGTCCTACAATCAATGCTTCATACTCTGCTTCATTGTTTGAGGCCTTGAACCCCAAACGAATGGACTGTTCCAATATCTGTCCATCTAGAAATACCAGTACTACTCCTGCCCCAGCTCCTTGTCGGTTTGAACTCCCATCGACAAACAGTCAGAAGGAGTCGCCGAAGTAAATGCTGCAGGGTCTGAGTTTTTCTTCCTTCCTTTGTTCCATTGCCCCTGGCTGGGCTTCTCCTTGCTTGCTTTGATATCGTTCACCTTGGCTCATCGGAGCCCGATGTACGACGGATTCTGGTGTGAACTCGGCCACGAAGTCGGTCAAAACTTGGCCTTTGATTGCTGTTCTGGGTCTAAACTCCAGTTCATACTGGCCCCAAGGCCACTGCCCATCTGGCTATTCTTCCTGTCAGGTCTCCTTCCTACAACAAGGACTTCAATGGATGTTCAGTGAGCACCACAATTTTATGGGCTTGAAAGTAATGGTTCAGCTTCTTTGAAGCCATTACTAAAGCCAGCGCCAACTTCTCTAGGGGTAAATACCTAGTTTCTGCATCAGCCAGGGTTTTGCTTACATAGCAAACAGCCCTTTGTTCCCCCTTTTTCTTCTCGGATTACCACTGCACTTATCGCATATTCTGAAACTGCCAAGTACAGGAACAGCTCCTCTCCAGGTTCTGGATTTGAAAGAACTGGAGCTGTGGTCAGATACTTCTTCAAGTCGGCCAAGGCAGCTTCGCACTCCTCGGTCCATACGAAATCTGTGGCTTTCTTCACTAAGTTGAAGAAAGGTTTGCACTTGTCTGAGCTTCTGCTTATGAACCTATTCAGGGCTACGGCCCTTCCAGTCAGCTTTTGCACCTGTTTTGCTGACGTCGGGCTCTTCAACTCTAGGATGGCCTTGATCTAATCTGGGCTGGCCTCAATGCCCCTTCTAGTCACCAGGTATCCCAAGAACTTACCAGATCCAACTCCAAATGCACACTTCAATGCATTGAGTCGGAGCCGATATGTTTTAAGGATTTCAAAAACTGCTTTTAGGTCGGCCAGATGATCCTCAGGTTCCTTGGTCTTCACGACCATGTCGTCGATGTAAACTTCCACCGTTCAGCCAATCAGGTGTCTGAACATCTTGGTTACCAATCTTTGGTAAGTTGCTCCTGCGTTTTTTAACCCAAAGGGCATCACTCTGTAGCAATACAGCCTTTTTGGGGTGATAAATGCGGTCTTCTCTTCATCTGAGGGGTACATGGCTATCTGATGGTACCTCCTATAGGCATCCAGGAAGCTTATCCTTCCGTGCCCTGAAGTGGCATCCACCAATTGGTCAATCTTGGGTAGAGGAAAACTGTCTTTGGGACAGGCCTTGTTTAGGCTGGTAAAGTCCACGCAGACCCTCTATTTACCATTCTTCTTCTTCACTACTACTATGTTCGATAGCCATGTCGGGTAATTTACCTCTCGAATGGCCCTGGCCTTCAGAAGTCTGTCTACTTCCTCTTCCACTACTTCGACGTGATTAATGTCGATTTTCTTGCTCATTGGATTACAGGTTTGGCCAACCTGTCAACGTTCAGTTTATGGCAAGTGGCCTCGAGGTCAATGCCAGACATTTCGTAAGGCGTCCAGGCAAACACCTCAATGTTAGCTCTCAAGAAAGCCTCCAATTCTTTTTCCTCTTCTTCGGCTAAGCCCGAGCCGAGAAGGAAGAAGCGTTCTTCGTCTCCCTCCTGGACGAGGATTTTCTTCAGTGCTTCTTCACTCTTCTCGGTTGGCTCATTGCCAACGTCCTCTAGGACCTCTACGTCTTCATCTTCGATCTCTGCCCTCTCTGGTTCTCGTATGCTGCAGGTGGATTTCATTGCTGCCATGGAGCAGTTCTTTGCCTGCAGCTGATCTCCTCTGACCTTTTCTATCCCATGCTCTATTGGAAACTGCAATAGTTGATGCAATGTTAAGGGAACAACCCTCATTGCATGCAACCATGGCCTTTCCAGGATAGCATTGTAAGGTGAGGGCGTGTTGATTACGGTGAACTTTGTCTTTATCTTCCTGGTGCCAGCTTGCACCTCCAAGCTCGTTGTTTCTAGTAGCCACGTCGGCGTTCCATTGAATCCGACCATTGGGCCATTGGATTGCTCCATATCGTCTGGGTGAAGGCCAAGCTCCTTGTAACACCTGACATACATGATGTCACAAGAGTTGCCTTGGTTAATCAGGATGTGCTTCACTTGGCACTCCCCAACCTAGAGGGATACTACCAAGGCATCGTTATGTAGGTGCTGTACCATCTCAAGGTGGGCTTCAGTAAAGGACACTACTGGTCCCGGACATTCCTCGGCCCGATGTCGTTTCTCCCTGACTTGGTATACGTGCTGCAAGTGCTTTACCTTCTGGGTCTCCCCTTGAATTTCATTTCCGTTGACCTTCGAGTGAATTACATTAATTACCCGAGGTCCTCCTGCCTGAGGTTGCTATGCTGGGGGAGGTGGAGCTGCTGGTGCCTGAGGCAATCTTGCCTGCTCTTCCCTTGTCCTGGCTTTATCTACAAGGTCCTTTAAATGGCCTTGTCTTACCAGGTCCTCCAAGTGTGCTTTCAGGGCTCTACAACCTTAAGCCATATGCCCATCTTCGTTATAGTAAGCACAATGCTTACCAAGGCTCCTTCCCATGAATTCTCCTGGTACCCTTGTTGGTGCTCTAAAATAGGGCTGGGATTGGATTTTGTCCAGGACTTTGTGGATTGGGATTCGGAACACAGTTATGACTGCCTGTGCAGCCCTCGGTCCTATCTCTTGCTTGTTGGATCCATTGTTACCTCGGCCTCGCTTCGGCGAGCCGTCTCCTTTCTCTTGCTTTGTCTCCTTAGTTCCTGACGTGTCTTCCTCGGCTCTGGCATACTTCTCAATTCTGGCTATGAGCTCGTCCATGCTTTTTAGCAATGTCTTTGCCAAAGACTTTCGTAGTAGACAGTCATCTTTTAAGCCATTCTTGAAAGATACGACCGCCACCTCTTGATTGCACTCGGGTATTCGGTTGAACACCTCATAGTACCTTTTTGCGTAGGCCCTAAGGCCTTCATTCTTACTGATTCTCAGAGCCATCAATGCGTCCACCCTTAATGGCTGTAGCTTGTTTGTCACGAACCTGGCCACGAACATCTCGGTCAGGCCTTCCCAGGTCTTTACACTTCCTTTTGGTAATTTGTGAAACCAATCCGATGTAATCTCGCTGAAGGATGAGTAGAACACTTTGCAGAGCAACAGCTCGTTCCCACTATATAATGCCATCGAGTTTAGGTATAATCCAATGTGAAAGTTGGGGTCCGACTTACCGTCGTATATTTGAAACCTTGGCGTATTGAATCTCTTCGAAGCCTCAAATTTGTCTAACTCTACTGAGAATGGTGTTCTCGGTTTATCAGGGGAGGTTACCTCGGCATCGGTATTTTGTTGCTTCCTCTTGAGGTAATCTCTCAAGTCCTCCTTTATCCACCCAGGAGCTCGGCTATCTCCTGATTTCAATCTTTTTGGTGCACTACTTTCAGCTTCGTGGTGAGCCCTCTTCGACCTTTCTCCATTAGTTGTGTTGAAGCACAGCGCCTGCCCTTGAACATGCCGATGTTCTTTGGGGTCTGCCTCCTTGGTGCGATGCGTCCTCCGTGATTCTTCCCTCATCGACTCTCCTCGCCCGACCTCCCTTGACGGTCGATGAGAGTGTCTTTCGCTCCTAGTGTGCTGGGGGGCTATAAGGATTATTTTTTGCCCTCCCTTCTGGGCATTGGCCGTTGGAATCAGCATGTCCTGTAGTGGGAACGGTGGCTGCATGACATTGTTTTGCATCATAAAATTGACGACCGATTGCAGGTCTGTCAATTTGTTCACCATCTCTTTCACTTCTTCGTCCCTCCGCAGGCATCTATCCTTCCATAAGTGGAGGTCATCCTCGTTGTAGTACCCGCTTCGATCTGGTTTCTTTGGCACGTCGCCATCCTGGCCGACATCTTTCTTGCCATGATTCTAGTTCTGAGTCTTCTCGTTGCGACCATCTTTCTCTATATTAGGATCAATGTGCTTACCATTCCCAGCAGGGGTTTCGTCCCCAACCTTATCCTTCTGTCCGTCGCTGGCCATCTATTCTCCTTTCTTTCCCACAGACGGCGCCAAATTGTGTGAGTGTTTTTCTGACCACACTGCCAACTCAGTATTCAGCTGGAGAGCACTTGGCAGAATAGATGGCACCTGACTGACCTGCAACAGAAAGAGAAGATTCCAACGGTGGTTCGTCCACCCGGGGACACTCCGACGATTAAGTCAGTATATCTCTCAAAGATAATCAATAGTGCTAAACTCATTGTTCAGAATATAAATTGCGTACCTTAGACCCATCGGGGGTACCTTTCTTTTATAGCCAACTCAATCCTAGTCCCAATAGAAGCCTAGCTTCAATGGACTTTAGCTCAGTGTTTATCCTGGACTCTTCAATGGATAAAGATAAACTCCCTAAGAGCTTTATCCTCATCCAGGCTGAATTCCCTCTTCATTCTAGGACTCTTGTCCCTTATCCGCTTATCTTGGATTCCGATATCTTCGGAGATAACCTCGGCTTAACCGAGATCATCTCGGCGTTATGACCAGGACACGTGGCACCTCGGTTGACACGTCGACGTCACCATGGCCACGTGTTGGTACTCAGAAAATATATCCCCACAAGTAAAATATAACTATATTTCAAATTCATATTCAAATTCAAATTTATACTCTAAACATATCATTAATGTTATTTAGATATTCAAAAGGGTAAATTATAAAGACCCTTTGAAATTTGCTTAAAATATGAATTGTCCCCTGTGATTTTGGACATTACATCTTGTCTCTTGAAACTTTTAATTTCATAACAAATAACTCATTTGCTAATAAATCATTAAGACCTCGTTTGGGAGCAATTTTTTTAGTAACTTTTAGCCTTTTGACTAAAATATAATGTGAAAAAAACTAGTATGTTTTGGATGAATTTTTAATTTTTTAGGAAAAGAAGTGCAAAAAATAAAGAAAAAATGGAATCTTTGACTTTTTTATATAGGTTGTTGGCTTTTTAATTTTTTTAGTGATTTTTTGAGTTTTATGCTAAAAAGTGATATCGCCAAACGAGACTTAAGTCAATTAACAATTTTTAACGATATCAAAAATTTATTTTAATAATCATTCAGGTAATTTTATTATTGTATAGAATATCGGTAAGAATTTTTTTTTAAATAATTATGTTAAATAAAAAATTATGACAGGGAGATATTTGTAATTTTTCAAATTACATAGGGCAATTCATACTTCAAACAAATCTCAAGGATATATTTGTAATTTATTCAATAATCTATTAAATTTTTTATCACATTTTTTATAGAATATGAGACTCAAAAAAATTTATATATATCTTTAAATTTTATACTCATATAAAAAATTTAATAAATTATTTAGCTCTTAACATAACTCATCTGCAAAATCTGTCACTAGCCTTGCTTTGGCCAGACCCATAATTAGGGTGATGTAGTGATGCTTTGGAAAGTTGGTGAAAAATAGACTTTTTAGTTTTTATTGATTTTTTTGTTACTTTTTTGGTAAAAAGTTAAGTTATTTTGTATAAAAAAATTGACTTTTTTTTAATTAAAAAGGCTAAAAAGTCAAAAATTTGACTTTTTTAATGTGTCGCCAAAATATCCCGTAGAATACCATCTAATATATTAAAAACATTTAATTTGTACTGATTCTTTTGTCAATTACGGATTTGTTTGAATTGCATCTTAAAATTTGTAATTCTTCTTTAAAATAGTCCCATTGCATCACAATTAGCGCGCGCATATATATATACTAGTGGGTGGCACACATATGATGTGTGTGCAATTTAAATAAGTAGCAATAAAAAAAATAATAATGAAGTTCATATTATATGGCACAATCCTAGTAGGACTCTTATTCTCCAATGTAGAGTCCTCCTAGGAATCAGAAAGGTAATGCTCATCTTTCTACACCCCCCTCACTGATTTACCAAGTGAGATGGTTTTACCACGGTAGCATGATAAAACAACCAAGCTAATACTTAACGGCAGATTTCACCGAGCTTACCTAGCTTGGTTCTACCTTGCCTCTTACAGCTCGATTCTCTACACCTCGGTTCAAAACATTAAGACCAGCCTACTGGCAAACAGCTTTGACCAAACCGACGAGATAAAGGTCCGGGCTAATCAAGCCATCACCACGGCCCATAGCTCGGTCCATTTCCTATTGGGTCACAGCTTGGCCCATGTTAAAACATAAATTACCCTCTCAATTGCCCCTTAATTCCATCTGCAACGCATGACTTGGGATTATTCTTTTCCAGTCGAGCTAAAACATCTAGTTGAGCCAAGCTAGAAATAAGTAACTCCTCCGGAATAAAAACATTCAACCCCACCGAAATAAACAAGCTCGGTTTTCAGCTCTGTACCTGCCACGACCCATCGCTTCACGTACCTGACACCATGTCCTGTTTTAACACGTGGTAGATGTCCATTGACTCTTCAAACTGTGACAGTCGTCCCACGTTTATCAAAAAACATTTGAAAAGTCCGGCCATTTTTACACCTATTTAAAACCCATTTTCTGAATCTCACTCCCACTGTTCATCTTCTTCGCTCTTTGTGCTTCTGAGTACTGTCCCTGCTACTGTACTCCTTTTGTGCTCGAAAGCATTTGCTTCATTACTGGTGGGTTTATACACGCTCGGATTGGTAAGTTCGTTTTCTACCTCTTTCTAACGTTTTCTTTTCATTTATTTCTATATTTTCAGACCTTAATCTCCGTATATGCGTGTTTATATACACTAGAGCATTGAGCAAATATCATAAAACCAAAAACTTTATGCTCAAGCTCAGAAGCACACCAACTGGGTTTTTTTTTTTTTAAAAAAAATATACTTTGATCCAAAACCTCTTTGAGACCGAACTAGGCACTTGTTTGTGAATCCAAAGTCACCCTGAGACCAAACTAAGTATTTGCTTGTGACTTCACGGTCTATCCCAGACCAAGTCATGTACCTCGGATCGGTCCTGCCTTACGACCGAACTAAGAACTAACCGTAACCCAGATGTAGCCGAGCTAGGGTTTCTTTTTTTACTTCTGCCTGTTTTCTTAGCCCGGTCCAATTATCTAGGCATAACACTTTATTGTCACTTTGCAAACTCAACTAGGTTGGTCAGGCACACCTTTGCTCAACCAAGCCAACCAAAGCCTCAGATACACCGAGCTAGGCCACTGTGAACAATTTTGACATAATAAGTTATCATGGGTAAATACCGATTTCTCGTGGACTCCCTTGGGGCCATAGCTGAATTCCGAAGGGACTACCAGATTCCGGACGACGTTCACCTCTCCTTAGCCGAACTAGAAACAACACCTTAGGGCAAACCGGGCTTCGTCCTATTTACTGTGATATCCATTGTAGAAGCCGGCCTTTGATTTCCTTCTCTAATAGGTCACTCAATCAATCCCCAATTGATCTATCAATCCTTAGATTGTGCCTGAATTCGCCTTTCAGGTTTCTCTAACAAAGAGCCAATCGATCGCTCGCCACTTCTCTTGGTTATCTATATTATCCACTTTATATTGCAGGCGTGTTGAGGGTTCAATCAGTACCCAACTGCCGAGGCAAGCATCCCATTCTACCAGCTCGATTCAAGACTTCAAATAGGGAAAGCTTCAGTAATTCTTCATTTCTGGCTCAATAAAGATAGGATGGATTGTCCGTAATTGTGAACGAAGCAACGGGCATACCAGAAATGGTAGTCATGGACTAGTACCGCAGTACTGCTTTGGAGACTCTTTATTATGATCCCTCACTGCAGTTCAGCCTCTCATTTGTGAATTTCTTAGGCAGACAAGATTCTGCCCCACCCAACTCTCCACAAATACATATAGGATAATAAATGGCATCATCGAGCTAAACCACCGGCTCAACCGCAATCTCGGATTGGCCGAGCTATTCCACCAATATTCGCTCGGCCAAAATGATGACGGTTGGGTATATTACTTAAGGATACGAAGAGGCCGAGAAAAAATTATAAAAAACACCAGATAAAAACGTGAATGATAACGACTTCTTCTAGGTTTCTGGCAATTTTGAAGACCAGGAAGCCCAAATACCGGGCTACAATATTAACTGAAATAAAGGGACAGCCGGTATGAATACCTTAGCTTAGTTGTCTATTTTTTGCTCTATTGTTTATAACTTTTTGCCGTGCTAACCATTGCCTTTTCTTTTTCTGCAGACCTGAACCAGCTAAAATCACAATACCAATACGCCAATCAAGACGCTCTACGTGTCGCGCTTAGGCTAAGCTACTTAACTTCGAACTGACCTATCGATACAGTGGAAGGACGAAGGTCAGGGTAACTGACTTTCTTTTGGAACCATCACCAGAGCCAGACCTAAACTTGCCACAAATCAACCTTATTCCCCTAACCGAAGAACAAGAAATGGCCAAGCGTCGAACTGTTCGAGCCCTAATCACCGAACAAACATCAACTCCAACTATCGGGGCTCAAACCGAGGCACCTCAAGCCGGTCAAACACACGAAGCAGTTGTGGCCCTTCCAACATCCCGGGCTTCGTCATCTCGGTCGAACAAGCGTGCGTGCACTTCTTCAACCGAGCAGCAGCGATTGATTGATGAGGATCGCGTGCTTCCTAAAACAACACCGCCTAGCCCAGAGCCTATGCACACTGACCGAGCTAGCCCTTCGGAATGGGTACCAAAAATGAATTACAAGAATCGGGTTATTACCACCACGGACTCGGTAGTGGCTGATAAGGATCATACACTTGTTTTCAACCTCGCTAAAAGCATGTGTTTGCCATCTGACATGGAGCACCACGACCATCTAACCGAGCTCAAGGCCATCCGCTCGGCAACCAAGTCAATGGTGCTGATAAGTGCTCCCTTTGCTTGTTTTCCAGTGTACACCATCTGTTTGCTTGGTTTTAGTCATAATCGTTATCTCTCCTTCTGCAGGCCATGCAGAAGAACCACATTGCTCATAAGTGCGTGTTGGAGCTGCGCAAGACAGCGCGGCTGGCCGTTGCAAATGCCAACACTAAGACGGCCGAGCTGAATGAAGCCAAGCAAAAAATGACCGAGCTCGAATCTGAAATCGCCCGACTCACCGAACTAGTCAACTCGGCGGAAACAGACAAGCATAAGGCTTTGGCCGAAAGGAAAGATCGTTATTTGCACGAGATGGCCAAGCTAGAGAAGAAAAAAGATGTTGAGATAGCTGAGCTAAAAAAGAGCATGGAAGATGCTGAGGACCGCGGCTACAAAGAGGGGGAGGCCATGTATGTCTTACAGTACGAAGCTGTAAAAGACATCTTTTTCAAATGTAGCTGGAAGGCAGCTGTTGCAAAGCTCGATCTGGGTCTAGAAATCGAGGTCTTTCAGAACCCTCCCACTCACTTCATCCTAAGTTATATGGCGAACTATGCTAACGCCATCCAACAGAAGCTTCTCCAAAAGGGGAAGGAGGAAGAAGGATCACTTGATCCAAACAATGCGTCAACTGCTAACAATGATCGCGGTCTCCAAACCAGTTAGTCAGCTCGGGTGGAGCCACCGGTGCCAAGTACGGTTGATGATACGCATTTGACCGACGTACCTACTGGAACCGGGCTACCAAGTGACGAGGCTCGAGTTGACCTGGATGCAAATTTGGACGACCTTTTTGCTTGTTCTTGTTTTTCTTCTTTTGATGCTAACTTTTGAAAAAATTTGTAACCGGGCTTAAGCCCCTTCTCTTGTAATGCACATTTTTCAAATGGAATGAAATCTGCAATCTTCCAATCTTTTTGTTCGGTTCATACCCTGCTTGAAATTGTCTTTCAACTTTAATTGCATCAGTCTTGAATTCTTTGATTGGTTGCGATGTTTTAATATTTTCTGGCCGAGATAGCCATCTCAGTCCAAGAGCCCTGTAATATGTTTACTATGCATTGGTCATATCTGCCAACCTTTTTCAGCCTAGATCCTTATTTCGGTTGAAGAGAGCTAAATATTGGTCATACCTGCCAAACTTTCTTCAGCCTAGATCTTTATCTCTGCTGAAGAGAGCTAAATTTTGGTTATTCCTATCAACCTTCTTCAGCCTAGATCCTTATCTCGACTGAAAATAGCTAAATGTTGGTCATAGCTGCCAACCTTCTTCAGCCTAGATCCTTATCTTGGCTGAAGAAAGCTAAATATTGGTCATTCTTGCCAACCTTCTTTAGCCTAGATCCTTATCTCGGCTGAAGAGAGCTAAATGTTGGTTATTCCTGCCAACCTTCTTCAGCCTAGATCCTTATCTCGGCTGAAGAGAGCTAAATGTTGGTCATACCTGCCAACCTTCTTCAACCTAGATCCTTATCTCGGTTGAAGAGAGCTAAATGTTGGTCATTCCTGCCAACCTTCTTCAACCTAGATCCTTATCTCTGTTGAAGAGAGCTAAATGTTAGTTATTCCTACCAACCTTTTTCAGCCTAAATCCTTATCTCGGCTGAAGAAAAGAACTGAATGTTTGGTCATTCTTGCCAAACTTCTTGATTTTCCCTTGCTGGCAATGACTGAGAACAACTTTTACAGTAAAAAGAATTATGCTGAAAAAACTACTTGTTTTATTTGAAAAAGGGAAAAAATTACAAGTATTTTAAGAAAAAGCTAAAAATAAAATAATTTTAGATTGGCAGTGTTCCATGGCCTAGGAATAGCCTTGCTGTCTCCATCTTCCAAGTGGTATGCCCCTTTTCCTGCTAAACCAACCACTTTGTATGGTCCTTCCCAGTTAGGTCCTAACTTGCCATCTCCAGGTACCAAAGTGTTGCCCATTACTTTGCGTAATACCCAATCTCCAATTTTGAATTGCCTCGGATGCACTATTTTGTTATATTTTCTGGATAACTCCTACTGGTATGAGGCAATGTGAACTAGAGCTCTTTCTCTTCTCTCTTCTCCAAGAGTTCCAAGGTTATGGATTCTTCATTCAAGTTTGGGTCAAAATTTTCACTTCTAATAGTGGGGAGGCCTACTTCCAGTGGGATTATTGCCTCCATGCCATAAGCCAAGGAAAAAGGCGTTTCGCCAGTTGACCGCCGAGATGTGGTACGGTAAGCCCATAAAACATGAGGAAGCTCCTCAGCCCACTTGTCTTTTGCTCTCTCCAACCTTTTATTCAAACCATCTAAGATGACTTTATTTGATGCTTCTGCCTGGCCATTTGCTTGAGGGTATGCTAGCATGGAGTTGTAGAATTCTATCTTGTATTCCTCGCAAAAGCCCCTAAAGATTTTGCTATCGAACTAAGTGTCATTGTTAGATATTAAAGCCTTGGGTATGCCGAATCGAGTTATGATATTCTGTCAGACGAACTTCTTAACATCTTTCTCCTTTATTGATGCGAGTGCTTCAGCCTCCACCTACTTTGTGAGGTAGCCTGTTACTGCAAGAAAGAATTTTCTGTTGCCGGGTGTTGTTGGAAGTGGTCCCACTATGTCCAGGGCCCACATTGCAAAGGGCCATGGGCTAGTTAATAATAGAAGTTCTCTGGCTGGTTGATGTATTTGGCGTGCGAACTTCTGACATTTCTCGCACCTCTGAACATATTTCTCTAAATTTGCTTGCATGTATGGCCACCAATATCCTTGTGAAATTGCCTCGTAAGCCAATGATCTTCCTCCTTAGTAGCTTCCGCATACGCCTTCATGTATCTCGAACAAAAATGCCTCGATCTTGCTGGGATGGACACATTTCAGGTAAGGCCCTGTGAAGGATTTTTTGTATAATGCTAGTGATGGAGAGAGCCAAAATCGCTGTGATTTTGCACTAATTTTGTTGGCCTCTTTCTTTTCTTCAGGCAAGATGCCATCATTTAAAAATACTATAATGGGATCCATCCAGGATGGGCCTAGTTTGGCGCAACATGCCTTGGCTGCTTCAGGTTCCTCGATACTTGGTCTAGGTAGAAAGTTGATCAATAATGGGTGTGGGATAGATGTATCTGCCATTGAAGCAAAACCTGCCAGCTCGTTTGCTTTACTATTTTCTTCTCGGCCGATTTGCTCTATCCGAACTACTTTGAACTTCATGATCTCCTTTCTGACTAACTATTGGTACTTAGCCATTCTCTCATCTTTTGCCTCGTAGTCGCCTGAAATCTGGTTTACTACCAGTTGGGAGTCACTGTAAACCATCAGCTCGGTGGCCTTCATGTAAAGTGCTGACTTTAAGCCTGCTATCAGTGCTTCATACTCCGCCTCATTGTTGGATGCTGGGAAGCCAAGGTTGACTGCCTGTTCAATTGTTAGGCCATCTGGTGAGATAAGGACTATGCCCAGCCCTGCACCATGCCTATTGGATGCTCCATCCACGAAGAGTTTCCACATCTCTCCGACGAATAGCTTCCAGCAAGTAGAGGGATCGGTTGATGTCTTGGGATCATGAGTGTCGCTAATGTTTTCTTTCAAGCCCATGTCTGCTGTTGGGGTTTGATCTTCACTGTCTAACTGCCTCAAGTCTTTACTTTTTGATAAGTCCTCACTGGAAATAGAATGATTTGCTTCTTCCTTCCAGTCCTCAATCTTGTGTGGATTGCAATATGGCTGGGCATCCTATATTAGGGGTTGCGCAGTTCCCGTGGCACTTTTCCCCCTTACTTCGATTGCATCGGTCAAATCGGCTGGGCAGATGTGATGACTTCCTGGTGTGAACTCAGCCACAAAGTCTACTAAAGCCTGGGCTTTTATTGTTGTTCTGGGCTGGAACTTGATATCAAACTGTCTTAACTCCACCGCCCATTTCAAGATTCATCCAGAAAAATTCGCCCTCTCAAACAAGGCCTTTAATGGAAAAGCTGTTAGGACAATTACAGTGTGGGCATGGAAGTAGTGTGACAACTTTCTTGAGGCCATCATCAAAGCTAATGCCAGCTTTTCCAATGGTAGGTACCTTGTTTTAGCGTCCAACAAGGTTTTGCTGACATAAAAGATAGGCAAGTGTTGGATTCCTTCTGCTCTAACCAACACTGCGCTAACTACATGCTGTGAAATCGCTAAGTACAAAAAGAGCTCTTCTCCTAGCACTGAGGTTACTAACAATGGCGGAGAGGTCATGCAGTCTTTCAAGCTCTCTGGGGCGTGGTTGCATTCCTCATCCCACTCAAATTTGGCCTTTAATGCTTGGAAGAATTGTCGACATCTGTCTGACGCTTGACTTATGAACCAGTTGAGTGCGGCTGCTAAGCCAGTGAGATGTTGTACCTCTTTGACTGTGTTGGGCCTCTCAAGATCCTAGATTGCTTTGATCTGAGAGGGATTAGCTTCTATACTGCGGTTGGTTACCATAAAGCCTAGGAATTTTCCTGATCCTACGCCAAATGCACACTTAGATGCGTTTAGACGTAACTTGTGAGACTTTAAAATTTGAAACATTTCATCTAGGCCCCCGAGATGGTCCTTTTCATCCTTGCTTTTGACCACTATGTCATTTATGTAAGCCTCCATTGTTCTGCCTAACAATGGTTCAAACATTTTGATGACCATCCGTTGGAATGTAGCTGTAGACACCCCATTTTTTACCGATCTTAAGACTCAGACGTCACCGATTGAGCGCTTGGTGATGTTGCATATTGTGCTCGTTCGGAAGTCGCGGAGTCTTGGCTGCGAGCCTTGCCTTCGGACTTTTAGACTCTTCCACGCCTTACCTCGGTTTGCGAACCAGGATCAGTTTTCTCTATTTCTCTTCCCGAAGGGAGGGAGAGGTCCCGCAGATCATCTCTCAGTGGCCTTAGGCTACGTTTCGTGGTCGTAGGCCATTTTTGCCCGTTTGGAGTCCGGTTTTCGGTTTTTCAGAATCGTTGGCCGTGTGCCTCGGTTCGGGACCGCTTAACCATCTCCGTTTGCTCCGGTTTTTGGCATACTTCTTATTTGCTTCCTTTTGAGGGACATTGTGGCCCGACAAACCGACTTCGTGGTCGAACATCACTCCCGGTGCCTAACAGTCAGTTTTCGGGGCCTCGGGCTGCGCGTTTCGGCCCCCGAACCTTCGTTCTGCATTGGTTTTGGTTCATTTTTGGCAGGGACCTCTGTTTCATTGGTAAGAAGGCCGTAGAAGGGTGGGAGGCCAGTAATTGTTCTGTCAGCCAACTTTATCCCCTCATCGCCCTCCGTCGCCCGATTTTCCTCACTTCAAAGCCAATGTTGACCATCCTTGGGCCATTTTCTTGCACCCTAAACCCTATATTTGTGATGTACACATCTGGGAGGCCACCAATATTTGGTGGCCGACTAGTAATTGTTGTTGAACCTTTTGAACGCCTTTGAAAAGTGGGTTGTTCTCTCTCCTGGTTCACTTTCTCCATTTTTTGACCACAGGGTTATGTTGTGCACACATGGGAGGCCCTCTTTCTGTGGTGGCCGGCCACTAATTCTCATTGAACCTTTTGACCCTTGGCCGGCCGGCCATGGGAAGTAGCCGGCCGGCCACCTCATGATCCTTGCACCCTGTTCCTTACAGCTGTATATTCTGTTTCCCCCCAGATTGTGTATCCGGGGGGGTGCATTTTTGGGGGAAAACTTAATTGTTTTCCCTCCATTTTTTCCCCCCTTTTTCCCCCTTCTCTTGCCTATATAACCAGCCTCCCAGCTCTGGTTTAGGGGTTGGAAAAATTACCTAAGAGCTTTGCATACATACACCTTCCTCTCCCTCTCTTCCAAGACCAAAATCCTTCAAACCCTACACCATTTTGCACTACACCTCATAACACCACATCCCCATCTTCCATTCCAGCAGCTTTAAGCTGATTTCTAGAGCTAAAGAGCCACCAAACTCAAGCCAAGAGTTGCCAAAAGATTGGTCTACAAGGGTAAGCTCCATTTCCCCCTTTTTGGTCCATATTTTGCATGCTTTCTTAGCCATATTTTCTTGCTGTTTTGGGCTCCAACCCTAACTGGAACTAGGCTTATTTTGAGCTATTTTTTATGTTTGTTTAAGAGTATTTACCTGTTTGAGGTCTCCTTGTTGCATTTGCTTCATTATCTCCCTTGTATGCCATCTTCTTGTGTAGCATTTTTGGCCTATGTATAAACTGTTTTGAGCTCTGTCATGAACTGAAAAGTGACTTATTTTGAGCCCTTCTTCAACATTGTTGAAGGGCTCATTGTTGTTTGAGGCTTTTATTTATCACTTGCCTTTATATCTCTCTTTTGGCCATATTTTTGCATGATTTGTTAGCCTCTTATTCTTCTGTTTTTGGACTCTGGTCCGAACTAAACGTGGACTTATTTTGACCCCCTATTCATATTTCATTAAGGGTCTTTCACTGTTTGAGGCATCCTTTCTATACTTTGTGTTATAACTCTCTTTTTGGCCTTATTTTGCATACCATTTTGAGCATTCTTGCATACTGTTTTGGGTCTGGCCATCAACTGTAAAGTGCAATATTTTGGGCCCCTCTTCAACATTGTTGAAGGGCCCCTCTGTGTTTAAGGCCAGAAACCACCACTTGCTTCTTTGTCCCTCTTTTGGCCCATTTCTTGCATGAGAGCTTAGCCATACCTGTGTTGGTTTTTGTGGTTTGTTGTAAACTGTAAAATATCATATTTTGGGACCCTATTCAACATTGTTGAAGGGCCCTCATCTGTTTGAGGTCTGCAGCTGTGACTCACTTCTTTATCTCACATTTAGGGCCATTTTTGCATGCTAGTTTTGCCCTATTTTTGTTTATTGTTTGACCTTGCTTAAAACTAAAAACATGCTTATTTTTGGATTGCCTTGAATCTGTCTTCACATGTCATAATCAAATAATGCATGCTTGATGTAGCTACAAGTCATTTCATGTGCTTAATCTTGCATTTCGGGACCATTTCATGCATCGGGTGTCATTTTGCCATCTTTCGGGGCTGTTTTGCATCACTTATTGCCTCTGAAATTTGCATGCTAATATGCCATATTCCGTGTTTTTCCATGTCTTGTTAGAGTGGCATTTCGTGCCTTAGGTTCGGTCCTCGGTTTGCGTGCATGTGTGCATGCATTCCGAGTTGTCTCATTTTCATCTTTTGGCCTCCTATGTGAGTGTGGCTGAGGTCCACTTGTGTTGGTGTAAGTCCATTGTGCATTGTGTATGCCATTTTATTTCATAGCATTGCGTATGCTAGGTTGTATGTTAGCGTATTGTGTATGCCATGTTACCTCGCGCATCGTGTATGTCATTTCATTGCATTGCGCATGCTAGGTTGTATATTAGTTTCATTCATGCATGTCATGCATATTGCATTGTGCTTGGGATAGGGGTTAGCCCGAGCACGGGAAATGAGGTACGTTTCGTACTCCGAGTGACGGAACGTGTCTCAATTCCCTGTCGCCGACACTCTGGATTATCCATGATGGAGTCTAGGCCCTGTTGTGCTTATGTGTGCATTCATTCCATATTGAGTCATGCAAACTGACTCCTCGGCCATCATGCATCGATATGCGTGATTGGTGGCACGAGGACCGAGGCATGCATACATTTGTGAAAATACATTGCTATGCCCCTTTCCTGCTCTCTGTTGTAGCAAATCAAGAATTAGCAACCTTCCGGAGCTTGGCGCGCTTTCCAAGAATAATTGTAAAACAGAAGCTAATTGGGGCATCCCAGTGGATTTCCGCGCAAGGCAGCCCAGACATGCATCATCCATCATCTGAAGAAGAGTCAAGGCAGTCCCTGGCTTGCATGCCAGTTTATAGCTTTCCTAGATTAATTTTTAAATTAATTAGGATTTTTGTATTTATTGGGACTGTATTATTTATTCATTCGGGACTGTATATCATTCTTTCGGACCCTCTGTGCGAGGGCATAATTGTAATAAGTGTGCGTGTGTAGGATGTATGTCTTCCAACCCCACGTCTTTCTCCCTTTTATTTACCAGCTTATGATGGTTAGATTAGGGCATATTTATCAAACAAGGCCTTTAATGGAAAAGCTGTTAAGATGATCACAGTGTAAGCATAGAAATAGTGCAATAGCTTTCTTGAGGCCATCATTAAAGCTAATACTAGCTTTTCTAGTGGCAAGTACCTTGTTTCAGCGGCTAGCTAGGTTTTGCTAACATAAAAGATAGGCAGATGTTGGATTCCTTCCGCTCTGACGAACACTGCGCTGACTGCATGTTGTGAAACCGCTAAGTACAAAAAGAGCTCTTCTCCAGGCACTGGGGTTACTAACAACGGTGGAGAAGACATGTACTCTTTCAAGCTTTCTAGGGCACGATCACATTCTTCATCCCATTCAAACTTGGCCTTTAATGTTAGGAAGAATGGTCGACATCTGTCTGACGACCGACTTATGAACCGGTTGAGCGCTGCTGCTAAGCCAGGGAGATACTGCACCTCTTTGACTGTGTTGGGCCTCTCAAGATCCTGGGTTGCTTTGATCTGAGAGGGATCAACTTCTATACTACGGTTGGTTACCATAAAGCCTAGGAATTTGCCTGATCCTACGCCGAATGCAAACGTAGATGCGTTTAGACGCAACTTGTGAGACTTCAAAATTTGAAACATTTCATCTAGGCCCCCAAGATGGTCCTTCTCATCCTTGCTTTTGACCACCATGTCATCTATGTAAACCTCAATTGTTCTGCCTAACAATGGTTCAAACATTTTGATAACCATCCATTAGAATGTAGCCCCTGCATTCTTTAGTCTAAAGGGCATGACCTTGTAACAGTACAATCCTCTAGGCATTGTAAAAGATGTGACCTCCTGGTCTGGTTCATACATAGCGATCTGATGGCAACCTCAATACGCATCAAGGAAGCTAAGTCGGTTATGTCCTGCCGTCAGGTCCACCAGTTGGTCTATCCGTGGTAGAGGAAAACTGTCCTTTGGGCATGCCTTGTTGACTGTTTTGTACTCTATGCAAACACGTTATTTTCTGTTCTTCTTTGGCACTACAACAGTATTAGAGATCCACCTCGGATAGTGCACTTCTCTGATGGCTCCTGCCTCCAGCAAGTTTCCCATTTCCTTTGCCACTATCTCCGCGTGGTGGAGTGCCGATCTGCGAGTGCGCTGTATAATTGGTCTGGCAGTTGGGTGGACATTAAGTTGGTGGCAAATGAACTTAAGGTCAATGCAAGGCATGTCATATGGTGTCTTGGCGAACACTTCGATGTTAGAGGTTAAAAATTCCATGACCTCTATTCTCTCAGTGCTGAACAGAGACAAGCCGAGCAGAAAGAACTTTCTGGGTTCTTTTCATCTATCCTTACCTCTACCAAGTCTTCCATTGCCTTCTGTTCAACCGCTTTGCCGACATGTGCAAACAATTCATTGCTCTCTGGTTTTTCAACCATCTGTACATACCCTTTTGTAGCTCGGCTGCCATTTACTGTGACGAAGCACTATTTTGACATAATTTGGTCTCCCAAGACCTCTTCGATCACTCCGGCTTCGTTGGGGAACCACAATGCCTGATGGTAGGTTGACACTGCCGATCGCATAGCGTGCAACCATGCTCTTCCCAAGATTATGTTATAAGTGGAAGGGACATTCAATACCCACAATTCCGCCTGTTTTGTCATGGTTCCTGCCTTGACTAGGAGGATTATCTTGCCCGCTGGCCACTCTAGCATTGAGTTGAAACCGACAAGGGGAGATGTCGCAGGTGCCAAGTCTTTGTCCTCCAGTTTCAGTTGTTTGAAGGTCTCGTAGTACATTATCCTGCATGAGCTTCCTTGGCCAATCAAGATTCGCTTAATGTCAAAATTCTTGACGCATAAAGTGACCACCAGTGCATCATTGTGAGGGCAATGTAGCCTTGCTAGATCCCTGTCTGAAAAGGATATGACGTTCGTGGCCTCTGTTCTGCCCTTTTTGACGGTAGGTTATGAACTTAATACCTCTCTCAAGTGCTTAGCCTTTTTTATTATCCCCCTGAGCTCACATACCCATTCAGGTTCGACGATCCCATGTATAACATTGATTATGCCTTAGGATGGACCGTCGACCGGCATCCCGTTTGGTCTGTTGAGGTCCTGGAGGGCTGGTTGTGTTCCCCCTTCTATATACTGGTCCAGGTGTCCAGTAGCCACTAACTCCTCCAGATGTTGCCTCAATGGTGTGCAATTTTCAGTTCAGTGCCCCTTCTCATCATGGAAGGTGCAACGGGACCTTTCATCATAGCCCCTTTGTGCTTCTCCCAACTTGGCAAGCCGCCAAACGAAGGGTTCATCACGTATCTCACTAAGAATCTGGTAGATAGGTTTATTGAATACTGTGGTAATGGCAGTGCGGACTCTTAACTTCCTTTTTTCTGAGTCCTCTCTGTTGGCTCGCCTGCCTCGCCCATTCTTACTTGGTTATTCTACCGTGTTGATTTTTGCTGTAGTCTTTTTATGTGGCATCGCTGCTGTACCAGATTTTGCTTTAGCACGGGCGCTATCTTCCTCTACTCGGATATGTTGATGCACTCTCTCTATTAGGGCCTCCATCGTGAGGGGTGGCATCATTGTCATTGAGTCCCTCAATTTGTTACCGACTGGTAAACCCCGTTTGTATTGTGCGATGGCGAGATTTGTAGGGCAATCCCCAATCTGGTTGAAAGTCTCCCAGTAGCGACTGTTGTAAGACCTCAATGTCTCATTTTCGCCCATGTCAATGGAGAGTAGCTGGTCAATCTCCACTGGTGTTTTGGTATTCATTCTAAATCTAGTCACGAACGCTTCTGCCAACTGTGCCCATAAGGCTATGCTGCCTTCTGGCAGTCTTTCGAACCATGTTAGGCCCAGGTCGCCAAGGCTGGATGGAAACAGGATACACATTAGAGACTCGTTTCGCCGATATACTGTCATAACCTGGCGAAAGTGGCTTAAGTGCATATAAGGGTCTGACTTCCCCTCATAAGTAGTGAATTTGAGCTGGTGGAAGCCTGAGGGTAGTGCTGCGTTCTCAATTACCGGAACGAACGGTGAGCTTTGTAACCTTGTTAATGCTTTATCCGCTGGTTCATAAGCAAGGCGTGGCATTGGCATCCCTACCTCGACACTCCCATGTGTCCTAGGGGCCAATCGCTGTAGGGCTGAAACTCTACGAGGGTCGCGAACCCTAGTGTCCTCCTTCCAACGAGCCCTCTCCTCGAACATTGATCACAAGTCCGCTGACCTAGGCAACTCTATGTGCCTAGATGTCGTTTGGTGCGTGTGCGAGGGCCGATACCTGCTTCCCTCTGTATATGACCTTTCAGTCCTCGTTCTCTCAAACCTGGAGTGACGAGTCCTGGAAGTCCTTGATTGAGTGTTGCCTGTTCTAAGGCTCCTACTTTCTGCTTACGATGGTGTGACATGTCTATCACGATCTTCCGAGTGGCGAGAGGGCGTGTTGCCTTTGCGCCCCTCTTCTATTGCCATCCATTTTGCCTTTATCTAGTGATTCATTATCTCCATGTCTACCGCCATCTTCCTTATTAACTCGTCTTGCTCCCTTACGCGATCCTCCAGAACTTGAGGATCTAACCTTATTCTCTGTCTTTCAGGACTTTGAGAGTGACGAGGACTAGTGTCCCGTCTCTCCCGTGTGTCCCTCAGGGAGTTCCGTCGCTGGGGTTCTAATTCCGCCATGGGTGGGATAGAAGGTAAACCTTCGCGCCTCCCACCCCCCTCCGGGGTCTGCCCATCAATAGCAGATTGCGGCAAGTCTTCATTGTGCGCCATTGATTTCAACTAGGAAGGAAAACTCGATCAAAAGGTTTTGTTCTTTTTGCAATTCCCACAAACGGCGCCAATTGTACGAGCACGAAATAATTTTCTCGTATAATCTTGTTGATCAAGTTTGCACTCCTCCAAACGTCATCGCTTTACTTCCTAAAAACACAAACGTGAGCTAGCCGGCGGGTGTGTGTCGGATACCTCTCCGATGCCTAAGTCAGCAAATAGACAATAAACAAAAAGCTCTGTGTTTTTAGGTATCCGACAATAGACAAAAGGTCTTAATGTCCTGCTATGAGCTTTTATAGATTCCGCATGGCACAATCCTAGTAGGACTCTTATTCTCCAATGTAGAGTCCTCCTAGGAATCAGAAAGGTAATGCTCATCTTTCTACACCCCCCTCACTGATTTACCAAGTGAGATGGTTTTACCACAGTAGCATGACAAAACAACCAAGCTAATACTTAACGGCAGATTTCACCAAGCCTACCTAGCTCGGTTCTACCTTGCCTCTTACAGCTCGGTTCTCTGCACCTCGGTTTAGAACATTAAGACCAGCCTACTAGCAAACAGCTTTGACCAAACCGACGAGATAAAGGACCGGGCTAATCAGGCCATCACCACGGCCCATAGCTCAGTCCATTTCCTATTGGCTCACAACTCGGCCCATGTTAAAACATAAATTACCCTCTCAGTTCATATTTTAAAAATCGTTGAATATATTATTTTTACAAAAACTTAAGTCGATTGGATAACAAAAATTACGTGTTCGGATTATTATGTATGAATCATTTATTTTCTCACCATTTAATTTTTTTTATATATAAAACTGATCTGAACACATGATTTTCGTTATTTGATCGACTTGAGTTTTTTACAAGAATGATGTACTCGACGAATTCTAAATTGTGAACGGTTTGAATTATTAAAATGAGACCTAAAAGAAAACCCAATAGGCTGAACAATACCTCTCCAATCTAATTTGAAATAGGAAAAAAATTAGGGAATTTGATCAAAACCCCTTTATGATAAACTATCATCATCAGATCAACTACCAGCTCACACAGTTCAAACAACTCAAACAGCTCACACAGCCAATACAGAGGAGCAGTCACAGTCACAATCACAGCATCATCCAGAGTCACAGCATCATCCAGAGCTATCTGTCATACAATGCATCTCACAAGCATGTCTGGCTAGAGAATCGTGTTATAACAGAATTGGTTGTAGAGTCTGTTAGTGAGTTAGTAGTTAGAGAGTTAGTTAGATATTTGACAATATAAATATCTATGTAAGTATCTGATCTATTCATTCAATGAAAAAGAAATACCATCACAAGCTTTCTTTTTCATTGAATGAATAGATCAGATACTTACACATATATTTATATTGTGAAATATCTAACTAACTCTCTAACTACTAACTCACTAACAGACTTTACAACCAATTCGGTTATAACAAGATTCTCTAGCCAGACATGCTTGTGAGATACATGGTATGACAGACAGCTCTGGATGATGTTGTGACTCTGACTACTCCTTTGAATTGGCTGTGTGAGCTGTTTGAGTTGTTTGAACTGTGTGAGCTGGTAGTTGATTTGATGATGATAGTTTATTATTCCCTCGCAAGCTAAACGGGCATGGAAGCACAAGCAGCTTGTCTTTGAGATAGTGAAACCGAGAGTGAGACAAGGGCTTAGTAAAAATGTTTGCAATCTGATCAGAAGTGGAAACATACTTGAGAGCAATCTTTTCAGCAAGCACCTTTTCACGGATAAAATGACAATCGATTTCGATATGTTTTGAGCGAGAGTGAAACACGGGGTTAGAAGCTAAGGCCATGGCCAAGAGATTATCACACCAGAGTTCAGGAATAATAGGAGAGACAATGCACATAACTTTAAGAAGCTGCTGTAACTAAGTAATTTCGACAGTTGCATGGGCAAGGGCTCAATACTCGCCCTCAGTAAAGGACCAAGAAACAGTAGCTTGTTTCTTGGCAGACCAAGAAATCAAGTTAGGGCCAAGAAACACACAATAACCAGAGGTTGATTTTCGATCAAGACAGTCACCAGCCCAATTGGCATAAAAAAATGCATGAATAGAGAAAAGACCAGATGTAAATCGCATACCATAATGAAATTGAAAATGTCCATTGGTAGGAAAATGCATGAATTGGCAAGCCTGATTAACAACTAAGGAAATATCTGGGCGAGTAAGGGTAAGATATTGTAAACCACCAATGATACTACGGTATAAAGAGGGGCTAGAAAAAGGAAGAGAATCATGAGAAGTAGAAGGAGGTTTGAGAGGAGCATGATAAAGATGAAAACATAAATTGGTAAAGACCACGAGCATGAGTTCCTCTATGTAGGACCCTGCTCGTGAGTTTGTCCTGAATGATAAATGAGTCAGCATCAAATATTACAAGACAATTGTGATCCTTTCTTAATTGATGAACAGATAAGAGATTAGAGGAAATAGAAAGAACATGGAGCAGATTAGGAAGATGAAAAGAAAAAGCAGGTGTAGGCAAAAGACCTTTACCTAAATTGTGATAACCCTGGTCCGTATTATGCTAATTAATCTTAATTATGATTGTGCCTATGTGTTTGATATGATTTTGAGTGCTATTTACATGAATATATGTGGTTTTGAATTTCTATCTGTTCACCATAGGAAAATCTGTTTTACTTTCTTCTTTGAAGCTTAAATTGAAGGCCTTATCGGCCACGGAAACCGAAATTGACTACGCCATTGTGATTGGCGTAATTTTTAGAGCCTAAGGTGAAACTTAATTAAAAATTGATTCGGATCAAAATAATTAGATTCAGAACGATTAATTAAGTGTCATTAATTAGCTATAATAAAATTTGATTATGAGGGGCTATATAAGTGTCACGACCCAAACCCGCCCCTATGGGTTTAGCACCGTAACCGCCCAGTAATCTGTGGATTACCAAAGCCCTCTGAACAGATTAACAAATAATAAGGGGCTGCGGAAGCAATAATACAAAATAGACAAGGTCCAATGAGCTGTGATAACGTACATGGCACAGAACATTTCAAAAATGATTTATTTATATACATGCCAGTCCATATACACAATATTTACAAGGTATACACAGATTGTACTTTCCAAGACTTGACCTTACAGAACATATACAAAGACTAGCATGTAAACAAAAACAGCCATCGCATTAGGCTTCGTTCGGAACCTCCTTGGGAGGCGCAACAGTTGGCTGACAAAACAAAACAGGAGGCCGTCAACTCTGGCCCTAGTCATGTGCCGACTCACCTACATACATAATATAAACTGTGAGCGAAAGCCCAGTGAATAATAACAGAGTAAAGGGGTTATACGAATGATGTTCGGCACAAGTTAGAATCCATCATTTAAATCAGAGCATAATCAGACTTCAAAACAGAAACAGATTCATATACATTTTCATATTCAGATTTTGCATAAGATCATACGTGGTACACCCATTAACTATCAGAACAGATCAGTCCAGAGACCCACATACATAGTTGGTACCAACGACCACAAAGGTCCATAACTTGCGCGCAAGTAGCCATGGTATTGTTACCCCCAGGCATTGACCGCGGTATTGTTACCCCCGGGCGAGGGCCACGTGAATTAAGGGTGCCACAAATACTTTTCAGAAAATTGGACATTCATTCATCATTAGTAAGATAGCATTTCAGAAAACAGATTATACCATACCAGTCAGAAAATACTTAGGTTAAACATAACTTTACAGAGTTATTACTCACAGTGGGCCTTGAAATAGACAGATGAAGCAGACTTGGTCAAACGGTACGTGGCACGTGACCTAACACGACACATACAGATACACACTTGAAACACACGTTCTAATTGTACAAAAATTATTTCATTGGCTCTTAGTGTGTTTCTAATCTCTTACCCTCATTATAGATTCCTAAACATGGCCTAGGAATGCCTAGGATGGAATGAGGATGCAAAGATGCACTATAAGACACTTTTCAAAATTTTGCTAAAGCAAGGGTCTCACTCAAGCGTGGCCTTCTATGCTCGAGCATGGATTACTCCGCTCGAGCGGACTGCAAGCTACAGTAAAAGTACTGGATGCATGAAATTCACGCTCGATGGGCGCTCGATATGCGCTTGAGCGTGAGACACAAGTCCTCGCTTGAGCGTGCATTACCCCGCTTGAGCGGACTGTAGACACACGGAAAGTACTAGATACACGCATTTCCCGCTCGAGCGTCACTTTTCCCGCTTGAGCGGACTGCATGAACTCAGTGTGTACGCTCGAGCGCGGAGTTTCCCGCTCGAGCGTGAGTCCAAAATCTGGAATTTCCAGATTTGAACCTCAACCTCAAAACTCAACTACAATGCATCAAATTCGATCCTTTTGGGCTAATTTTCTGGAAAACTCTTACAAACTCATAATATGACATGTTTTGAAGATCAATTTGCTAAATCAAAGCCCAAAGGTAGTTCAATTAAACACAATTTCAAGGAAAACTTCAAGAACAAAACAAGAGCTTACATGCAAGTGTTCATTTTAAATCCAATGCTCTAAAACATGACCAAATGTAAGATGGAACTCAAAATTATGATGAACCAATGGACTATAAATAGAATATGGTCTTGCATACAAGAATTTCCATGAAAACACTTCAAAATGCTAAGATATGAGCATGCATGCATGATACAAGCTTCAATTCAACATTTTCAACCAATTCTTGTCTTTAAACTCTAAACTTCCATGAACCATGCAAGAAGTAGCTCAAAATCACAATGGAGAAGATGAATTCTCTACCTTATGTCTTTAATTTCAAGTGTGGAAGCTTAAACATGCAATCCTCCTTCAATTCTCCTAAGTTCTCTAAGCTAATCTCTAGATGAATTCAATTCCTCCCTCACTCCCTCTCTCTCATGGTTTTGTCTTCAAAGTGGCTGAGGAAATGTTGTATGATCAAGTGTAATAAGGCTTCAACATAGTCTTAGGTAGTGGCCTACTCAAGGGCAATTTCGTAAATAATTGGACTAATTTAATTTAATGTTATTTAATCTAATTTAATCGTTCCGAACCGAATTTTAATTAAACCTACCATAAAATTCTATAAATCCTAACTAGCACATAAATCAAGTCAATTTCTGATTCAGACGCCGATAAGGCTTTCAATTCGCAGTTTAAAGTCAAAGACATGAACAGATCATTTTATGGCAAACAGATAAAAACACATAAATAATGCAATACACATGCAGACAAATCCCAAATCCTTCCTAAATTACTGTTAAGCATAATTAATCATGAATTAGCATTAATCAGCGGTCGGGGTCATTACAGTCTTCCCCCTTTAAAAGAGTTTGGTCCTCCAAACTCGATTTACCTTTATTCTGAATCAACATTGGGTCCAATGGGAACAATTCCGGATATCTCTTCATCATGTCTTCCTCGGTTTCCCAAGTTGCATAGGTTCCTCCGTGGTTTTGCCAATCAACTTTTACCAACGGTATTTCTTTATTTCTCAACCTTTTGATCCGACGATTCACAATCTGGATAGGTCTTTCCTCATAAGTGTAGTCATCTTTCAAAAGCATATGTGTTGGTTCAATGACGTGGAGTGGATCTCTCAAATACTCTCGAAGCATCGATACTTGAAATACATTGTGCATATGCTCCATCACTGGGGGTAAGGCTACCTGGTATGATACTGGATTGATCTTTTCAAGAATCTCATAAGGTCCAACATACCTTGGCGCCAACTTGCCCTTAACACAAAACCGAGTTTGACCCTTCATCGGGGTCACCTTTGTGAACACATGATCCCCAACTTCGTATTCCCTATCTCTTCTTCGGACATCAGCATAGCTTTTCTACCGACTCTGCGCAGTTTTCAAATGTTGCTGGATCAGCCTCACTTTCTCGGTTGTTTCTTGCACAAGTTCTGGTCCCAATAAAGGTCTATCACCTACTTCAGCCCAACATATCGGAGAACGACATTTTCTTCCATACAAAGCTTCGTAAGGTGCCATTTCAATGCTTGAATGGTAACTGTTGTTGTATACAAATTCAGCTAAGGGCAAGTAGGTTTCCCAATTCCCTTGGAAGTCTAACACACACATTCTGAGCATATCCTCCAGAGTTTGGTTCGTTCGTTCAATTTGGCCATCTGTCTGTAGGTGATAGGCACTGCTCAATCTCAATTCAGTCCCCAAAGCCTGTTGCAAAATCTCGATACAAACTTTGAGTCCCTGTCAGACACAATAGATACTGGCACCCCATGCAACCTCACAATTTTAGTCATATAGATATTGGCCAATTTATCAGCGTTATAAATAGTTTTGACAGGCAGAAAATGGGCAGACTTAGTTAAACGGTCAACTGTAACCCAGATAGAGTCCATACCTCGAGGAGAACGAGGCAATCCCACAATGAAGTCCATGGTAATATGCTCTCATTTCCATTCTGGTATTGGGAGTGGTTGTAGCAAACCAACGGGTCGTTGATGCTCAGCTTTAACTTGTTGGCAATGTAGACATCTAGCCACAAAGTCTACAATACTCTTCTTCATTCCAAGCCATCAAAAATTTTGTTTCAAATTATGGTACATTTTCGTGTTCCCCAGGTGCATGGAAAACTTACTGTTGTAAGCTTCGGTCATCACACGTTTCCTCAAATCACAACAATCGGGCACACAAAGACGGTTTTGAAATTTCAGCACACCATTCTCAAACACAAATCCTGGCCTTGGCTTCGAATCAAATTCCTCTATGATCTTTTTCAAGTATTCATCTTCACATTGTTTTTGTTTGATCTCAACAAGAATAGCAGGTTGGGCAGAAATAGTAGATAACAACCCATCTTGTTCTAGGTCCGTCAACAATTCCTTTCGGTTGAATAGCAAACATGACAAATTCGCACTGGATTTTCGGCTCAAGGCATCTGCTACAGTATTAGCCTTTCCCAGATGATACAAGATTTGCAAATCATAATCCTTGATTAACTCTAACCATCGCCTCTGTCTCATGTTCAATTCCTTTTGGGTGAAGAAGTATTTCAAGCTCTTATGGTCGGTGTACACCTCACAAGTTACCCCATACAAGTAGTGACGCCAGATTTTCAAAGCAAACACCACAGCTGCTAATTCAAGATCGTGTGTTGGGTAATTCTTTTCATGAGGTCAAAGTTGTCTAGAAGCATAGCCAATCACCCTTCCGTTTTGCATTAGTACACACCTCAAGCCTTTATAAGAAGCATCACTGTACACTTGAAACCCATCGGTACCATTAGGCAAAAGTTAAGATTGGTGCAGTCACTAACCTAGTTTTCAACTCTTGGAAAGCTGCCTCTCTTTGTTCACTCCAGTCAAATGGCACATTTTTTTGAGTTAACTGAGTCAATGGCAGGGCAAGCTTAGAAAAGTCTTTCACAAACCTCCGGTAGTAACCTGCAAGTCCCAAAAAACTTCGGACTTCTGTCACATTTGTTGGTCTAGGCCAATCCACAACGGCTTCAATTTTCTGAGGGTTGACAAAAACTCCATCCTTGTTGATTACATGTCCCAAAATGCCACACTGTAAAGCCAGAATTCACACTTGGACAATTTAGCATACAATTTCTTTTCTCTCAAAATCTGCAAGGTGGTTCTCAGATGGTTCTCGTGTTCTTCCTTGTCTTCAGAATAAATCAAAATGTCATCAATAAATACAACAATGAAGTCATCCAGATATGATTTAAACACCCTATTCATAAGATCCATGAAAGCTGCAGGTTTATTGGTCATCCCAAATGGCATTACTAAAAACTCATAATGTCCAAATCTAGTTCGGAATGCAGTTTTCTCTATGTCCTCAGCTCTAACCTTTAGTTAATGATACCCGGACCTGAGGTCAATTTTGGAAAACACTTGGGCACCCTGAAGTTGATCAAACAAGTCATCTATTCAGGGCAGAGGGTATTTATTCTTGATAGTCACTTTGTTCAGTTCTCGGTAGTCTATACATAATCTCAAAGATCCATCATTCTTTTTGACAAACAAGACTGGAGCACCCCAAGGTGAAGTACTCGGACGAATAAATTTCTTGTCTAACAGTTCCTAAAGTTGGATTTTCAATTCTTTCAGTTCAGAGGTAGACATTCTATAGGGAGTCTTGGAAATAGGTTGTGTCCCTGGAAACACCTCAACAGTGAATTCAATTTCTTTATCAACTAAGTCCCCAGGTAAGTCAGTGGGAAACACATCGGAAAATTCACAAACAACAGGGATGTTTCTACAGTAGTACTGTCAGATGGTGCAATCAGTATACAACACAGGTAACCCCTATATCCTTTCCTAAAGAGTTTTACAGCTTTCATAGCCGAAATCAAATACGGGGGAGGAACTACCCCATTCCCAATAAAAGTAATTCAGGCATACCCAGTGGTCTAAACACAACAGTTTTATTTGCACAGTCAATGGTAGCACAGTATTTAGTCAACCAGTCCATCCCCAAAATACAATCAAAATGACTAATATCCAAGGATAATAAATCCACATATAACACCATATCACCAATCATAATATCACACGCCGAATAAACATGAGTACACATCATAGAATCCCCAGGCGGTGTGGATACAGATAACACATATGTCATTTGTTCTAGTGGTCTAGTCAATTTTTGAGAGAAAGCATGCGATACAAAGGAATGTGTAGAACCAGAATCTATCAGTACACATGCATTTTGAGAACATACAGAGAGTGTACTTGACACCACAGTATAGGTGTTGGGTACGTCACCAGGCACTAAGGCGAACACTCTCCCTTGCCTCAATGTTTCATTGTTTGCATTCCCCCTAACATCGGCCCTTGCATTTGGTCTTGCTGCGGAAACAGACCTGGTGGAACTTGTCATAGGACGGTTAACCTCATTGGATCTCCTCGGGCAATCCCTCACCATGTGGCCAGTCTTGCCACAGCGAAAACACGCTCCTGATGCTCGATGACAGGCACCCTTGTGCTTCTTTCCGCAGTCGAGGCAGTTTGGAGTAGATCCGCTACTTTGGCTAGAGTTGCCAGAGGATCCTGTATATTGCCTTTTCAAAAACGACCGGCATTTCTTGAAACTGGGTCCAGTCCTCTTTCCTCTCCATTCTGTTGTTGGTGTTGTAGATTGTTTCTTAGCTGCTATTGTGGCTTCTGCCATCAATGCCCTGTCAAGTACCTCCACATAAGTAGGTAATTTTAGGACACTCACTCGGTCAAATATTTCCTGGTCCAGCCCTCCCTCAAACTTCTGTGCTTTCTTGTAATCAGTATCTACCATATGTGGAGCAAAACGTGCCAACTCGGTGAATTTAGCTTCATACTCTACTACAGCCATTCTTCCCTGTTTAAGTTCTTTGAATTTCGACACTTTCTGATCCCTAAAACATTGGGGAAAGTACTTGTCGTAGAAGATAACATTAAACTGTGCCCATGTCATATTCCTATTGCCATTTCGGATCAGTAACCACCACCTGCGAGCTTTATCTTTCAAAGTGTAGGTGGCTAGGAGGACTTTCTGAGTTTCGGTACAAGGGAACACTTCATACAACTTCTCCATTTCAAGTAGCCACGTCTCTGCTTTCAAAGGTTCAATTCTACCATAGAACGTTGGTGGTTTCATTTTCATAAATTTTTGTGTCAGATTGATGATGTCAACATTATCTACCTCAGCTTGTGCCGGTGGAGGCGGAGGGGGCAAAGGTTGTTGTCTCTATTGTTGTGTCCAGGCTTCAGTCAACGCTGCCAACATTTGTTCCATTCGGCCCATGCGAGCCTCTGAAGATTCACTTTCACCACTTCCCCTTGCATTGTCTATCTTACTATACAGACATCAAATGATAATAAACACAGGCATAATCTTATTTGTTTCCTTCAATTTATTTGATTCAAATGTATATTCAGTTTTCATATTCAGTTGCATTACCACACACTCACACATGCAGATGAAATGCCCTTAATGCTTACTAGGACATCCTAAGCTCATACGGACCTGTGTGTGCGGTAGAACACGTGCTCTGATACCACTTTGTCACGACCTAAACCCGCCCCTATGGGTTTAGCACCGTAACCGGCTAGTAATCTGTGGATTACCAAAGCCCTCTGAACAGATTAACAAATAATAAGGGGCTGCGGAAGCAATAATACAAAATAGACAAGGTCCAATGAGCTGTGATAACGTACATGGGACAGAACATTTCAAAACTGATTTATATATATATACATGTCAGTCCAGATACACAATATTTACAAGGTATACACAGATTGTACTTCCAAAAACCTGACCTTACAGAACATATACAAAGACTAGCATGTAAACAAAAACAACCATGGCATTAGGCTTCGTTCAGAACCTCCTCGGGAGGCGCAACAGTTGGCTGACAAAACAAAATAGGAAGCCGTCAACTCTGGGCCTAGTCATGTGCCGGCTCACCTACATACATAATATAAACTGTGAGCGAAAGCCCAGTGAATAATAACAGAGTAAAGGGGTTATATGAATGATGTCCAGCACAAGTTAGAATCCATCATTTAAATCAAAGCATAATCAGACTTCAAAACAGAAACAGATTCATATACATTTTCATATTCAGATTTTACATAAGATTATACGTGGTATACCCATTAGCTATCAAAACAGATTGGTCCAGAGACCCACATACATAGTTGGTACCAACGACCACAAAGGTCCATAACTTGCACGCAAGTAGCCATGATATTGTTACCCCCAGGCAAGGGCCACGTGCAGATTGGCCATGGTGTTGTTATCCCTAGGCGAGGGCCACGTGAACTAAGGGTGCCACAATTACTTTTCAGAAAATTGGACATTCATTCATAATTCGTAAGATAGCATTTCAGAAAACAGATCATACACCATACCAGTCAGAAAATACTTAAGTTAAACATAACTTTACAGAGTTATTACTCACAGTGGGCCTTGAAATAGACAGATGAAGCAGACTTGGTCAAACGGTACGTGGCACGTGACCTACACAACACATAACAGAAACACACTTGAAACACACGTTCTAATTGTACAAAACTTATTTCACTGGCTCTTAGTGTGTTTCTAATCTCTTACCCTCACTATAGATTCTTAAACATGGCCTAGGAATGCCTAGGATGGAATGAGGATGCAAAGATGCACTATAAGACACTTTTCAAAATTTTGCTGAAACAGGGGTCCCGCTCGAGCGTGGCCTTCTACGCTCGAGCGGACATGAAGACAAAAGGAATCCGCTCGAGCGTGGATTACTCCGCTCGAGCAGACTGCAAGCTACAGTAAAAGTACTGGATGCATGAAATTCACGCTCGATGGGCGCTCGAGCATGAGACACAAGTCCTCGCTTGAGCGTGCATTACCCCACTTGAGCGGACTGTAGACACATGGAAAGTACTAGATACACACATTTCCCGCTTGAGCGTCACTTTTCCCGCTCGAGCGGACTGCATGAACTCAGTGTGTACGCTCGAGCACGGAGTTTCCCGCTCGAGCGTGAGTCCAAAATCTGGAATTTCCAGATTTGAACCTCAAGCTCAAAACTCAACTACAATGCATCAAATTCGATCCTTTTGGGCTAATTTTCTAGAAAACTCTTGTAAACTCATAATATGACATGTTTTGAAGATCAATTTGCTAAATCAAAGCCCAAAGGTAGTTCAATTAAACACAATTTCAAGGAAAACTTCAAGAACAAAACAAGAGCTTACATGTAAGTGTTCATTTTAAATCCAATGCTCTAAAACATGACCAAATGTAAGATTGAACTCAAAATCATGATGAACCAATGGACTATAACTAGAATATGGTCTTGCATGCAAGAATTTCCATGAAAACGCTTCAAAATGCTAAGATATGAGCATGCATGCATGATGCATGCTTCAATTCAACATTTTCAACCAATTCTTGTCTTTAAACTCTAAACTTCCATGAACCATGCAAGAAGTAGCTCAAAATCACAATGGAGAAGATGAATTCTCTACCTTATGTCTTCAATTTCATGTGCGGAAGCTTAAACATGCAATCCTCCTTCAATTCTCCTAAGTTCTCCAAGCTAATCTCTAGATGAATTCAATTCCTCCCTCACTCCCTCTCTCTCACGGTTTTGTCTTCAAAGTGGCTGAGGAAATGTTGTATGATCAACTGTAATAAGGCTTCAACATAGTCTTAGGTAGTGGCCCACTCAAGGGTAATTTCGTAAATAATTGGACTAATGTAATTTAACGTTATTTAATCTAATTTAATCGCTCCGAACCGAATTTTAATTAAACCTACCATAAAATTCTATAAATCCTAACTAGCACATAAATCAAGTCAATTTCTGATTCGGACGCCGATAAGGCTTTCAATTCGCAGTTTAAAGTCAGAGATATGAACAGATCATTTTAAGGCAAACAGATAGAAACACATAAATAATGCAATACACATGCAGACAAATCCCAAATCCTTCCTAAATTATTGTTAAGCATAATTAATCATGAATTAGCATTAATCGGAGGTCGGGATCATTACAGTCTTCCCCCCTTTAAAAGAGTTTGGTCCTCTAAACTCGAATTACCTTCATTCTGAATCAACATTGGGTCCAATGGGAACAATTCCGGATATCTCTTCATCATGTCTTCCTCGGTTTCCCAAGTTGCATAGGTTCCTCCGTGGTTTTGCCAATCAACTTTTACCAACGGTATTTCTTTATTTCTCAACCTTTTGATCCGACGATTCACAATCTGGATAGGTCTTTCCTCATAAGTGTAGTCATCTTTCAAAAGCACATGTGTCGATTCAATGACGTGGAGTGGATCTCTCAAATACTCTCGAAGCATCGATACGTGAAATACAATGTGCATATGCTCCATCACTGGGGGTAAGGCTACCCGATAGAGATTTGGCTAAGGAACTTGGAAATCTTGAAGATTAACTGAAGAATTGGCTAGAAATTGGTGTTTGAAGCTTCTAGGTGAGTAAATTCATGGATTCTAGTTTGTAACTTTGTGAATTCAAAGTTGAATGATGATCAAGAACAAGAATTGTGTTATGAGTGATGAAATTGAAGCTAATATGTACATGCATGTATAGAATTACCATGATTTGGCATAATCAAACATGTATTAAGTTAAATATGGGAATATGAGCATTGAAGCATACATGCAAGTATAGTTTTATTGATTTTTCATGTTTATGAGCATCATTGGTGCTATTTGAAAGGGAATTGAAGTCAAAAATTGACATGCATGTTTGGTTGTTGGAAATATGGAGTTTACATGAGGTTTGAAGGCATGAGTTTGATTATACAATAGAAGTGTTGAATAAATTGAGAATGTAACCATGATTCTGAGCAATTGACCTCATCTTGCTTGTATACTCATGATATATAATGTAATTGCATGTTTTGAAACCAAAATTATGAGTTTTGGACCTTTGGAGGTCGAGTTGAACTTGAAGAACAATTCTGGATTTTCCAGAATTTGGCATGTCCGCTCGAGCGGGGAAAGCGCCGCTCGAGCGAGAAATGCGAGCTCCCAGAAGTTTTGCAGGCATGGATGTCCGCTCAAGCGGGGAGATTCACGCTCGAGCGGGGAGCCATGTAGTGAGACTTTCAGCTCTAGCGCCCGACTTCACGCTCGAGCATAAAAATGAGGTAACCAGTACTTTTGCAAACCTAATGGGTCTGCGCGAGCGGGGAAGTCC
This sequence comes from Camellia sinensis, assembly GCF_004153795.1. Taxonomy (NCBI): domain Eukaryota; kingdom Viridiplantae; phylum Streptophyta; class Magnoliopsida; order Ericales; family Theaceae; genus Camellia; species Camellia sinensis. The sequence goes on along the minus strand of NW_021024871.1, from coordinate 1,101,911 downwards.
ACCCTCGAGCGGAGACCCCTGTTTCAGAAATTTTGTAAATGTGTTATGTGTTTCATTTTCCGTTCTCTTTCATTTTTAAGCACTCTTAGGCATGCATTGAGCATTATGAATGAATTAAAAGGATAAGAAAGAAGCCAAAGAGGAATGTATGAATTAAGAACGGATTGAATTGTTTGTGACCCATATGTGTTATGTTATGTGTAGGGTCGAGCTCAAGGGTGACTCCACTGGCAGAACACTGTGAGTAATATCTTAATAAAGATATCTGAAGTATGTTATTTGTCCAATTGCTCACTTCTATGTAAGTCTTATAAGTTCGTTAATTTGAATGGTGGACAAATGTTTGCTATACCAAATGGTTGGGCCAAAGGCCAGTCTGACATGAATGAATGGTTGGGCCAAAGGGCAGTCTGACATGAATAAAAGGTTGGGCCAAAGGCCAGTCTGACATGAATGAAATGTTGGGCCAAAGGCCAATTTGACATGAATGAATTAGGCCCGAGGCCGCCTGATGTGTTTGGAACCGCAGTTACTTGACCTATATATATATACTAAATAGAAATATGAATTGGGCCCAAGGCCGTTTGGTGCATGTCATTCTAAATACTGTTCGTGTACCCTCTTTATTTGATATTATTCACTGAGCTTTCACTCACGCTCATTCATGTGTCTGTAGGTGAGCCAAGGGAGGTCCAAACCCAACCTCCGTGAAGTTTGTGAGAAACAGTCAAGGTTTTGAAGAGTCAACCCAACCGTCTCACGCACGAGACTTGTTTTCGCCCATTTGTTATCCCATTATATTTTGTCATATTGGCGAGAACTTCGTATCACGGTTGTATATAGTTTTGATTGGCTGGCCATGACTTGAATGATCCTGTTGTGTATAGATTATATGTTAACTTTCCTTGATGTGAGTTATTAATATATGGTTGTAAAATGTTATGACGTGCCATGTAAGCACAGCTCTATGGACAAATGTTTGAAATTACTTCCGTTTGGCCCCTTAACTCTGTTAAAATATGTCTTGTTTGGTTTGAGGCCGTAGGTAATCCCTCGATTACTGGCCGGTTATGTCCTTAACCCATAGGGGCGGGTTCGGGTCATGACAGAGTGGTATCAGAGCACGAGTTAATAACTCACACACTTGTCCAAAAGAGCAACAAGCGTCTAGATAAGATCTAGGATGCATTCATGTGATAAGTATGAATCTGAAAGCATTAAGAACGTGCTTAAATGTTTCAAAGTGAACAACTATGTGCTATAAGTTTGTGAATTGCTTGCATTGTAAATTATTTGAATATGTATGCTCTTTAGTATATGCATACCTGTGAATCTTTTGTATAAAGTGTAATACAAGTTTAATCAGATGGTGAGAACAAGAGGCGATGAGATAGAGGAGTCTTCTACTGCCAGAATGGATAGAATGGAAAGATTGATTCAGTAAATGGCAAAGACGTTGAGGCAACAACAGCAGTGGCAACAACCACACCCTCCGCCTCCCCCTCCGGTACCACCTATGCAAGATAATCAGACTGATGACTGAATAATAGCTCTCACCAAAGAGTTTAAGAAAATAAAACCGCCACAGTTTCATGGGGGATTAGATCTGTTGAAAGCCGAAGCGTGGGTCCTTGGCATCGAAAAGCTATTTGAAGTGTTCCCTTGTTCAGAGACATAGAAAGTACTTTTAGCCACCTTTATGCTAGAAGATGAGGCAAAAAGATGGTGGATGTTAATGCATGAAAATCATAAGGATGTTGACTGGGCCAAATTTCTGGAAATTTTCTATGATAAGTACTTCCCACAATGTGTCCGGGACAGGAAAGTATCAGAGTTCATGGAACTTAAACAAGACAGTATGACAGTGGCTGAGTATGAAGCCAAATTCACTAAATTGGCCAGGTTTGCACCACATGTGATCGATACTGATTATAAGAAAGCGAGGCATTTTGAAGGTGGGCTTCGAAATGATATCTTAGAAATGGTGAATGTCTTGAAGCTGGAAACCTATATTGGGGTGATAGACAGGGCCATAATATCAGAGGCTAACATAGCCAGACAGGCTAAGTCAACAACAGACTGGAAAGGTAGTAAGAGACAAGGCTTCTTTTCGAAAAAGAAATTTTTGAAGAAGCAAAACACGAGCTCCTCAAGTACTTCGAATTATTCCCAAGACACATCTCCTATATGCAATATTTGTAGTAAAAGGCATCATGGGGTTTGTTGCCGTGTGTCGGGAGCCTGTTTTAAATGTGGTAAACAAGGGCATATGGCTAGAGATTGTAATTAAAATAGTGGAAAGCTAGCTGCTAGCTCAACTACATCAATCCCGAAGCCAGGAAATACTATGAGAACTACTACCACCGGAGATGTCGTGAGGCAAGGAAGAGTTTTTGCGCTTGTTCTGGGCGATACACGGAACACTAACGCAGTTGTCTCAAGTACTATTTCTATATGTAATCAGGATGCTTTTTTGTTAATTGACTCCGGATCAACACACTATTTCGTAACATGTGCATTTGCATCTAGACTGAGTAGACCCCTAGAATTATTGCCATATCTACTATGTGTATCTGCTCCATCTGGGGAATCTGTATTATGTGAATCTGTATATCGTTTTTGTTCATGCGTGTTGGGAATGCCATTCTATATGTGGATTTGTTACCCTTGAACTTTAGGCACTTTGACATAATTCTGGGCATGGATTGGTTAACAAAATATTGTGCCACCATTGATTGCGTAACTAAACGGGTCGTGTTTAGACCACCAGAACAGGAAAAAATTGTGTTTGTGGGTAACGGGGTAGTACCTCCACCTTATTTAATATCTGCAATGAAGGCATGTAAATTGATCAGGAAAGGGTGCCAGGGTTATTTATGTTATATGTTGTCTGAACAATCTGTGAATGTTGAATTGAACAGTATTCCTATTGTTAGAGAATTTCCAGATGTGTTTCCAAATGAATTACCAGGGGAATTGGTGGACAGGGAGATAGAGTTTACAATTGAAATTATGACAGGCACCCAGCCTATTTCTAAAACTCCCTACAGAATGGCTACTGCTGAAATGAAAGAACTGAAAGAACAGTTGCAAGACCTACTTAACAAAGGGTTTATCCGACCTAGTACCTCACCGTGGGGTGCACCGGTGTTGTTTGTGAAAAAGAAAGATGGAACCTTGCGTTTGTATACAACTATCCAGAATTGAACAAGGTAACAATAAAGAATAAATGTCCTTTACCTCGTATCGATAACTTATTTGACCAGTTGCAGGGATCACAAGTGTTTTCCAAAATTGATTTGAGATCCGGGTATCATCAATTAAGAGTAAAAGCAGAGGATGTTGAGAAAACCGCATTTCGAACAAGGTATGGCCATTATGAATTTCTTGTTATGCCATTTGGGGTGACTAATGCTCCAGCAGCGTTTATGGACTTAATCAACCGAATTTTTAAAACCTACCTTGACGAATTTGTTGTGGTTTTTATTCATGACATTTTGATATACTCCAAGAATAGACTTGAACATGAACAACATCTGAGGACTATGTTACAGATACTTAGAGAAAAGAAATTATTTGCCAAACTAAAGAAATGTGAATTTTGGTTGGATGACGTTACCTTTTTAGGCCATGTGATCAACAAAGAGGGGATTTCAGTGGACCCACAGAAAGTAGAGGCAATTGTGAATTGGCTTACACCGACTAATGTGACAGAAGTCCGCAGCTTCATCGGTTTAGCCAGGTATTACAGGAGGTTTGTGAAAGACTTTTCAAAAATAGCAGTGCCTCTTATCCAACTGACACGCAAAGGGCAACCATTTGAATGGAACGATGAAAGAGAATTTGCCTTTCATGAATTGAAAACGAGATTGACCACTGCACCAGTTTTGACACTACCATCAGGTACAAAAAATTTTGTAATTTTCAGTGATGCATCTTATAAAGGTTTGGGTTGTGTATTAATGCAGAATGGAAGGGTAATTGCCTATGCCTCCCGACAGTTGAGGCCACATGAGAAGAACTACCCAACACATGATTTAGAATTGGCTGTAGTTGTTTTTGTTTTGAAAATCTGGAGGCATTATTTGTATGGGGTAAAGTGTGAAGTCTACACGGATCACAAAAGTCTGAAATACTTCTTTACACAGAAGGAGTTGAACATGCGACAGAGGAGATGGCTTGAATTGATAAAAGATTATGATCTTGAAATCCAGTACCACCCCGGGAAAGCCAATACAGTTGTTGATGCCTTGAGCAGAAAATCAATGGGGAGTATGGCCTGTTTGCTTACTGAATAGAAAGAGATCTTGCAAGATTTTGAGAAGTCTGAAATTGAAGTGGTATTATGTGAACAGGGCGGATTGATAGCCGTTATTTCAGTCAAACCGGCAATCATTGACGAGATTAAATAGAAACAAAAAGAAGATGCATCCTTCAAGAAAGTGATTGATGAATTTGAGACAAGCCCGAAAGCGGAGTTCAGCATTGAAGGCGAAGTGTTAAGATTTCGAAACCAAATGTGTGTCCCAAATATTTCAGAATTAAAGAAAAGAGTTTTAGATGAAGCCCATAAATCTGTGTTTGCTATACATTCGGGTAACAATAAAATGTATCGGGATTTGAAACAAAGCTATTGGTGGCCTAAAATGAAGAAAGAAATTGTAGAATATGTGTCCAAATGTCTTCAATGTCAGCAAGTTAAAGCTGAACATCAGAAACCGGGCGGTCTACTTCAACCTCTCCCCATTCCTGAATAGAAGTGGGAGCATGTGACTATGGATTTTGTTGTTGGTCTACCTTGGACTCCTCGAGGTATGGATTCTATTTGGGTTGTAGTTGATAGACTGACTAAATCTGCACATTTTCTACTTGTTAAAACTACATTTAATGCTTATAGACTGGCTACAATATATGTTGATGAGATTGTCCGTTTACACAGAGTTCCGGTATCTATTGTGTCGAATAGAGATTCAAAATTTGTATCTAGATTGTGGAAGAGTTTGCAAGAAGCTATGGGGACGGAACTGAGATTTAGTACTGCATTCCATCCACAGACAAATGGGAAATCAGAACGGACCATACAGACATTAGAAGATATATTGAGAATGTGTGCCTTAGATTTTCAGGGGAGTTGGGAAGACTATTTGCCACTAACAGAGTTTGCATACAATAACAGCTTCCACTCCAGCATCGGTATGGCACCATACGAGGCTTCGTATGGTAGGAGGTGTAGATCACCAATTTGTTGGACAAAAGTCGGGGATAGAGCTTTACTTGGGCCCGAAATTATGCAAGACACTTCTGAGAATATTAAAATTATTCAGCAAATGCTCAAAATAGCTCAAGACCGACAAAAGAATTATGCAGATGTTCAAAGAAGGCCTCTCGAGTATGAGGTGGGTGACCATGTATTTATCCGTGTGACCCCAATGAAAGGCCAAGTCAGGTTTGGGAAGAAAGGCAAGTTGTCGTCCCGTTACATTGGGCCGTTTCAAATTCTGGAAAGACTTGGTCCAGTTGCTTACCGAGTCGCTTTGCCACCGGGATTTGAACAAATCCATAATGTGTTTCATGTATCAATGTTGAGGGGTTATCTTCGAGATCCGTTTCATGTGATTGATTATCATCGGACAGCTCTTAATGAAAATATGGAGTATGCCGAATGGCCGGAACGAATTATTAATCGGCAAGTGAAACAATTGAGAAGCAAGTCCATCCCAATGGTGAAAGTGGAATGGAAAGAACACTATGGGACGGATGCCACATGGGAAAAAGAGGATGAAATGTGACTGCGCTATCCACATTTGTTTCCCGATGAAAGTAAAATAAGTTTGGAGGACCAAACTTCCTAAAGGGGGGAAGACTGTGATAACTCTGGTCCGTATTATGTTAATTAATCTTAATTATGATTGTGCCTATGTGTTTGATATGATTTTGAGTGCTATTTATATGAATATATGTGGTTTTGAATTTTTATCTGTTCACCGTAGGAAAATCTGTTTGACTTTCTGCTTTGAAGCTTAAATTGAAGGCCTTATCAACCACGGAAACCGAAATTTACTACGCCATTGTGATTGGCATAATTTTTAGAGCCTATGGTGAAATTTAATTGAAAATTGATTCGGATCAAAATAATTAGATTCAGAACGATTAATTAAGTGCCATTAATTGGCTATAATCAAATTTGATTATAAGGGGTTATATAAGGGCCATTATACACTCACTTCCTCTCTTTTTATTCAATTTGGCTGAAATTATGCCCTAGAGAGAGAGAGGAGCCGAATCTAGAGAGAAAGGGAGCTCAAGATAGAGATTTGGCTAAGGAACTTGGAAATCTTGAAGATTAACTCAAGAATTGGCTAGAAATTGGTGTTTCAAGCTTCTAGGTGAGTAAATTCATGGATTCTAGTTTGTAACTTTGTGAATTCAAAGTTGAATGATGATCAAAAACAAGAATTGTGTTATGAGTGATGAAATTGAAGCTAATATGTACATGAATGTATACAATTACCATGAGTTGGCATAATCAAACATGTATTAAGTTAAATATGGGAATATGAGCATTGAAGCATACATGCAAGTATAGTTTTATTGATTTTCATGTTTATGAGCATCATTGGTGCTATTTGAAAGGGAATTGAAGTCAAAAATTGACATGCATGTTTGGTTATTGGAAATATGGAGTTTACATGAGGTTTGAAGGCATGAGTTTGATTATACAAAAGAAGTGTTGAATAAATTGAGAATGTAACCATGATTCTGAGCAATTGACCTCATCTTGCTTGTATACTCATGATATATAATGTATTTGCATGTTTTGAAACCAAAATTATGAGTTTTGGACCTTTAGAGGTCGAGTTGAACTTGAAGAACAATTCTGGATTTTTCAGAGTTTGGCATGTCCGCTCGAGCAGGAAAAGCGCCGCTCGAGCGAGAAATGCGAGCTCCCAGAAGTTTTGCAGGCATGGATGTCTGCTCGAGCGGGGAGCCATGTAGTGAGACTTTCAGCTCGAGCGCCCGAGTTCAAGCTCGAGCGTAAAAATGTGGTAACCAGTACTTTTACAGACCTAATGTAGTGAGACTTCCCCGCTCGAGCGGGGAAGTCCACGCTCGAGTGGGGACACCTGTTTTAGAAATTTTGTAAACGTGTTATGTGTTTCATTTTCCGTTCTCTTTCATTTTTAAGCACTCTTAGGCATGCATTGAGCATTACGAATGAATTAAAAGGATAAGAAAGAAGCCTAAGAGGAATGTATGAATTAAGAACGGATTGAATTGTTTGTGACCCATATGTGTTATGTAATGTGTAGGGTCGAGCTCAAGGGTGAATCCACCGGCAGAACACTGTGAGTAATATCTTAATAAAGATATCTGAAGTATGTTATTTGTCCAATTGCTCACTTCTATGTAAGTCTTATAAGTTTGTTAATTTGAATGGTGGACAAATGTTTGCTATGCCAAATGGTTGGGCCAAAGGGCAGTCTGACATGAATGAAAGGTTGGACCAAAGGCCAGTCTGACGTGAATGAATGGTTGGGCCAGAGGCCAGTCTGACATGAATGAAAGGTTGGGCCAAAGGCCAGTCTGACATGAATGAAAGGTTGGGCCAAAGGCTAGTTTGACATGAATGAATTGGGCCCGAGGCCGTCTGATGTGTTTGGAACCGCAGTTACTTAACCTATATATATCTACTAAATAGAAATATGAATTGGGCCCAAGGCCGTTTAGTGCATGTTGTTCTAAATACTGTTTGTGTACCCTCTTTATTTGATATTATTCACTAAGCTTTCGCTCACGCTTATTCATGTGTCTGTAGGTGGGCCAAGGGAGGTCCAAACCCAGCCTCAGTGAAGTTTGTGAAAAACAGTCAAGGTTTTGAAGAGTCAACCCAATCGTCTCACGCACAAGACTTGTTTTCGCCCATTTGTTATTTCGTTATATTTTGTCATGTTGGTGAGAACTTCGTATCACGGTTGTATATAGTTTTGATTGGCTGGCCATGACTTAAATGATCCTGTTGTGTATAGATTATATGTTAACTTTCCTTGATGTGAGTTATTAATATATGTTTGCAAAATGTTATGATGTGCCATGTAAGCACAGCTCTATGGACAAAAGTTTGAAATTGCTTCCGTTTGGCCCATTAACTCTGTTAAAATATGTCTTGTTTGGCTTGAGGCCGTAGGTAATCCCTCGATTACTGGCCGGTTATGTCCTTAGCCCATAGGCGCGGGTTCGGGTCATGACATATATGGTGAATTAGTAAAGCAGAGCCATTGCCTACTTGAACATGTTCAAAACCTTGATAAGGTTAAAAGTGATGAAGATTAGGAAGGTCATTAGTCAAATGATTGGTAGCACCTGAATCGATGTACCAAGGAGGAACAGATGAGTCTGCAGGCTAAGGCACTGTGGTAGCATAGGCTTGAGAAGAGTGTGGAGAAGACTTCTGCTGAGATGTAGAAGACTGAAAAGTAGTGTCTAACCTATACCAACAGTCCAAAGCACTGTGTCCTGACTTTCCACAGATCTGACAAATAGGACCATGAGAAGAGTAGTCACATCTACCTCGAGTACTGTGAGACCTGTTGTTGTATCTACCATGAGAATTATGAAATATGCCTCCTCTAGAACCTCTAGACTGATATCTACCTCTACAATTCAAGATCCTTCAATGGCGAATTCATTTTTGCCTTTATCCATGTCAGTTGCTTCTTCCAATCTGAGTTTGCTCTTGTCAAATTTCAGTTCTTTGGTCACTGTTAAGCTGGATTCCAACAAGTTTCTCATATGGAGAAATCAAATGCAAAATGTGTTGCGGACTACTGGCTTTCTTGGTTATGTCACTGGTTCTATTCCATGTCCAGCAATGGAGATTCCTGATTCCTCTGGAACTTCATCTCCAAATCCAGCATATGAAGAATGGCAAAAGACTGATGCTCATCTTCTCAGTTGTGTAACGGCCACATTATCATCTACAGTGTATTCTTCTGTTCTTCATCTGCAAACAAGTAATCAAGTTTCGCAAATTCTTGAAAAGCTATTCACTTCATTTTCACGATCACATATTCATCAATTAAAGAATCAAGTTCAAACAATTCGTAAGAAATCATCTTTCATGGAAGTTTATCTCTCGCAGATTAAGGAGATCTCAGATCAATTGGCTTTGGCTGGTACACTAATCGATGATAAGGATTTGGTATTTTGGACTTTGAAAGGACTACCTGATGAGTACGACTCATTCAAAACCTCCATCCGAACAAGATCTGAAGCAGTGTCTATGGCAGATCTATGCTCCTTATTGTGCTCAGAGGAAATTCATGTTGAAACTAAATTAAAGCATTCATCTAGTGATCATCTCAATGGTGCTTATTCTGTAGTAAAAAGTTCTTTATCCTTCTCAAACAATGCAGTTAAATCTCCATATTCCTCTTCTTTTGGTTCAAATAGAGGTTTCAACAATTACAGAGGTAGATATTAGTCTAGAGGTTCTAAAGGAGGCAGATTTCATAATTCTCATGGTAGATACAACAACAGGTCTCACAGTACTCGAGGTAGAGGTGACTACTCTTGTCATGGTCCTATCTATCAGATTTGTGGAAAGTCAGGACACAGTGCTTTGGACTGTTGGTATAGGTTAGGCACTACTTTTCAGTCTTTTACATCTCAGCAGAAGTCTTCTCCACACTCTTCTCAAGCCTATGCTGCCACAGTGCCTTAGCCTGCAGACTCATCTGTTCCTCCTTAGTACATCGATTCAGGTGCTACCAATCACTTGACTAATGACCTTTCTAATCACTTTCAACCTTATCAAGGTTCTGAACATGTTCAAGTAGGCAATAGCTCTGCTTTACTAATTCACCATATAGGTAAAGGTCTTTTGCCTATACCTGCTTTTTCTTTTCATCTTCCTAATCTGCTCCATGTTCCTTCTATTTCCTCTCATATCTTATATGTTCATCAATTAACAAAGGATCACAATTGTCTTGTATTATTTGATGCTAACTCATTTATCATTCAGGACAAACTCACGAGTAGGGTCCTGCATAGAGGATCTCATGTTCGTGATCTTTACCAATTTACACCTCCATCTTCATCATGCTCCTCTCAAGCTCATCACACTACTACAACTACTCCTGCTTCTGATTTGCTCTGGCATCAAAGGCTAGGCCATCCCTCTTCTCTCAAGCTTCAACACGTGACTGAGAACTTACCTAATAAACCTCGCATCAATAAACATTTGTCTTGTTTGGGCTGTAATGTGTCTAAGAGTCATAGATTACCATTCACATTGTCTAGCACTTCTGTTGATTGTCCCTTTTCACTTGTACATGCTGATGTATGGGGGCCATTTACTGTTAATAATGCTCTTTTTCGATTCTTTGTATTGTTTGTGGATGATTGTAGTCATTTTACTTGGATATATCCTTTACATTACAAAAGTGAGGTATATGACAAGTTAATTGAGTTCAAAGCATATGCTGAAACACAATTTCACACTCATCTTCAAATACTTAGAACTAATAGAGGAACTGAATTTGTGAACAACAAGGTTTCTTCTCTTTTATCTGCTCATGGCATTGCGCATTGTCCTTACACTCAAGCTCAAAATGGTGTAGCTGAGCACAAACATCGTCATGATATTGAAACAACCATCACTCTTCTTCATCAGTCTTCTCTTCCCTTACATTATTAGTTTGATACAGTTACCACTGCTGTGTATCTCATCAATAGAATGCCTAGTAGTGTTCTTTCTCATAAGTTTCCATTTGAAGTCTTATTTCATTCTCTTCCAGATTTTTCTCTTCTCAAAGTTTTTGGTTGTCAATCTTTCCCATGGCTTAAGCCTTACACAGCACACAAACTTCAACCTAGGTCCATGGCTTGTGTGTTTCTAGGCTATCACCCTACAATTAAAGGTTATCGGTGTCTAGACCCTATTACTGGCAAAATCTATATCTCTAGGCATGTCTTGTTCAATGAGACTTGTTTTCCCTTTGTTGTTTCATCCCCTCTTTTTTCTTTTTCTTCATCTTCTTTGCCTACTCTTCATTCCTTTTTCTAGCCATCTTCATCTTCTATTTCTTCTTTTTCAAAGTCATCTTTCCCAGTCTCTCATTCTCAATCCTATCCTAGTTCATATTCTCCATCAGCAGATTCCTCTTCTTCTATTCTTTTGTGTTCTTCTCCAACTTCCCATGCAATTCCAATCCACTCCATTTCTATTGATCTACCAATTCCACCTCCTTCCACTATTTCTCATTCTTCTAATATTCATCCTATGACTGCTCGTTCCAAAGCTAGACCTGTTGCTCTCACTGTTGTTTTTGATTTTCTTCAGACTGAACCTTTAACTGTCAAGGAGGCTCTTATCTCCTCTGTTTGGGTCACTACTATGCAAGAGAAGTATCAAGCTCTTCAACAACAACATACTTGGGATCTTGTTTCTCTTCCTCCTTATAAGGTTGCCATTGGCTGTAAATGGGTTTTTCGAATCAAAAGGAACTCTGATGGGTCTGTGGCTCGATACAAGGCTCGATTGGTAGCTAAAGGCTATCTTCAAAAGAGGGTATTGATTTTCAAGAAACGTTTAGTCCTGTGGCTAAACTCCCAACCATCCGGATTCTACTGTGTATGGCTCTTCATCATCAATGGTCCATCAAGCAATTAGACATCTCTAATGCATTTCTTCATAGGAAATTAGAAGATGAGGTTTACATGTTATAACCACTTGGTTTTATTCAATCTCCTAATCAAGTGTGTAAGTTGAACAAGGCTCTATATGGTCTTAAACAAGCCCCTCAGGCTTGGTATTCTACATTTGCTTCTTTTCTTCTTTTTCAGGGTTTTACCAATAACCAATCCGATACTTCCCTCTTTGTTCATTATTCCTCTACTGGCCTCATGCTTCTTGTGGTGTATGTTGATGATATCTTGATTACAGGAAGTAATTCATCTCTGGTTTCACATTTGATCACTCAGATGCATCAGGTTTTTTCCATGAAGGAATTGGGTTATGTCTCATATTTTTTGGGCATCTCTGTGGAATGTCAAAGTGCTGATTATTTCCTTTCTCAAGCTAAGCATGCCACTAAATTGTTACACAAAGCTGGCTTAGCTGATTGTAAGCCTTGTTCCACTCTATTGGCTCTCAAACCTCCTTTTACTTCTCATGATTCTCTTCCTTTTTCTAACCCCTCTTTATATCGTAATATTGTTAGTGGTTTACAATAGCTTACCCTTACTCGCCCATATCTTTCCTTAGCTATTAATCAGGCTTGCCAATTCATGCATCTTCCTACCAATGGACATTTTCAATTAGTTAAAAGGTTGTTACGTTATATCAAAGGTACTCTTCATCATGGTTTGCGATTTACATCTGGTCGTTTCTCTATTCATGTCTTTTCTGATGCCAACTGGGTTGGTGACTGTCTTGATCGAAAATCAACCTCTGGTTATTGTGTGTTTCTTGGTCCTTACTTGATTTTTTGGTCTTCCAAGAAACAAGCTATTGTTTCTCGGTCCTCTACTGAAGCCAAGTATCGAGCCCTTGCCCATGGAACTGTCGAAATTACTTGGTTACAGCATACCATAAAGAACTTTAGATTCATTTCATTCAATGAGTTATACAGAGGATCTTTATGCCTTATATAAACATATGATATAACAGTAACCACTAATCTAAGTGCCTAACCTAACCAAGCTTACAATGAACTAACTATAGTTCTAACAGATTAATAACTACAGGCTTCATTGAACTTTGAAGCTGGAGCTGGAACTAGAGCTGCTATGGGAAGCAGCTTTGACTGAACTGCTGCTGCTCTGTTGTTGTTGTGTGATTGAGCTGCAACTAGAGCTGCCAGCCTTGACTAAACTGCTGCTACTCTGTAGCTAGGCATAGCTGGCTCTGGCTCAGGTTAAAGAACTTTAGATTCATTCCATTCAATGACTTATACAGAGGATCTTTATGCCTTATATAGACATATGATATAACAGTAACCACTAATCTAACTGTCTAACCTTAGCTGCCTAACCTAACCAAGCTTATAATGAACTAACTATAGTTCTAACAGATTAATAACTACAAGCTTCATTGAACTCTGAAGCTGGAACTGGAACTGGAGCTGCTATGGGATGCAGCTTTGACTGAACTGCTGCTGCTCTACTGCTACTGTGTGATTGAGCTGCAGTTGGAGCTGTCAACCTTGACTGAACTGCTGCTGCTCTGTAGCTAGGCATGGATGGCTTTGGCTCAGGTTTAGATATCTTATTATTCCCCCTCAAACTTTGGAGACAGAGAAGAACCTGAAGTTTGCCTTGAAGATATTGAAATCGAGAGATGGAAAGAGGTTTGGTGAAAATGTCTGCAATCTGATCAGTGGAAGCAATATGACAAATAAGAAGCTTCTTGGCAGCCACTCTTTCTCTGACATAGTGATAGTCAACCTCAATGTGTTTGATCCTAGCATGAAAAACTAGATTGTGTGCCAATGCTATAGCAAACATGTTATCACACTAGAGAGTGGGCACACAGATAGACACATGGAGCTCAGCAAGAAGCATACCAAGTTAGCTCAATTCAGCAGAGACTTGAGCTAAAGCTCTGTATTCTGCTTCTGAAGATGATCTAGAGACTGTTGGTTGCTTCTTAGCACACCAAGAAACAAGGTTAGGACCTAAAAACACACAATAACCTGTAGTAGATCTTATATCAATAACATTTCCTGACCAATCTGAATCTGAGAATGCATTAAGAACAAGAGGGCCACTGATAAAGTGAAGTTCATGACTCAAGGTGCCTTTGACATATCTGAGAAGTCTCTTGAGAGTTGTAAAATGACTTTGCAGAGGATTTTGCAGGAATTAGCAGAGATGATTAATAGAAAAACAAAGATTCGGTCGAGTGAGGGTCGGATATTAAAGGGCTCCCACCAAGCTTCTGTAAAAACTTGGCTGAGAGAAAGGAGAATCAACACTATCAGAAGAAACAACCTTGGTAGCCATGGGAAAGGCATAGGATTTACAATTACTTATACCAGCCTTAGCTAAAATTTCAGAAGCATACTTGTGCTGAGACAAAACATAGCCTGAAGAAGAAGAGGAGACAGAGATGCCCAGAAAATAATTGAGAACTCTTAATTCTTTCATAGAAAATGTAGCATGCATGTGTTGAACAAGGGTGGAGATATAGAGAGGATCACTTCCAGTGAGAAGAATATCATCAACATAGACAAGGAGTATGGTAATGGAAGTAGAAGTTTTCTTAACAAACAAAGAAGAATCACAAAGACTAGGGATAAAATCATGAGAAAGAAGAAAAGAGAAGAAAGTGGAGAACCAAGCTCTTGGAGCTTGTTTTAAGCCATAAAGAGCTTTATGAAGTTTACAAACAAGAGATGGATTAGAAGCATCAATGAAACCTTGTGGTTGATGCATATAAACTTCTTTTTCAAGTAGGCCATGAAGAAAGGCACTTGAAATGTCAAGTTGCTTAATAGGCCAATGATAAGTGAGAGCAAGGCTTAGAAGAACTCTAATGGTAGGTTGTTTAGCAACAGGGCTAAAGGTTTCATAATAGCCCGCCCCTTCAGTTTGAAGAAAACCTTTAGCAACTAGCCTTGCTTTATATCTAGCTATGGAGCCATCTGAGTTTCTTTTCAGTCTAAAGACCCATTTGCAACCAATGGCGTGCTTGGTGGGTGGAAGAGAAACTAAAGACCAAGTGCCTTGTTTTTGCAAGGCTTAATATTCCTTAAGCATGGCAGCTTGCCAAGCAAGAGAAAGAGATGCTTCTTGAAAAGACTAAGGTTCAGTTGGATGAGCAGAAGCCAACAAACAAGCAGCGGAAAGAAGTTTGGCTTTGGATCTGGTGAGCATGGAGTGAGAATTGGAAGAGGAAAGAGAAGAAAGATTATAAATAGAGAAGAAATGGGAACTGGAGCTGCTATGTGCTGTAAAGGAAGATGGGATGAAGTCTGATGTGAATGAGAGATGATAGGTGTTGGAGAAACAGTAGGTATATAGGCTGCTGATGTTGGTGAAACAGTAGGAGACAGCACCACTGCTTGGGTTGCTGGTGGTGATGCTGCAGAAGGAGACAGCACCACTGTTGCTAGAACAAAAGGAAAAGAGACAGGTGCTGCTGGAACAGAACAAGTAGGAGGAACAGGAGGAGAAGACTAGAAGAAATTATGTATAGTAGTAAGATGAGACACAGAAGAGGAAGATGGAACTAGTGAGAATGAAGAAGATAGAAAGGACTGAAAAGGAAAGGTAAGTTCATCGAACACAACATGTCTAGAGACATACACCTTGTTAGTACAAGGGTCAAGACACCTATAACCTTTAATAAAAGGTTGATAGCCTATAAACACACATAGAATAGATGTAGGTTGAAGTTTATGAGAGTTGTAAGGCTTGAGCTAAGGATAACATCTGTAACCAAAAGTTCTTAAGAACTGATAATCAGATTTCTGAAGAAACAAGACCACAAAAGGATTTTTGTTGGAAAGTTTGAGGTTAGGCATTCTATTGATCAAAACCACAGAAGTAGCAAGTGCATCAAACCAATAAATACAAGGCGGTGAAGATTGATGCATAAGAGTAATGGTTGTCTCAATTAGATGCCTATGTTTTCTTTCTGCCACACCATTCTGGGTAAGTGTGTGAGCACAAGTTAATTGATGCTCAATGCCTTTTTGTTTGAGAAATTCTTGAAATTGAGTGCTAACATATTCACACCCATTGTCACTTCTCAACACTTGTAATTTGGTAGTAAATTGTGTTTCAACAAAAGACTTAAATTCCAAAAACTTAGTGAATACCTCACTCTCTATAATGAAGAGGAAAAATCCAAGTGAATTTGCTAAAGTCATCAACGAACAACACATAGTATTTATAGCTTGAACAAGAAGCTGAAAAAGGACCCCATACATCAATGTGTATAAGAGCTAAAGGTTTATTAACAGTGGAATTTGATAAGCTACAAGGTAGTCTATGACTTTTGGAAACACAACACTGTTCACATAGACTGGAAGTTTTATTAGTAGACAAATGACTATGAGTAAGAACATGATGAAGCTTTCTGGAATAAGGATGCCCAAGTCTAATTTTCGAGGAAATCGATCTCAGCATTATCGAGGAGGTTCTTCTACTAGAGGTGGTCGATATTTTTCCAGAGGTGGATCTTATCGACGAGGTAGCGGCAGATCATTTGCTCAGCCTATGTCTTCTGTAATGTGCCAAATTTGTGGCAAACCAAATCACACAGCGTTGCTGGTATAGAATGGATTCTTCATATCACTCTTCTTTTTCTCCATCTTCCAAACCTACATTTGTTGCTTCCACAGTCTCATCTTCTTTGAATGCTAACTAGTATGTTGACTCTGCTGCAAAAAATCATGTTACTCCTGATCTTCAACAAATGGAGCACTTTGAACCATACTACGGTTCTGATCAGGTAACTATTGGTAATGGTCATAACATTCCAATTCAACAAACCGGCTGAGGTATTCTTCCTACTCCTTTTCCATTTAAATTGAATCACATCCTTCATGTTCCTTCTATTTCTTCAAATGTTCTTAGTGTTCATCAATTGACATCAGACAATAATTGTACTATTACTTTTGATGCCAATTCTTTTGTGATTCAGGACAAGAATACCTACACTCCTCTGTATAAAGGGATTCATAAAAATGGCTTGTATCAATTCTCACCATCTCAGTAGTCCCTCATCTCTCATGTTGCTTGTCTTGAAACCTCACTTGTTTCTTCTACTATCTGGCATAATCGGCTAGGCCATCCTTCTTCACAAAAGTTGCAAGTTGTTTTCAACCAATTTCATTTACATGTTTCCTCAGAGTGTAATAAGCATCTTTGTACACATTATGCTGTTGTTAAGAGTCGTCGACTCCCTTTCACTTTGTCAAATTCAACAGTTAATAAACCATTGTCCCTCATCCATAGTGATGTTTGGGGTCCTTTCACTTCATCCACTTCTTCTTTTTAATATTATGTGTTGTTTGTGGATGAGTTTAGCAAATTCACTTGGGTGTATCCTATGTGTTACAAAAGTGAAGTATTTTCTAAGTTTCAAGAATTTAAAGTTTTTGTTGAAACTCTATTTGAGACTAGCCTTAAGGTTTTTCGAACTGATGGTGGAGGTGAATTTACTAGTAATCAATTTGAATCTTTTCTTAAACAGAGAGGTATTATCCATCAACTCTCATGTCCTCACATGCCTCCTCAAAATGGGGTTGCTGAGCAAAAAACATAGGCACTTAATCACTACTACTATTGCTTTTCTTCATCAATCTGCTCTTCCATTGTCATTTTGGTTTGATGCATTAGCTACCTCTGTTTTTCTTATTAACCGGTTGCCTAGTTCCAAGTTAAATAATAAAACTCCTTTTGAATTGTTGTTCCATCAGTCTCCAGATTTTGGGTTTCTCAAGAGCTTTGGATGTTGGTGGTATCCTTGGCTTAAGCCCTATGCTTCTTATAAGTTACAACCTCGGTCTTTGCCTTGCGTTTTCAATGGATATCACCCCTTTATTAAAGGGTACAAATGTCTTGATCCATCAACAGGAAAAGTGTTTTTGTCTCGACATGTTGTGTTTGATGAGAGTTTGTTTCCATTGGTTTCACAATCTCCTCTTCCTTCAACCTCTGTTCCCACTCTTCCTCAGCTTCATTTTTTCTTTTGGCCTACTTTTGGTCTGTCTACCTCTACAGCTTCGCCTGCAATGCCTATCTCTGCTTTACCTACCTTTGCTGTCTCTGCTGCTGCACCAGTTACTGTTTCTCCTGCTGTCTCTGCTCCTGCACCAGTTCAATCAGCTTTTCCTGCTGCCTCTGCTGCTGTTCCTGTTTCCGTACCTATTCACACAGTTGTTCCTCTTACCTCTACTGTCGTGTCTGTCCCACCTATTCCTATTACTTCCCTAAATATTGACCTCACATCTTTTGATTTTTCCCACTCTTCCTCAGCTTCATTTTTTCTTTTGGCCTACTTTTGGTCTGTCTACCTCTACAGCTTCGCCTGCAATGCCTATCTCTGCTTTACCTACCTTTGCTGTCTCTGCTGCTGCACCAGTTACTGTTTCTCCTGCTGTCTCTGCTCCTGCACCAGTTCAATCAGCTTTTCCTGCTGCCTCTGCTGCTGTTCCTGTTCCCGCACCTATTCACACAGTTGTTCCTCTTACCTCTACTATCATGTTTGTTCCACCTATTCCTATTACTTCCCTAAATATTGACCTCACATCTTTTGATTTGCCTTCTACTTCACAGCCTATAATAAAATTTTAATACATTAATGGTAAGTACAATTTTTTTTTTTTCTTTTTGAAAAATCTAACATACACCACTATTACCAAAATATCAAATTTTAAAATAATATAACTTTTGATTTAGGTGTCAGTTTTTAATAAAATTAATATTTTTATAATTCTTTTATTAATATCTATCAAACAAGATTTATATTGACTATGAAGTTCTTTAAAAAAAAAAAAAAAATTACCCTTAAAATTAATGTAAATAGTAACATGTTACTCTGAGAATATTATCTAAAGAAATAATATTTTACTTTATTCTTACTCAATTATGCGCTTCTTCCTTAAGGGGTTTATGAAAAAAAATAAATTAATCTATCATTTTTACTAAATAAGGGTTTAATAGAGGAGTTTTGACTAAATTTTAAAAGAAACTAATTCCATAACTTTTTAATTTTGGACATTGAGAAAGCATATGACAGAGTGCCCCGAGATATAATATGGTGGGTGTTAGAGAAGAAATGGGTGACAAAAGGTTATATTGACGTGATTAGGGACATGTATGAAGGGGTGGTGACCACTATTAGATTGCCAGCTGGAGAAACAAATGAATTTCCTATCACTGTAGGGTTACACCAAGGATCTACCTTAAGTCCTTATCTTTTTGCTTTAGTTATGGATGAGTTGACGATAAATATTCAGGACGACATGCCATGGTGTATGCTTTTTGCAGACGATATTGTGCTAGTGGATGAGACTAGAGAAGGAGTTAACACAAAGTTGGAGATCTGGAGAAAAGCTCTTGAATCTAAAGGGTTTCGAATAAG
>NW_021024871.1:955946-1082765 GCF_004153795.1 Camellia sinensis | reverse complement strand
TTCTATTCATATTACCAACGTTGATCACCGACTTTTGACGCCGGCGATGTTTCTATGACTATCTGGCAAATTTGTCAATAATGACTTGTTTTTCTACAAGATTCTACGCAACTTGCCTACGACGATGGTAAGACAATTGGCAATGGTTAGTAATTGACAATAATGTGTGTGAGTGTAATAATATAAAGGTGAAATTATCCTTTAAAATAATAATTTTTATTTCTTATTAATATATTTTAGAGTAAATTACAAATATTTGAGGTATATTTAAAATCTGAATTGTTTTATGTGGTTTGAAAAATTATAAATGCCTTCTTATTAGAATTTTTTATTTAATAAAATTAATTAGAAAAATAAAATTCATAACTGTTTTTCTATACAATAGTAAATTACTTGAATTATTAATTGAAATATATTTTTGATATTATTAAAAACTATTAATTGGCTTAATAATTCATTGAATAAAAAGAGTCATTTGTTTTGAAATTAGAAATTACGGGAGACGGAACGAAATTTTTAAAACCACGGAGGATAATTCATATTTTACACAAACCGAATGTATTTGTAATTTATCCTATATTTTTTTATTAATCATGCTCAACACATCTATAAAATAGATTATCACTAATTTTTTCTTTAATGTTATATCCAAATTTACCACTATGCTCGGACATCAATTGGTAAAAGCGAATTTGCTACTTATTAATATGACGAATCTACTAAGACCATCTCCAACGGTGAACCAAACCCAGCATCAATTCAAATTTTGATGAAAAACCTACTTTTTCAAGCTCCAATCGTTGCACCAGATTGATATCAAAATGAGATTTCAGCAAAAAAAGCATCAAACTGAGAACGAGATACAGATTTTACCAAATCACTATTACTAACCGTTGAAAGAGGTACACCGGTCAACCAGCCGGTTGCCCGGCCGGTTGACCAACCGGTCAACTAG
This sequence comes from Camellia sinensis, assembly GCF_004153795.1. Lineage (NCBI taxonomy): Eukaryota > Viridiplantae > Streptophyta > Magnoliopsida > Ericales > Theaceae > Camellia > Camellia sinensis. Next base: position 1,081,810 of record NW_021024871.1, on the reverse strand, counting down.
AAAAAGAGTCATTTGTTTTGAAATTAGAAATTACGAGAGACGGAACGAAATTTTTAAAACCACGGAGAATAATTCATATTTTACACAAACCGAATGTATTTGTAATTTATCCTATATTTTTTTATTAATCATGTTCAACACATCTATAAAATAGATTATCACTAATTTTTTCTTTTATGTTGTATCCAAATTTACCACTAAGCTCGGACATCAATTGGTAAAAGCGAATTTGCTACTTATTAATATGACGAATCTACTAATGTGCTCAAAATTTGCTCATGACAAAATAATTGTTTTTTTTTTTTTTTAATTATAACAAATTTTTATATTTTTGTGATCTGTCTTGTGCAGATGAATTTAAAATGTTAAAAAAAATAATAAAATAAAATACTCAATTGAAAAACTCTAAAAAAAATTGAAAAAAAAATAAAAATAAGCAGAAGAAAATTACTATTTTTGCTCTCTTTTTTTTTTGTCTTTTCTAATTCTTTTTTGAAATTAAAAAATATCAATTTTTTGGTTCGTTTCGTCTCGTAGATTTTCTCATTACAAAATAATTTTTTTTTTTTTTTTAATTATGACAAATTTTTATATTTTTGTGATCTGTCTTGTGCAGATGAATTTAAAATTTAAAAAAAAAAATACTCAATTGAAAAACTCTAAAAAAAAAATTGAAAAAAAAATAAAAATAAGCAAAAGAAAATTACTATTTTTGCTCTCTTTTTTTTTTGTCTTTTCTAATTCTTTTTTGAAATTAAAAAATATCAATTTTTTGGTTCGTTTCGTCTCGTAGATTTAGAAACTTACAACTTTTTGAATTTAAAAAAAAAAACACTAAAAATAAAAATAACTAACAAAAAAAATTGCCAAAAAATTAAACTACACATAGCTACTTAAGCGATCTTAGATTTGGCTTAAAATCTAGAATTCGAATTGATAGAGCAGCAACGATTCTTTTACTTATAATCTAATTTTACTAATAAACTAACAACTTATTATTTTAAAAAAAAATAAAAATAAAAAAAATAAAAATAAAAACGTACTTAAGCACCTCACATGTACCAAATTTTCCACGCGACCACCCCACATATGGACATATACCTATCATCCAATGAATGAAACCAATCGGTCTTGTTACAGACCCCTACTGGGGGTCGACCCCGAGTAAGGTGGCAGGTATATAATTACAATATAAGTTAGTAATATATTATAATGACAGCATAGGATTCCCTTTCGGCCCTTTCGGTGGTGCGCCATCTTTCGGCCACTTTTTTCCTTATTATATTCAAAGATATCATCATCATGTTTGTAACAAACTCCTATATTAAGGAGCCTCGCAGACTGAATTCATAACTGAGAATTTACATTACAATTCTCTTTCAATATTACTCTCTCAATTTATAATTTGTCTTTCAATATTTGTTTTTCATACCTATCATCCAATGAATGAAACCAATCTACTTACTTTTAAAATAGAGCAATTCCTAGGAATATAACTCAATCTGAAAACTTTCACCCTGTCACCTAATCTCAACTCAATTTACAAAAAACTCCCTCCCAATAATTGTCAATCTGACGTGTCATCCTTTTAGTGGACCCAAGCTCTCTAAAAAGTGCACAAGACTTCGTAATCCGTATAGCACAGGATTCCTCATTCTTCATTTAATCGCACCGTTTTCTCGTACCATATTGCTTCATCGTCTCTCTCTCTCTCTCTCCCCTCGTATTCTGATCTGTTCAAAAGCTCTCCTCTTTGCAGGTGATTCATGAAACCCATTTTGTTTTTCTGTGTGTTTGTTCCATTTATTGCCTAAATTTATGTTTATATAGAGCATTTCTTCGATGATTCGATTTCAATTTATCTTCTTTGATGTTGATACGTTCATATATATAGCTCTTCTCTTTGTAATTTTTTTTTTTTTTTGGGTGATAGGTTTAAAATCTGTTTGATCATGGTTTGTTTTGTTTGTCTAAATAATGACCCTTTATTCTATAATGTCTTGTTCGAATGAAATTGAAACAAAGTATGATTACTTTTATGTGATTTAATGCTGGTGTTCATTTGTGGGTTTTTGCAATTATGTCAAATTTCATCAATCAGATATTCTGATATGTTTTATCTTTGTTCTGTGAATGTGAAATTGATGAAATTTGCATTTTGCAGTTCTTTAATTTCAAATTTGAGTAAAAAGCTTGATTTGATAGGAACTCCTCTAATCATTTCATCAAATTTTCATGAAAATGTTTTTAAAAATTCTCCTCTTATCCCAAATTTCACTTTTTATCAAATTTTATGAACAAAAAAATCTATCTCCAATGGTTCATCTTTTTAAATTTTCACCAAATTTAAATTTGATGAGTTTTTAATTTGATGAAAAAAATGAGTATTTTGATTTGATAAACATTTGATGAAAGGATTGGAGATGATTTTCTAGTACTTTTTCATCAAATTTAAATTTGACGAAAGAAAATGTGAAGGATTGTCTGCTTGTGTTAATCCTGTCATTCTCATTTTTTATCTGAAAACCATGTTATATTCAGCCCCACAACTATTCCAAGTTTCAAATATTACATTTAACTTGGAATATTTGGGCACAAATATTCCCCTATGAAATTGATGAAATTTGCATTTTGCAGTTCTTTAGAGTATCTTCAATCCTTCATCTTTTCTTTCATCAAATTTAAATTTGATGAAAAAGTACTCAACAATCATCTCCAATCATTTCATCAAATGTTCATCAAATCAAAATACTCATTTTTTTTCATCAAATTGAGAATTCATCAAATCATCCATCAAATTTAAATTTGATGAAATTTGGGAGATGATTTTTTAGTACTTTTTCATCAAAATATAAAATTGATGAAAGAAAAGATGAAGGATTGAAGATGCTTGTGTGAACCTGTCATTCTCATTTTTTATTTTTTGGGCACAAATATTCCCATATTTGTTTGCTCCCCAACCAGGTGCATCACATTTCTATTTTTTATTTTTTATTATCAATCAAGGGAAATATGTTAAATTTAATATTTGAAACTTGGAACCCATTATGTTTAGTTTAGTTTTTGAAAAATGTTTTGGAGTGTGTATTTTTTTTTTTTTTAGTGAATTTTGTAAATATTTTAGTTAATTAATTTTATTTTATTTTTTAGATACATAATCTAGATGTACCTAAAATGTAAAATATTATGAAGAAATCTAAAAGAAAAATCACTAAAGACAAAAAAGAAAAAGAAAAAGGAAAAGAAAAAGAAAAGAAGGAAATGTGCTGATTTTTTTGGTTTTCATTTTTTTTGGGGCGTCTTTAGTGAAAATTTTCAGTTTTCTTCACAAATATTTTACTTTTTAAGTGCATCTAAAAATAACAAAAAAAATTGATTAAAAAACGAAAAAAATTTAGACCAAAAAAAAAAAGAAAAAAAGAAAAAGAAAAACTCAAAACCTGGATTTGAATTTAAAACCAAAAATTAATTTTTAACAATTATGTAATGGGTATGTTTCGGACTTTTTGCCATGTGGTATCGTTTTTTAATAATCAATGCACCTTTTCAACCACCTAGCTTGATGTCAATAATTGAACTAGTTAAAAAGAACGGAATGAATATACACTTAATATAGATAATGTAATTATGTTGTAAATTTGAATTATGAGAAAGCAAAAATATAATAATAGAGATGTGTACTGGGGGGTATTGCTGTGTTTGGCGCTTCTCACCTGTGCCATATATCCATATATACAGATCATTGATAACAACTATACTTTAATGCTGTGTTTGGTTTGTTGAGAGATTTGGGGAGAGATTTGGAAAGAGAAAGGGAAAGGGAAATCGAAAATGTGTGTGAAATTATGTAAAATATAGGCATGATTTATTCACATTTTATCTATCTTTTCCATTTCTCTTTCCAAATTCCTTCCTAAATCCCCCAACAGCATAAATGTTTAGAAGCAATTGTATGACAATTTCTCGTCTGTTAGTGCTTTTTTCTTTTCTTTTTTTTTTCTTTTTTCTGTGCATTTTGCCCTTTTGTTTCTGAAGATTTGAGGCGCTTCTGTGCTTGACTGTTGACCCCCTGCCCTCTCCATTCTAAGCGTGACTGTTGACCCCCTGCCCTCTCTATTCTAAGCATGACTGTTGGTTCATTTATGTGTATAGATTTTTCAGCACTCAGCATATTTGCTACGGATTTCAATCATTTTTCCTACACAGTTTCTCATTTGCAAGGAAATATTTTGACACTTGCTTCTACATTCCTTTCAGAGTTTTTCATATGATTGAAAGCCAAATACCTGGGAATGTGGAAAGATGGGCTTGAATGCTGATAATTCCTTCTCTGAAGACTACGAGACACATTTCTATTTTTTATTTTTTATTATCAATCAAGGGAAATATGTTAAATTTAATATTTGAAACTTGGAACCCATTATGTTTAGTTTAGTTTTTGAAAAATGTTTTGGAGTGTGTTGTTTTTCGTTTTTCCTTTTTTTTTTTTTGTTTTTAGTGAATTTTGTAAATATTTTAGTTAATTAATTTTATTTTATTTTTAGATATATCTAATCTAGATGTACCTAAAATGTAAAATATTATGAAGAAATCTAAAAGAAAAATCACTAAAGACAAAAAAAAAGAAAAAGAAAAAGAAAAGAAGGAAATGTGCTGATTTTTTTGTTTTTTATTTTTTTTTGGGGGTGTCTTTAGTGAAAATTTTCAGTTTTCTTCACAAATATTTTACTTTTTACGTGCATCTAAAAATAAAAAGAAAAAAATTGATTAAAAAACGAAAAAAATTTAGACCAAAAAAAAAAAAAAAGAAAAAAAGAAATAGAAAAGGGGAAAACAAAAAACTCAAAAACTGGATTTTAATTGAAAACGTAAAATTAATTTTTAACAATTATGTATGGGTATGTTTCGGACTTTTTGCCATGTGGTATCGTTTTTTAATAATCAATGCACCTTTTCAACCACCCAGCTTGATGTTAATAATTGAACTAGTTAAAAAGAAAGGAATGAATATACACTTAATATAGATAATGTAATTATGTTGTAAATTTGAATTATGAGAAAGCAAAAATATAATAATAGAGATGTGTACTGGGGGGTATTGCTGTGTTTGGCGCTTCTCATCTGTGCCATATATCCGTATATACGTATCATTGATAACAACTATACTTTGCCTCCGTTTGGGAAGTGGGTTGGCTTTTTGGTTTTTTGGCTATTTTAGCCTGGGCTAAAAAGGTTGGTTTGGGAAGGGCTTTTTGGCTTTTTGACTTTTTTGGCTTTTTTTGTAAGAGAAGAGTGTAATGATTATGGGTTGGATGTGATGTTTCGTTTGTTGTGGCTAATATAGCCTATTTTGCCTTTTGTGCCTATTTTGGTGTTTTGTTTTGTATGACAATTTCTCATCTGTTAGTGTTTTGTTTTTTTCCTTTTCCTGTGCATTTTGCCCTTTTGTTTCTGAAGATTTGAGGTGCTTCTGTGCTTGACTGTTGACCCCCTGCCCTCTCCATTCTAAGTGTGACTGTTGACCCCCTGCCCTCTCTATTCTAAGCATGACTGTTGATTCATTTATGTGTTTAGATTTGTCAGCACTCACCATATTTGCTACGGATTTCAATCGTTTTTCCTACACAGTTTCTCATTTGCAAGGAAATATTTTGACACTTTGCTTCTACATTACTTTCAGAGTTTTTCATATGATTGAAAGCCAAATACCTGGGAATGTGGAAAGATGGGCTTGAATGCTGATAATTCTTTCTCTGAAGACTACGATATTGTTTGTCTATTTGGCTTACCTGTATTTCTCCTCGATGAACTTGGATATGCAATTCATACCACAGTCAAGCTCTGTGCCCAAATGCACAATGAAGCCAGCAGTTACAAACTTCCTGTTGTGTTGAAGCACGAGATTGGTGAAGACGGTTAAGTTCTTCACTTTACAGGACTCCTGCCCTGTAAATAACATTTATCATACTAGCAGGAGAGTATAATTTATAATTATCTCCTAGAGTTTAGTACTTTGAAATGGAAAATAAAGGGAATGTATTGATGAAAAGGTATGATTTTGGGAGATTATTAGGCCAAGGTAACTTTGCTAAGGTTTACTATGGGAGAAACCTTAAATCTGGTCAGAGTGTGGCCATCAAAGTGATTGACAAAGAGAAAGTTTTGAAGGTTGGTTTGATTGATCAGACCAAGCGAGAAATATCCATTATGGGATTCGTAAAGCACCCTAATGTGGTGCAGCTTTACGAGGTCATGGCCACCAAAACAAAGATATACTTTATCATGGAATATGCCAAAGGCGGAGAGCTCTTTCACAAAGTGGCCAAAGGAAAGCTCAAGGAAGATATTGCACGGAAGTATTTTCAACAATTGATTTGTGCCGTTGATTTTTGTCATGGAAGAGGTGTTTATCATCGGGATTTGAAACCTGAAAATCTGTTGCTTGATGAGAATGGAACTCTAAAGGTGACGGATTTCGGCTTAAGTGCCCTTGCCAAGTCTAAGCGTCAAGATGGATTGCTCCACACCACATGTGGAACACCATCTTATGTTGCTCCTGAAGTGATTTGTAGAAACGGGTATGATGGAGTTAAAGCTGACATATGGTCTTGTGGGGTGATCTTATTTGTTCTTCTAGCGGGTTATCTTCCGTTTCATGATTCAAACCTTATGGAGATGTATCGGAAGATAGGCAAAGCAAACTACAAATGCCCTAATTGGTTTCCATCAGATGTGCGCAGACTTTTGTGCAAGAAAAGGGTATGATGGAGTTAAAGCTGACATATGGTCTTGTGGGGTGATCTTATTTGTTCTACTAGCGGGTTGTCTTCCGTTTCATGATTCAAACCTTATGGAGATGTATCGGAAGATAAGCAAAGCAAACTACAAATGCCCTAATTGGTTTCCATCAGACATGCGCAGACTTTTGTGCAGAATCCTTGACCCTAACCCATACACGAGGATTTCCATTGCCAAAATCATGGAAAATCCTTGGTTCAAAAAAGGGTTAAACACCAAATCCAAAAGCATTGAATTGGAAAGTAAAGAAATTGCTCCATTGAATGCTGATGCCATTTTTAGTCCTTTTCGGAACAGCAGTGCTGGTTCTGAGGAAAAAATTGAGTTACCCAAACCTATAAATTTGAATGCTTTTGATATCATCTCTCTTTCAACGGGGTTTGACTTGTCTGGTTTGTTTGTTGAAAATGACCAAAAAGAAGAAGTACAATTTACATCTGCAAAGCCTGCCTCTGCTATCATATCCAGACTAGAGGAGATTGCCGGGCATCTGAAGCTGAAAGTTACGAAGAAGGATCGAGGATTTTTCAAGCTTGAAGAATCAAATGAAGGTATAAGGGGGGCATTGTCGATTGATATAGAAATATTTGAAATCACTCCATCTTTCCATGTGGTAGAGGTGAAAAGGTCTAGAGGTGGTACATTGGAATATCAGAAGCTATTGAAACAGGATATAAGACCGGCTCTCAAGGAAATTGTTTGGTCTTGGCAAGGTGAGCAACAGCATTAACAGCAACAATGGTTACAAGTGCAGGTAAGTGGCGGTATCTTATGGTTATTGGTAATTTATTTTGCTGTTTTGATTGTTTCAAATTAACGTTGTATAGTCTATTTTCGCACGTGTGCTAGTTGGCCTAAGGTTAATCCATTATTGTTAATGGGGAAGTTCCTCCTTATCAAGTACAATCTCTCTTTTGTGTGTTTGTTTTAGTTGCAACTTGTTAGTAGACATTTCTGTTTATCTTTGGTTGTTCTGGAGAAAACTTTTTTTTTTTTTTTTCTCAAGTAAATACATCACACAGACCCTTAAAGTATTCACATAAAGAATGAAAAAACCATCATAGAAAATACTCCAGGAGAAAGTGGAACTGGAATGCGGAATGTCTTTAGAGTTTAGACTAGAGAGTAATATGCTTCTGGTGTGGAAGCTGCTAGACTTTTATGCTGTGTTTGGTTGGGAGATTTGAGGATGGATATGGAAAGGGAAATGGAAAAGGTAGGTGAAATGTGAATAAAATATACTTACATGTCACCTACTTTTGCACACTTTTTTCCTTTCCTTTTTCAAATCCCTCCCTAAATCTCCCAACCAAACACAACGTTAAAGCCATGCCGGGAAAGGTCCAACAACTTGCTCATGACAATAATTCTAGGTATTCAAGTGTAGATTAAGTGATTTCTTTATATTTGTAAGTTAATGGTTAGTTTAATTGCTGTAGAGGTATGTGTTATTCATATTGAAAACACACTTAATGGTGTCATTTCGCCATAATATTTGGTGGCAAGGGTTCGGTATGACTTTCAGTCATGAGACAACAATATGTTTTTCCCATTTTGTTTGTTTATTTGGTTGGTTAGTTTGAGAATAAACTAATGCCTGTTTCTGTGAAGCAAAATTCATGTGAAGTTCTTTGTAAGCATAGAACTTTGATTCAGACAGCAGTTCAAATCACATCCTGAAAGTAAGAAAAACATTGTGAAGAAACAACCTTTTCCATTCAGCATGTGTTCATCGCAGGGCTGGCCCTCGCCTAAGGCCTGTGGCTTAGGTCCCAAAATTTTAGCCCAAAAATAGAGCCACAAGTTTAGTAAAATGTTATACGCTCAATGGGTGTCTTTTTTTTTTTTTAAGATCAATTTAAAGGGCCCCAAAATATTTTATTAGGTCCATATATGATTTAGTCCATATTTATTTATAAGTGTAATTTGGCTCATATTTATTAAAATAAAAATATATATTAAAAAAAAGAAGTGTTTGCGCCCAAGAACAATACATACAATATATGAGCCCTAATTTATTTATTTTTTACCTTCTTTATCTATTAGATTTTAGTGGAATAAATAATTTTGCCATAATTTTTTTACCTAGGTCTTTATCAGTTTTAATTGAATAATTTTTTCCTAATTTTTTTGTTCTAATTTTGTTTTATTAAATTGTTTTGTTTATAATTTTAATGATTATACGTGCAAGTAAATTTTTTTGTGACTACAAACAAATAAAAAAGTTGTAACTTATTGTTTTATCTATAAATTTTTTTTTTTCAATGTAAGAGGGGCCTATTTCCGAAATTCGCCTTAGCCTCTTAAGTCTGAGGCCGGCCCTGTGTTCATTGAAAGAAAATGATTCTAAGAAAGATTTTTGCAGCACCCATAAACGAAAATCCCTTAAAAACTTGGGATTTATAGAATGTTTCTCAATCTTTCCTATATATTTTAGGTACCATTTCTCAGTCTCTCATCAAGCGTTCCATTTATCAGCAAACAATTTTACACATCATTTATAGACTTCTGGTTCCTTGGTGCTGCTTAACTTTCCCGTTTCTCAATATTATGTGGTATGGTTGACATTCAAGGATTAATGTCGCTTGTCAACGCAAGCTGTGGTTGGGTTTATGGTGGTTGGATTTTATCAGTGGATCGACTGCTTGGGTCATTGGTTGGCAACCCCTGCAGACTTTGAGATAGATAATAGCCCTAGCGTATGTAAAAGAGATTCATCACGTAGGTTATGTTTAGAGAGTTAAAAGATGTGTTGCTAAAGTGTCGGAGAAATGTCTGATATTATGAATTTAAATTTTAATAAGACACGAAGAAGTGGGTGACACACTTTTAAGAGTTTCCATGGAGCCTCGTGTCTGACACAGCATGCCTTTTTTTATATAAGTGTCTGTCCTTCTTAGATCCTTGGTAGTTTAGTTGGTGGTTAGGCTATCGTATTTGTGGTTCAACTCGCATTGGAGCTTTAGCACCACCTTCAACCTCTCCATCTTCCAACCTACCAGCAAACAATTTTATGTGTTTGTGTTTGTGTGTGCGTGTCTCAACTCTGTGGGTGCATATATGCCTTTGTTTCGGACAAACCCTCCCCACTGTGTGTGTGTGTGTGTGTGTGTGGAAGCCCTCATTTCTATTGCAGTTGGCTTCAAAGGCCCAATTCACTCTCAGAGATCTTGATTGTCTTGGTATCCGAGTGGTTTAGAGGGAAAATTTTCAAATTCATGATATACTGGTTCATTGTTGGATCAAACATTCATCTGTTTACAGATTGTTGGCAAACATCCATTTCTGGTGTAAATCTTGGTACCAAATTTGTTACTTTGTCTGTCTTAGCCAACAAATACTGATCCTCAATGCCTATACACATAGACCTCTCCAAAAAAAAAAATCAATTCCTTAAGTAAGTTTGTCATGCATGCTGCTTCCTTTTAAGTCTCCTTACTAATGAATGGGAGCCCCTTAACCCAACCATAATAGCAACCCAAATTGGTTTCCTCTCTTTCCAGAGCAAAAACTCCTACTCTTAAATTATGTTCGGATCGTACATTTATTTAGTATTTGTGAAAAGAAAAGAATGGGAAGACAAATATGAACATAAAATGAGCTTTTTATTTTTTAATCACATTTTCTTCACGTTTCTCTTTCCTCTACAAATTTCTATATAAATTTAAGATTCAAACACAATTTTAGTAGAATTAAAATCTCGTGTAATTCGATCTTGAATTTGGAGAGGGGTTTGTGTAGAAGAAAAAAAAAAAACCATAACACCTTTAGTCACTATTACAATAATCAATGAGACTCATTAGCATTCGATTAGGATGGTTGGCGAGATTCAAATTACAACATTCGTTCGATAATAATTCATTTTAGCTAGACCCAAAATACGGAAAAATTCTTGGGTGTAAATAAGGTATTATGTGACATGTCACATGATGCCTTCAATCAAGCACAAACATCATAGCCTCCCATCCCCATCACCCAACACATAAATGTAGCCTTCACTCTCTCAATCAATGAGAGAAGAGAAAGGTATCGTATGACACCTACTCTGTCTACACTCAAAAATTTCTCCAAAATACAAGTTCTACAATAAATTGATATAATTTGGACTCTTTTTTTAAAAAAAAAAATTTTGTAGAAAAAAAAAAAAAAAAAAGAAGCCATAATGCCTTTAGTTACTATTACAATAATCAACGAGACTCATTAGCATTCGATTAGGATGGTCGATGAGATTCAAATTACAACATCCGCTCCATAATAACTCATTTTAGCTAGACCCAAAATACGAAAAAATTCTTGAGTGTAAATAGGATACCATGTGACATGTCACATGATGCCTTCAATCAATTACAAACACCATAGCCTCCCATCCCCATCACCCAACACATAAATGTAGCTCTCACTCTCTCAACCAATGAGAGAAGAGAAAGGTATCATATGACACCTAAAACACAATTTTAGTAGAATTAAAATCTCGTGTAATTCGATCTTGAATTTGGAGAGGAGTTTGTATAGAAGAAGAAAAAAAAAAAAAAAAAAAACCATAATGCCTTTAGTCACTATTACAATAATCAACGAGACTCATTAGCATTCGATTAGGATGGTCGGCGAGATTCAAATTACAACATCCGTTCCATAATAATTCATTTTAGCTAGACCCAAAATACGGAAAAAATTTTGAGTGTAAATAGGATACCATGTGATATGTCACATGATGCCTTCAATCAATCACAACCATCATAGCCTCCCATCCCCATCACCCAACACATAAATGTAGCCCTCACTCTATCTATGACACCTACTCTATCTACGCTCAAAAAATTCTCCAAAATACAAGTTCTACAATAAATTGATATAATTTGGACTCTTTTTAAAATAAAATAAAAAATTAATAGGACTTTATTTTGGGTCCAATGCAAAGGCCCATAAATAATACTGCACAGCTGGGAAGCATATCAACAATGGGGGGACATATTTCCATCACAAGCTGTATCTCACTCCATGGAAAATGGTACAAACAAAAAAGAAGAAATGACTTAAAAAAAATATATAATAATACATATATGAAGATAAGAAGACTCTATCATATTATTCAAAGAGACAAGAGAATAATAATGGGGGTGCAATCAAATCAAATCAATTAGAACAGAAAGCATAGAAAACACAGAATTCTTTCAAATCATATATACATGGAGTGTTTAAGTTTTGAGACCACTAAATTGACAATGTGTCGGCCACAATGATATGAGCGTGTTAGTGGACCGAAATATTTCCATCTCTGTTATGTTGTGTTTGGAATATGCCAAAACCACATTGAGAGATTTGTAATTATTTTCATTCAAGTGTTAAATTTTTCTTAAATTTAAATTTAATTTGAGAAAACTTAAAAAGATTGTGAGGTTTATCATAGGTTATATTTTAATGATTTGAATAATTTATTTTGTAGGGTTTTTAGTGTATATCACACATAAAAAAAAATTTAAAATTAATCTTATAATCGTAACTTTTTAATTGTTTTGGATTCGTTTATAAAAAAATAAATGGCAAATATATTTTTAAAAATAGACATCTATTTAGAGATAGAAACAATAAAATAAAAATGCTACGATTCTCGATTTAATTTTTTTTATAGATGATATATACAAAGGATCATATAAAATAAATAATTTAGATTATCATAATAGGACTCATGGTAGGGCCTTACAACCCCTCAAGTTTTCTTACGTTTTAATTTAAACTTAAGAGAAACCTACCCTTTAATTTAATAGAAAATTCAATGAGTTGATTTTAGAAATAGTATAGTGGTGGAATTAGGGGTGAGCAGGGGAAATGAAAAACCTATAATTCAAACTAGTCTAAGTCAAATCCGGTAAGTTTGGTTTGGTTTTTTTAATTTATGGTTTCGGCTTAGTTTGAAAAATTAACAATTCGTTGTTTGCGGATCGGTTTCGGATTATGATACACGATTTCGGATTGAATCCTATCCAAACTATTTTTTATCCCATCCTACCATACACCCCATTACATACAATCCCAGTCTTTTATATATAAAACCCAAATAAGAAACCCTCTGAAGAAAAGCAAGATGTGCTGCTCTCATAGGAACTGCCACTCATTATCAATAATCAATTATATTAATATTACACGTTGATTTAGATGTTGAACTTATGTTTATTGGTTAGATAATGAACTTACATTTATTTGCTACATGTTGATTGTTTTTAGAACAATATGATTCTAATTTTCACGGAAGTTCATGAATTGGTCTTGATTTTATTCCAAACTAGTTTAATCCGGACCATACTTGCCCCTAAATGAAATAATTTTCTTCCAAAATTTAATCTATATTGGATTTACAAATATGAGAATAATTACATTAAATTACACAAGTAAAATCTAAAATGCATATTTTTACAAATCTGACAATCACCACAAATAAACCATCCAATTCAACCCAACTCACTCAATACAACTTTCATGATGAGGTAGTAATAAAAGGATATCAAACTCCTATTTGAACCTACACCCTCATATACTATAAAACATTATAATAAAATTAAATTTTTACGACTTACAATACATGTTAAAAAAAACTCTTTCATGATATCCATGGTCTCGTTAAGCAGTCCCACGCAACTGCAATACCAGAAACCCGAATTCAAAATGGAAGAGTGAGCAAGTATTATCACTATCCAATTAATAATCTCATTTTGTTTACACACAAACACTACATAAGATATGTCATCGTTACACTCTGCTATTGGATCAAAGGAATCCAACCTGCCACTATAAAAAAATTGGGAAGTCACTTTTATATAAATAAAAAAAAATTTAAACCTTATACATGGTCTCCCAAACTCGATTTGGCACACAATTTACCTCTTAAAATTTAATACCCTTTTAATGATCATCTAATAATTCAATTTACTCTAGTGTTAAGAAAACTATTAATAAATCACATTTTAAAATTTTTTACTTTAAACAAGAAATATAATTTAATTGGTTGACATGAAATCATATATATATATATATATATAATAAACAAACTTTTGCTAAACTAGTGTAATTTTGCTTGAAAAAAATGATTAATATTTGGGCAAATTACACCGATAGTTCATACATTTTCTCTCTTATGTCATTTTGTTCCATATACTTTCAATTAGATCAATTTTGAGCCTTAATTTTAGATTTTGTGTCAATTTGGTCCAATTGATAACGTTGTTAGTGTTTTTTATGGAAAATTATCACTAAATTAGTTAAAGTTAACTCACTGAGTTAAACAAATTTATAATTTTGCCTTAAAAAGTATGACATATGTCACTTATGTTTATATTTTTTTTGTTAAATAAGGTTAACAATTGTAAGCAAATGAATTAAATTGAGACAAAGTCATAAATTGAAAGTCAAAATTGAGCAAATTAAAATTATAGGAACTAAAATGACACAAAAAATAAACTATAAGGACTACTATCGCAATTCGTCCTTAATATTTTATTTGAATGATTATAATTTTTCAATTGGATTACTTGGGAAGCTTTAGGGGCCTAAGGTGAAGGAGTAATAGTTAAATAATTATATGAGCTTATAAAAAGTGGATAACATGTTTAAATTAAAATAAGGACATATTTCATTTTACCCTCTTATACTTTTGTTCATGGATGGATTATTTCCCTTTCATTTAAAAAAAACCATATAATTTTTTCATGGTTTGTGAATTGAAGAGCACCGTTAAATATTTTGTCAAATTAAACAGCATGTGTGAATCACATGCCAGACATAAGAAGGTTATATGCTCATTTTCAAATTTTAAGGAAGTAAATTACACATGGAATAAAATACAGAGATTAAAGTACACCTTATCTTTCAAACAAATGACGAAAACATTCATAGTTCACATACTTAGGTTACTTATACATGGGAGTATTTTAGCTTTTTATATTAAATCATTAACGGCTCTAACGGTGCACTTAAATCTACAGACTACAAGAGAGCTATGTGGTTATTTCAAAATGTGAAAGGGGATACTTTGCACATAGACCAAACCACAAAAGGATAAAGTGAAATTTACCCTTAAAATAATCACTATTTTTTTTTTATATAATTTTTAAGTCATCCAATTAATTTGTATTGATTAATATTAATCATTATTTTCAAAAGGCCTTTTTCTATTACAAAAAATATTTTTTTTTCAATACAAAGTATTAATTACTTTTTATTTTTTTATGCCATAGGAGTAATTTCAATTAGTGTTGAAAAATTGTACTGAAGTATTTTATGATAGGTGAAAAATATATTAAAGTTATAAATATTTTGACATTTTAGTTTTTTTATTGATAGTCTTGATATCATCATTAGCAAGAATCCGTCAAACGAAAATACACATATCATTCTATGCATTCACAACATTTGACCATTTATTAGAATATATGGCACAAAACACACATTTTAAATGGAGGAGTGACAATTTTATTAGGATATATAAATAAAACACACATTTTAAATATTTAAAAGTAACAAATTTAAATCAATATAGTTGTGTATTATTCACAAACTTCTTATATACCCCCACAACTCTTAAAATGATTTGACAGACTATACCCTAACTGGGCCTCTTAACAGCTAATTTATGCCCTCGGGCTAAGGTAAGGTGTCTAGTTGATGGCTTTGCTGCAATCAACAGATTCTCCTTTTAGGCTTATGCACATTTCTGATGATGTGCATCACATATTTTTTTGGGGAAATAACTCCACAGTAGTGGTAGATTTTTTTTTTTTTTGGGTGTAAATTATGAAAAAGTTTAACTTTATAATTTTTTTTTTAGTTAACGAGGAAACTCCTTAAGCTTATCTTTTGCTGATTTCGGAATCAACTACCTAATGTCGATTAATTGGAGTAGGACGAGGGGCAAACATCCAGTGTGTGCACCAATTCCACAATGCACACACCATTTAAGTCAGAGAATGCAAATGTCAGGATTCGACCCTACATCCAAACCCTGGATACAGATCGTCCAGCACTTGGAGGGCCATCCTAGAATCACTGTACCAAACCCCTAGGAGTTGACCCTACAGAGTGTGGAACTTGGGATCTCAGGACTTATGCCCCAAAGCCTTACCGAAGTGTCACAACCCCATAGGTTATTTAACATTATAATTATTAAAGTGTAAATTTTTTTTACTGTTTTTTAATTTTGTTTTTTACTGTTGCACTTTTCTATTATTTCCCCTATTTTTAACCCTCAAATTAAGAAATTGGTAAATTAAAAATACATTTTTGAAATTTATTAAAAATATAAAATTTCTCTTCATGTTTAAAAAAGTGTATTTTATCTTTCAATCACATAAAAATATATATATATATATCCTTTCGGTTAATCAGCCGTTAAGTCAAACTAAATTTTATACCTATATTAATTTTTATAAAATTAAACACTTTTTTTCTTTCTTTCTTCTGTCTCACTTTTCTTATTTCTCATTTTCTCTCAAATAGAACACTACTCTACTCAATCATCGCACCACCCTCTCTCACTCACGATTAACATCATTGCCATTATTGTTTACAAAGATTTGGTGTGTCGCCGCTGAGGGTTAGAGAATATTGTGATGGTATAGAATGAGGGATTTAGTAGTGGGTGGATGAAAATGAGGATAGTATGGAATTTCATTTTGATATTAAATGATATTTGAGAAATTTTATTCTTTCTTGAAAAATTTTTGATATTTATAATTTCCAGAATGTGATGGAAGAATCTATGTTTTCAATGTATATATTTCCCCTTAGGCCATGTTTGGAGCATAGATTTTGATATGAATTTGGAAATAGAAATGAAAAAGGCAAGTAAAATGTGAATGAAATATAATTATATTTTATCTACATTTCACACTTTCTTTTTTTTTTCTTTTCTAAATCCCTACTTGAATCCATATTCCAAATACAGCCTTAAGAAAATTATCAGGTGGTTTAAAATCATAACAATATATTTGCTTCCTTTAACAAACTGAGTTGAACCCAGTATTAACTTGTTCAAGTTTTATTTGTTTTATAATCTGTAATAAGTTTAGCGAATTGAACATAAATTGAATTTGAGTCAAAAATTCAAAACTTATTTGGTTATAAGTTTTTGAATTAGTTTTGAGTTGTATATATTGAAAATATTTTTTAAAATTTAAAAATTCAAAATTTGTTTAGTTGTGAGTTTTCAAAATTAATTTTTAAGTTTTTTTAGTCTTGTGTTTTTCTGTCTTGTAGTCAAAACTTTTTTGTAATATTATAGTCAAATTTGTTTGCTCCTTTCATTTAGCTAATCTAAATTTACTTTTTAGATGTATCTAATCTAATCTATAAGGCAAAGTTTCACTCAATATTTTTTTATTTTTTTATGAACATTTTAAAAAAATTAACACTTCTTTTTTGGTTTTATGTACACTCAATCTATATACATTTAAAACGTTTCACATTTAAATGTAACTTTTTATAAAATTACTGAACAATAAGAAATATACAAAAATAAAAATAAAAATAAAAATTGACCCAGTTTAAAAATTAATACAATTTTAATGTTTTATTTATTTATTAAATTTGTTTTTTGAGTTCTTCATATTTTATTTACTGTTCAAGTCTATCTAGATCATATACATTTAAAATATAAAAAATTATTTGGCCAATCCTTGAAACCCAATCAAAATCAATTTTGTAGGGGTGAGCAGGTGAATCGAAAAATCCGCAACTTGAAACGATTTAGTCCAATTAGGTAGGTTCGGTTTAGTTTTTCTAATTCGTGGCTCCAGATTGGTTTAAAAAATTAGCAATCCGTTGTTTATGGATCGGTTTCGAATTATGATACATGGTTCCAGATTGAATTCGATCCGAACCCTTTACTATCCCACTCTATCATTATACCATATACCTTGCTTCATACAATTCCAACCTTTTACATATAAAACCCAAATAAAGAACCCTCCAAAGAAATTGTTAGGTTTTTGTAATTAACAATCCCGTTTGACAAAACTCATTTCAGTTATAATTTGCTCTTTCATTTTAGTAAGACTGTGAGTGTTTAGATGTGAATCCAACTCGACTTGTACTTGTGTAGAGGAGTTTGTGCTTGCATTTCGTATTTTGAGCATTCGTTGTTTGCCACTTTGCTGACTATTTTTATCGCTTTTTATGCGCTCGAACGGTGAAGTGAATCATCTAGTATCTCTGTCTGCAAAGTGAACTTCTGGAAAATATGTTTCACCGCTCGAGCGGTGGATGTTGCGCTCGAGCGATTGGCCTATATACTCACACTGCTCGAGCGGCAAAGTGGTGGCTCGAGTGATCATTGCGACTCTCTTTAGTATAAAGTGCGCTATTTGTGATTTTTAGGATTTAACCTGTCAGATTCTCAGAGTGGTGTAAAATACAAAATTTGCTATATTTGAGGGTGGTTTATATGAGTTTTCTTAATGTATAGAAGGTGATCAATTGATCAATGAACTACATATTGAGAAACATCAAAGGTTGATTTTGTTAGTTTATTCCCAAAGAGAGGTGTTCAAAGGTGGATTATGAGGAATTTAGGCTTGAAACTTTGGTGAATTCTGGAGTGGCTCATTATCGTGAATTCGACATCAGCGTTGTGGATTTAAACGTTGGGAAAAATAGTTATGAGGTGAAGACGGTGGTGGAAGAGGCACATCGAGTTTGGTTCAATTCAGTTGTGGATTCACTAGTTAATTGAGGGTACTCGTGTGTAATTCATTTTGTCTTCTTAGTAGATTATTTTATGACTTTGACCCGTGATTTTTTATCACAATTGGAGGTGCTCCAATTGTGATTTTTTTACTCCAATTGTGATTTTTTTACGTTAAATCGTGTTGTCCATCTGTCGTTGATTGTTTGATTGGGATTAATATTCACTGTTTAAAATTGAAATATAATCACGAATCAATACCTCGAATATTTTTAGATTTTTCTGAAAAGAAAGAGGCGCTTCTCTCAATGGAACTATCACTAACTATTAATAATCAATTTATTAATATTATTACAAAGTTTATTTGGGTTGCTGCTATTGCTGTGTTGTGCTCCTGTTTTTGTTGTTGTTGCTTTATTTATTTATTTATTATTATTTAAATTTTTTAGCATAAGTTTAGTTTTGTAACTGTTATTGTCACAACAAAATATTTGTTAAATGAAAGTTTTATTTACTAGATGTTAAACTGATATTTATTTGTTAGATGATGAACTTATATTTATGATTAATGGTAGGCATCATGAAATCAATATCACGAAAAGTTTCATGATCTAATCCAAGGGTGATTGCATACTATCACTACAAGAAATTTTACTTTTGGCGACTAAAATTTTAGTCGCCAAAAGCCTTATTTTAGTCGCCAATCACTGTTGTCAACTAATATATTTGGTTGCCAATAGTTTGTCGAGGAAGACAATCAGCGACTAAAATTTTTTTGGTAGTCAAAAGTGACCTATTGGCGACTAAAACTTTAGTCGCCATATATTTTTTAAAAATAATTAAATACATATATATATTTACTTTTAGTGACTAAATTATTTAGTAGCCAATTGAGCATGTATATTTGGCAACTAACTATTTGGTAGCCAAAAATTTTACTAGTTTGTCGAGGAAGACAATCAGCGACTAAAATTTTTTTGGTAGTCAAAAGTGACCTATTGGCGACTAAAACTTTAGTCGCCATATATTTTTTAAAAATAATTAAATACATATATATATTTACTTTTAGCGACTAAATTATTTAGTAGCCAATTGAGCATGCATGTTTGGCGACTAACTATTTGGTAGCCAAAAATTTTACTTTTTGAGATTCAGCAACTAAAAATTTAATAGTCAAAAGTTTCCTTTTTACAATTGGCGACTAAAAATTTAGTAGCCAAAAATTTCACTTTTTTACAATTGGCGACTAAAGTTTTAGTAGCTAAAAGCCAACCTGTGATATTTGTTTAGTCACCAAAAAGTCTCATTTAGTTTTTATAATTTGTTCTGTAATATTTTTTGCGCCACCTATAACCTATGCATATACAAAATTATTTATCCATTCATTCATTCATTCAATTCTCAACCATTCATTAAAATTATTTTTCCACAACCTGTAGCATTTAATTTTCAACCATGTACAAAAATTAACTATTAAACATACATATCAAAGAAAATAAGAATCCATAAACATGGTATAATCCAACAAATACATATACTATCCAAACCAACAATTAATCTTAATAACAAAACATGTGAGGTGTACATGTTTCGGATCTCCAATCTCAGGGTGTCCATCTCCATATCACGTACTCTTGATGCAGCTTCGGATATGGTAGAAAAGGGTCGTGGGCCGATCCCAAATCCAGAATAAGATAAACAGCTCATTCTGTCATTGTAAAAATAAAAAAAATAAATTTAAAAACTAGAATTAGTTTACAATTTCTTCCTTACATTGCTGCTAAAGAACCTGTATAAACTGAGATGTTGGACCATATATGAACTTCACTGTACTTATCAAAAAGGGAAAAGCCAAAAATGGAGTTGATTAGAGTGCGTTTGAAGTAGGCAATGGAGTTCAGGAATACCTAGTAGACCATTGACTTTGTTTTAAATTGTAAGTCGTTTAATGTCAAGACCTAAACCCTCCCCTATAGATTTAGCGTCAAGACCAGCCAGTAATCATAGAATGCCTACGGCCTTATACAAATAGACTCTTGAATATAAGATATGGAGCTTAGCGAAAGTCTAAAATAACATAACATCTTTCCATTGAGCCGTGCATACATGAAAAGGACTTCATGTCATAAAGTAAAGATTCACTTTTTTATGTACATACACCATATTACCTTCAACATCCACACTTTATAGTATTACAAAAACCCCAAAAAGATACACATACAAAAACATTATCAAGTAAAGGGGGTTCAACTAGCATGGCTCCACTGAGCCCAGTTGCTTCTCTTGGAAACTCCTCAAAAGGCTGACTCGGGTAGACTCGAGGCTTTCTTAATTCTGATGTTTAGCTAAGCCACCTACATATATATATAAATAAATAGTGAGCTAGAGCCCAGTGAGTAATAACAGAATAAAGAGGTTACGTGAATGAAGCTTAATAATATTGCCAAACCAAATTTCATTTCTGTTCTCATAATTCATTAATTTCATCATCAAGGTCTTTCAATATTGTTTTATGTGGTACATCCATGAAGTAACAACATTCCAATGATAGCGGACCAGAACAGTCTAACACTAGAGATCTCTGTGTGTCAATCAATCCAAAAGCCATGGTATTGTCACCCCAAGCAAGGGCCTAGCCATGGTATTGTCACCCTTAGGCAAGGGCCTAGCCATGGTATTGTTACCCCCTGGCAAGGGCCTACATTCAATGGATGCCACAAAATCATTTCGAAACAGAACTTCAATCATTATGAGAAAATAACGTTTCAATAGGCCATGCTATCATTTATCATATCGTTGCAATAATTCATTCAATCAATCACGTATCCATTTCAATAGTAATAACATTTTTGAAAATAAAGATAAATTGAACACATCTTTATAGAATTATTACTCACAGTGGTTCGTGGTGTCACTAAGCCTCGGATGTCCACCTAAACAAAACACATAACAAAAGCCCAATTGAAACACCATATCATTTTAATTCAATTTTCTTTATGTGTTTTTAGCTTGTTTCATGACTATGTGAGTCCAAAAGGTGCCTAAGAACACTTGGAATGGCATGAGAATGCAAATATGCACTTAAAAGAGTTAGTCAAAATTTGCTGAAAACAGGGTCTTCGCTCGAGCGCAGTTTCCTTCACTCGAGCGAGGGTTAAAAAATAAGGGTGGTCGCTTGAGCCTAACTTCCATCGCTCGAGCGGTCTACAAACTTGACAAAAGTACTGTTTGTGTAAAATTCCCACTCGACGGTTGCTCAAGCAAAAGACTGAGTAAAAAGAGGTCCTCGCTTGAGCACCACTTTGGTCGCTTGAGCGATCTGTAAAATTTTGTAAAACTTCTAGGAACTCGATTTTCACGCTCGAGCGACACTTTCCTCACTCGAGCGGACAGTGCGAATTCTAGAATTTCCAAAACTGTGTTTAAACTTCAAAACTAATATTCAAAGGTCCTAGACTCGTGTTTTTGGTGCAAAAACATGGAAAATCGTTGCATAACTTGAAAACACTACCAATTTGAAATCATTTACTCCAATCATGATCTTTTTGACAACCAAAAGTTTGAAACTTTTATATTATGAGCCATGACCATGCAAGCATCACATAGATTTTATATCTTCTTAATCTTTCAAAAACTTGATCAGCCCTCATGATAAGTATGAAAACATGGGGAAACCTCCAAATTAGGTTACAAAAATGCCATGCATGTGAGAATTTCATGGATTCTAACTCAAAATGCTCATGTGTGTGTACAATTCAACTCTTTTTCACCCAATTCATGAAAATCTAACACATATCTCTAAATCACATGCAAAGGAGTGTTAGAATTATTTGAATTAGCCTTCTCTAGCAATATTTCCAAGAATTAAAGATGGATTCCATACCTAGTGTTGAACACAAGAGTTGGCCTAGCTTAATTCACCAAATTTCTAGCAATTCTCTTCAGATCTATTCTTCCTCTCTCTAAAGTGTTGAACCCTTCTCCTTTTCTCTCAAAATCTCAGCCAAGAGTGTAAATATGAGCCTATAAGCTTAATTAGAGCTATTTATATGGTGTGATTAGCTTAGCCTATTCAAGTATGATTAAGGTTAAGTAATTTAGGCTCAATTCTAATTAATTCAATCAGTTTATTTTAATTATTTTGATCCAAATAAATTTTCAATTAAAATTGTCATAAAATTCCAAATATTCTAATTATTCTATTAAGCTAATCAATTTCAGTTTCTGAAGCCGTCTAGGCTCCCAATTTCTATCTCTAAGTTGTCAATTTGAACAGATATTCTATGTAACAACAGATAACTACAAAATTAAGCATGTAATCACACAATTAAACACACAATCATGCAATTATACTTATTAAAATAATATAATATATTAATTCGGAGGTCGAGGTCGTCACATTTAACCTATTTCATTTTACTGAAATCTAGCAGGTCTCGTTTGGTGTGGGTAAGACATGTACATCCTGTCTGTCCCCACAAGTCATATTTGGCACGAGAAAGCTACCCGTGACATCCATAGAGGGGTTCGGGCGCTGCTTTGCATTTTCGCCCTCCGAACGGCCTTGTTCGACTAAGTTTACGACATTTCTTACTCCAACTCCCAACCTACGTGTGCTAATTGCATCATGTCTGTCCCCACAGGTCCTATACGTCATGAGTAAGTTATCTGTGACATCCATAAAGGGTTTCGGGGGCTACTTTGCATTTTTGCCTCCCGAACGGCGTTTTTCGACTAAGTTTATGGCGTTTCTCACTCCAACTCCCAACCTACGTGCACTAATTACATCCTGTCTGTCCCCATAGGTCCTATGTGTCACGAGGAAGCTACATGTGACATTCATAGGGGAGTTCGGGCGCTGCCTTGCATTTTTGTCCCCCGAACGGCATTTTTTGACTAAGTTTACGGCGTTTTTCACTCCAACTCCCAACTTACATGCGCTAATTACATCATGTCTGTCCCCACAGGTCCTATATATATATGCAAGACAAACTCCAAATAAACAAAGATCATTTCAAACGACATCCAATTAGAAGCATCAATTACTTTGTATATATTTTCAAGCAAAATTGGCAACAAAAAAAAATGAAAGAAGGAAAGACAAAGCAATTAAAATTAAGTACGCAACAAATATCAAAAGGACAAGCATTATCAAGAGCATCCGATGAACACAAAAATAAAACACTCACTTCCACATAAATGAAACACTAATTACACTTACATGCGTGTTCTAAGTATGTATATTTTGCATCGATCTATACCATGCATTCTAATTTACCATTGCAAAAGTCAAAGTTACTTGCCAATATAACACTATATGTATTATTTTTTTAAAAAAAAAAATTGATTTTAAATTTTTTTGTATGTGATGGGTTCATATGTGTTGATATTTTTGTGTATGTACTTGAATATATGATTTACATATTTGTAATCTACATCAACCATATCATTGCTTTTTATCCTTTCTTTTGCAACAAGATAAGCTTTATACATGGCTGAAAAGCTATGCAATAAAAAAGAACTAATAAAGTAGTGTGTAGAAAATGAAATATAAGGTATAGATGTAAATTTAATATAGCTTGGATATACTCAAAATAAATTTAGTCTACATATTTTCTTTTCTAATAACTTTTTCTAAACACATTTCTAATTGCATAGCATTTTTGTTTTCATAAACTTTTATGATGTTACCCATTTGATTTTTGTTTTCATAAATCTTACTTTGGTGAGGGATGGTCATAGCTCAACTGTGGGAATACTTCTTTTAAAATTTAAACCATCCCTCCTCAAAACAAATAATATTATATATTTTCAAAAATTAATAAAAACAAATAATTCTTTACAGAGTCACAAGAAATTTGAGTTTGATTTACATGTTACTAATTTTAAATTCATATTAAACACATGATTTGTAAAATAAATCCTCAAATATTCATGATTGATAGCATTTTTTTCTCATACAAACACAAACACAAAGGAACAAGAATTGAGATAGGTTGTGACCCACCAACATGGGGAAATCAACATAGATATCTCTCCTCCACACCAAAATTAGAGAAGAGCATGAGTTTCAATCTTTCAACCTTCTTGTACAAAACTGTATTTGTTTATTTGACTTCTGTGAACTATTTATAATTTATTTTATTCACTTTTTAAATATTTGTGTAAGAGTATTTAGTATACGTATATCATTCTTCAAATGAATCTACCAGATCAGAGAGAGGTTGAGAAACAGAGTCTTCATTTGACTGGCAAGGCAGTGGATATGGAAAAAGTCATTGGAATTATAAGAGAGTGA
This sequence comes from Camellia sinensis, assembly GCF_004153795.1. Taxonomy (NCBI): domain Eukaryota; kingdom Viridiplantae; phylum Streptophyta; class Magnoliopsida; order Ericales; family Theaceae; genus Camellia; species Camellia sinensis. The sequence goes on along the minus strand of NW_021024871.1, from coordinate 1,057,043 downwards.
GAGAGAGAGTGTGTAGTCACAACATCAAACCCACAAAAAACCCAATAAACCAAGAAAACTAAAATCCATAATTTTAATTCAAACACAATAAACCCATAATTTCACAAAACTAAAATCAAACCCATTTTGGACATCAAGATTTAATTAATTTCGTACAAATCAAACACTTCAACCAAACTCATTTATGAAATCAACAAAAAAATAAACCCTAGATGAAGTGTAAGAGATGGGGAAATACGGAAAGAGAGAGAGAGAGAGAGAGAGAGAGAGAGAGAGAGGGATGGCTCGAGAGGAAGAAGACCCAAATTGACAGAGAGAGAGAAGACAGAGAGCGATCTATAGAGAGAGAGAGAGACAAAAACCTGTGATTTGCAGCAATGGCAGTGGTGATTTCCAGCAGTGGTGGTGGCGACTTGCGATAGTGGGGAGCGACGGTGGCCGACAACGTGCTACGATAGAGCTGGCGTCAAGTTTGGTGGAGAGTGGTTTGTGAGTGGTCTGTGTGTGTGTGTGAAACAAAGGGGAAGGCACTAATATTTACGCTTCCCTCCAAAACAAATTTCCTACCTTTAGCGACTAAATATTTCTTTTGTCGGCAAAAACTAATTAATCAACAACTAAATTATTTAGTCGGCAAAGAGTTCCCGAATAAATAACCCTAATTTTTAGCAATGAAATTTTTTTGGGTGGCAAAAGGCAGTGTACGCCGACTAAAAGCAAAATTAGTAGCCTAAAATTTTGACAAACACAGACTAAAAACTTTTTAGTCGCCTATTTTCCATATTTTTAGTGACTAAATTTTGTTCAGTTGCCAATAACTAATATATGGCTACTAAAAAAATTTTAGTAACTAAAATTCACAACATTGTCGACCAATAGGAAAATTAGTCGCTAAAGGTCTAATTTTTGGCAGCCAAAAATGTTTTAGTCACCAAATTTGGTTGCCAAAGGTGCATTTTGTTGTAGTGTATATATACAATAGAACAATACAAACTAATCCAACTGTGGCGAACCTTTATGAAGACTTTTCATGATATTTCTTCATAATACCTAACATTATTGTATATTTATTTGCTAGGTGTTGAACATTTTTAGAACAATCTTAGGCCCCGTTTGTTTGGAGAGTTAGAAGGAGGATTGGGATTGGTAGTGAGATGGGACTCACTAACATTGTGTTTGTTTTGAGAGATGGGGAGGGAATTGATAGTGAGCTTTAGAATATAAATCCCCTTTGGGAGGGGATTTGGATGGGCTTCCAAGACTTGGTATTAGAAAAATAGTCCACCGAAATAGAAATTTTTATTTATTTTTTATTTTTTACACGTTGAGCATTTTTTTAAAATATTAATGTTTTTTTTTTGTATTTTTTGTTAAGTAAAAATCATTATTTTTATTTGCTTTATTTTTTTTTGGAAATTTTTTATTTTTTTAAATTTTTTTACATGTTGGGCATTTTTTTTAAAACATTAATGTTTAATGTTTAATGTTTTTGTATTTTTTTTATTTTATATTTATTTTATATAAAAATAATTTAACAATCTTTACACTAACTGCTATCATCAAAACAAACAAAATTTTACTTAATCCCCTCACTATAAATCTCTTTCATTCTGCATCTGAAAACAAATGGAACCTTATATGATTTTTATTGTGTGAAACCGTGGTTCCAAACTGAACCGAACCATGTTTAAATGATTTGGCTTGGATTGGTTCTATAATTTAAATGGTTTGGATTGGTTTTATAAAAAATAAAACCATAATTTATGGATTAGTTCTGATTTTATTCCAAACCGGTCCGATCTGGACAATGCTCGCCTCTACAATTTGGTGAAAACCCTAAACCAAATAAATTTTAAATTTTGAGTTTTGGATGAGTTTTCAAAAAGCTTAAACCAAACAGATTTTACGTCTTGGATGTTGGAAAATTAATTCAAAATTTTAACTAAACGCACCCTAAAGTCTTGAGATTTGAAAAAGATTGATAAATAAAACTAGGTCATGACTCAGAGCCATACTTCTTTTCATCGTACATTCCTAACAACTCAGAAATTGAATATTTTTGTCTTTTTTAAAAGTCGGAAATTAAATATTTTACTTTTTAAAATGTGATCGGATCACAATGTGCATGATGGAATTAATTTCGTTGAAAATGAAGGATACCTAACGACACTACCGTAGCGACTCTCTCACTTAACTACCCACCCACCCCACTACTGAGATAGTTTTGAAGCATATTTTCACGTTCTCTAATATCTTTGCAAATTTTTTCAAAAAAATAAATTATAAACAGATTATATATATATATATATATAATTTATTCAGAATGATATGATTTCTTGTATTTTTTGTGATTATAAATTGTATTGAAGATTATTTTCCCTAGAAATAAAAAAAAAAATTTACAAAATACATATTTAAAGCATTTTATAGCCAAATGGACATTCCTAAAAGCAAAGTTAATTTAATGAATATAAACTACATTTTTCAATTAGTTCTTTTGAAATAATAAACTTCACTTAATAGACTTAGTAGAATAATCAATCAAGAATGCGTGTGAACAAAATCAAACCCCCCAACATCGAAAAGTTTTAAACTCAATGCTTGGTAGAGTCCAAAAAAGCAACCCTGACAAGGCATTTTAGTAGACTTCTTTAAGATTAGTTTGGCCGTCGTACTCCTAATTTGAAATTCAAGCATTGCAACAGAGTTAGGGGTTTTGAGAGATAACAAACTTAAACGTTCACAATATTGAAATGAAAACAGATGGCAACTTGTTCATTGATTTTTTAATCATAGGGTATCTCATGAACAAACCCGGTATGACAATACCTAACCTAATCTCTCGAGGCCAATGCAAGTGTGTGGATATTCTAGTAGCAAGATAAACAGCTGCAAAGGTCTTAAAAATGCCATGTTATTTTTTAATTTATTTTGACATTTATATGTGATTTAAATAGATTAAACAAACAAAACATAAATTATATGTGATTTAAATAATATTCAGCTTACTTGGTTAGGTTTTTTAAAAAAATTTACTTTCTTATTTTCAGTATTTTTTTATTTTTACTGAATTTTTTTAATATTTTAAGCCTTTTTTTTTAACTTTTTAGACATATCTAACATAAATATACCTAAAAAGTAAAAAATTTATAAAAAAAACCTTTTAAAAATTCACTAAATATCAAAAATACAAAAAAAAAAATACGAGAATTCAGTACATTTTTTGTATTTATTAATTTTTTAAAATATTTTTTCACAAATTTTTTACTTTTTAGATACATCTAAATAAGGTGCACCTAAAAAAGTAAAAAAAAATGTTTAAAATTTTAAAAATATTCACTAAAAACAAAAAAAACACGAAAATAAAAAAACTCATTTTTCAAAAAATTTAATCCAAAAAACTCAAACCAAACATACAGATTCTTACGCATATGAAGGAGGGAGTGATAATATCTACTATGCATAATAAGGCCTCGATTGGGGAGTAACTATTTTGCATAATAAGGCCTCGATTGGGGAGTAACTATTTTAGCTAAAAAATTAAAAAGTCATTATAAATTATTATATTACTCTCTTTTTTTTTTATATATCTTTACTTAAAATTTTTTTTAAATTTTGTAATTATTTAATATAAATAATTAATATTTTATGTTTTTCATCAATTATATTATCATAAAATATCATGTAACTATACTCCTAACCTTTTTTTTAAATTTTGTAATTATTTAATATAAATAATTAATATTTTATGTTTTTCATCAATTATATTATCATAAAATATCATGTAACTATACTCCTAACCTTTTTTTTAAATTTTGTAATTATTTAATATAAATAATTAATATTTTATGTTTTTCATCAATTATATTATCATAAAATATCATGTAACTATACTCCTAACCTTTTTTTTAAATTTTGTAATTATTTAATATAAATAATTAATATTTTATGTTTTTCATCAATTATATTATCATAAAATATCATGTAACTATACTCCTAACCTTTTTTTTAAATTTTGTAATTATTTAATATAAATAATTAATATTTTATGTTTTTCATCAATTATATTATCATAAAATATCATGTAACTATACTCCTAACCTTTTTTTTAAATTTTGTAATTATTTAATATAAATAATTAATATTTTATGTTTTTCATCAATTATATTATCATAAAATATCATGTAACTATACTCCTAACCTTTTTTTTAAATTTTGTAATTATTTAATATAAATAATTAATATTTTATGTTTTTCATCAATTATATTATCATAAAATATCATGTAACTATACTCCTAACCTTTTTTTTAAATTTTGTAATTATTTAATATAAATAATTAATATTTTATGTTTTTCATCAATTATATTATCATAAAATATCATGTAACTATACTCCTAACCTTTTTTTTAAATTTTGTAATTATTTAATATAAATAATTAATATTTTATGTTTTTCATCAATTATATTATCATAAAATATCATGTAACTATACTCCTAACCTTTTTTTTAAATTTTGTAATTATTTAATATAAATAATTAATATTTTATGTTTTTCATTAATCATATTATCATAAAATATCATGTAACTATACTCCTAACCTACCAAATGATCGCCTTGTGCCATCATTTGGGACACTGCATTCTCTTTTCCTTTTCTCCAAAGCAATGTTTGGATTTAACAAGGTCCTTATGATTAAGGAATTGTTGTTGTTGAAATTTATGTATATTAAATATAATGAGGATCTAAATAATAAATAATGAAGTTGGGTAGGATCTCTATTACAGTCGCAATGAATTGAAGTTATATATTAATTATTCTATGTTTGTAACAATATTGTATACTAAATAATATGACCAGAATATAGTTGTTTCTCTCTTAAAAGTTTTAAATTTTTAGATGAGTTAATCATTAGCTATCAGAGTGAAAAATAAATCGGAGGTTTGAACCTTATCACCTATTCAATAATTTAAATATTTTCACGTTTATAACAGACTTACAAAAAGTGTCTCACTATACGTGAGTGGATGTAATGAAAATATAAATAATAAAGTTATTGCTCTCATTTAAAAACTTTTAATAATTTTGATATAAGGTATATGAGTTTAAAAAAATAAAAAATAAAAAGATAGAAAAAGAACATGAATTTTATTTTTATTTTTATTTTTTTGGGTGAGAAAAAAAAAAACTGAAAATGAATATATATTAGTTAAAAGTTCTCTTTTTTTTTTTTGTTTAACTACAATTTCGTTTTCTTTATATAATATATATATATATATATATATATTTTCCTTAACAAATTTAAAATTCAAATGTAACCTTTGAAGTGATCAATTAAAGATGAAAAAAATTAATCTTGAGTTTAAAGATTTCATTGACATTATCAAATTAATAAAAGAAAACAGGCAGTATGCCACTAGTTAACATGATGAAATAAGTGGAAGAGGTGTAGGCCCAACTAAGCATATCTGGATATAAGTGAAATTTTAATTCCCATGATGTAACCATTACCATTGCTTTCCCTAAAGTTACCATATTGGAAAATTGATACAATAAAAGCCCAATGCTTTGTTACAATTATTTGATTTGTTTATTTGCTCTTGTCATAATCATCCAAAGGAAAATGTCCTCTTGGGGTAAGTGTGGGAATGGATTCATCAATATTCCCACTCTCAGTTTTATATAATACTAGTCCCATCAAATATTCAAAAACCTCCTTCCCTTATTATATAGACTAGTTATATACTAACTAATAATATTATGTGCAAATATATCTTATATATATCTATATGTATAAGAGGCGCTTAACTGTTTGAGTTTCGTTTTTTCTTTTTGATTTTATCCTTTCATTTTGAATAATTTACTAATAGTGGCCTATATGTTGAGTAAGATTTTTCCGTAATTACGCAATCATTCTTGATCACTAATGCAACGGATTTTTTGTAATTACGCAAACATTCTTGGTCAATTATAAAACAGGTTTTTTCGTAATCATACAAATGTCTCTATTTACACACCACATTTGTTCTTAAGTCACACCACTACTCAATTCACACCTTTAATAATTTAAAAAAACATAATTTTTCTTAACACACACCACAACGTTCCATTTTTGTCCTTACTCCCCACCACTTAGTACACACCTCAAACTCAAAAAAAAAAAAAAAAAAAACCCAAAATACCCTAATCTTTCCAACTCTCCAACCCATACCAAATTCTAACCCTAATCTTAACTACCACCATCACCGACGGCTACCATCTCTTCCGTCACCGCAACCCTTCCCAACCTTCTTCTTCTTCTTCTTCTCTTTCTCCGGTGACTCTCACCACCCATCGATTTATATTTTTCGTGCACTTAATTTTATGCACTTCATTTTCGAAGCATAAGAGTAGAGGTAAATTTTTTGCATTTTATTGTATGCACTTCCTTTTTGAAACATAAGAATAGAAGTGAATTAATGATTAGTTTGATTGTTCACTCAATCATCTTTTTCCGTCTTCCTCATTCTTTTAATTTTTCTTTTTTCTACACTTAGCAATTTTGAAGTCCTTTTCATTGAGGCAAAAGAATCGTCAACAATTGGCTTGAATTTAATATGTAAGGATTTTTCAATCTTTGCTAGCACGCTTGCATTTATAGTATTTTCTTTCGTAGGAAAAATAAGCCAACAATATTAAGTTAGAGATGTAAGATAAAGTGTTATTGTTTGTGTACTAGTGTGGTGGTATTTGTTAGTTATGATTAAATCTACAAATTACATAAAAATTCTTATCACATAAAAGATAACTTTGTTGATTTCGTAAAATGAGGGTAAAATGATCTTTTAACCATCTGTACGGGGAAAAGATATTCGTTGTTGTCCGTACTCCTTTCGTCCAAGCTCCGAATCTATCCGATCGACCTGAGAACACAACGACGGTGAGCTACCCGGCGGTGTGTTGCCGGAAAACCCCTCCGATGGTCAAGTTAGCACACACACAAAGATAGAGAGAGAGAGGAAGAGAGTTGAGTATTTAGGTTTCTCTCACCAAATAATGTTTCATCTCCAGCATGGGGGGCGCAGTCATGCTTATATACTTTATGCGCTCAACTCTGCACCCATTGGTCTCTTGACATGTGGAGCTGCTCTCCCATAATCATTTGTTATGCGAGTATGATTTATGTATTAATAAAATTAATCATTTGTATATATATGTATTTTCTTCTACTTCTTTATTAGTTCAGTGACTTATCTTAGTAGTTTTTTTTAGATAGGAGAATTATCTTAATATTTATTTTATATTTATCTGTTGAAAAAATTTACACATCATAATTTTTTTTAAAATCCGAAAGAAATGTTAAAAGTTCATAAATTCACACAAAGTGATATGGTAATAAAAATTGGAGTCGACATCATTAAGTATATAACAAATCAAAAAAATATATATATCATACCATATAATTCTATCATATATTTAATGATTTACTCTATTCAATTTGATATAATAATATTTTAATATTTAAAAAATTATCAAAATATAAAATATAAACATATTATAATAATAACCTGCGCCATGCACATGTCTGCATAAACTAGTATATATATATATATATATATATGTATATATGGTATGATCTCCTTTATACTTGCGATGAATCTAATAAGTTACATATTGATTTTTTGTGCATAAGTATTGTATACTATTGACAAAGAAGAATTAGAGATGACACACGGTTGGAATGGGATGTGATGGAAAGGGATGAAGATGAGTTTATAGAATGTCTCGCCTCCGCTTTAAGTCATATCAGAGGTAGTATAAAGTAGAGAGGTGGCAAGGGTTGGGAGGGTAATTAATTTTGCAATATGATGAATCATGGTACGGTTAGATCTCGTTTAGGAACTTTTTATTTTAATCAAAAAATTAAAAAGTTATTAAATTAATCAAAAAATTAATAATACATATCAAAAAGTGAAAGATTTTTTTTTTCTCTATTTTTTGTACATCTTTTCATAAAAAGTCAAAAAATCATTCTAAACATACTAATTTTTTTTAGCTCATATTTTAGTGAAATAGTCAAAAAATTACTAAATTAATTTGTTCCTAAACGAGGCCTAAGTATTAATAAAAATAAAAAATAATATAATACATTATGATTAATGATTGATAAGTAATAAAAATTAAAAAAAAATACAAAATAAGAGATAAAGAAACAAAAATATAAATGTCAAGCGCGAGAGGAGAAATTGCCATACCTATTTGTAGCATTGTGGGTAGGGTTGCTTACACCTTTTACTTTTCAACAATGATTTATACTATTAAAAAAAATTATTAATTGCACTAATACATTAAGAATGTTAAAAAAAAACATAAACAGTGCATCTTGTTCACTGTCAAATCATTAGTGGTGTTATTAAAGCACTACTTTTAGTACTTTCAACTATTTTTCTTTTACTTTATAATTTCACTTAAATTTTATTTTAATTTTTATTATTTAAATTTGAATAATTTAATCTATATACTCTAAATTCAATTTTAATTTGGTCATTTCCGTTTACATTTTTATTAATTTTATCTACATGTACATCTCAAAAAATTGGTAAGTGTTCTAAAATTATTAATTTTAACCTTCAATTTCGACAGAAGGACTAAATTGAAATTATATTAAAGTGGAGGGACCAAATTGTTCAATTTGAAATTATAGAGACTAAAATAACATTTAGATTAAACTATAAAAGTTAAAAGTATAATTAACCCATTTATATATGTATGTATATATATGTGTGTGTGTATGCATGTATATCTATGTAATGCGATTCAATAAAGATCTAGGCATAGAATTGGTGTATAGAAAAATATCTAAAAAATTATTGCATGGTCCAAATTTAATTCATGTATATTATAGAGTTCATATGTATAATGAATCTAAAACACACAATTAAATTTTTATAATATTTTTGTGAAAATATTCTGTATAGCTAACAATTTTACATATGATTTGCTAGATTCAAACTGGCTTTTTTGGTATAAAGGTATTTGCATATATATATTAGGATTCATTTGGTTGATTGTAGGCACAGATTTCATACTTGATAGCTAGTTCTTGTGAGAACCACGGAAATATGAATTGGGTTTCAGAGAGCTCATTGCTGACATAATGACACATGGCTTTGATCACAATCCCCTTGCCGTCAAGTCAAATGTTGTAGGCAAAAATTACATAAGAAATTTGATAAAGATTGTCATTCAAAGACTCACAAAAATTCCCTTTCATAACTTTGAGATTCTAAGATTTTGATAAGTCAAATCTTGTTTCATGTTTCTCAACATACACCCATAATCTGAATCACGATACTGAAAACTTTAACGAACAACTAGAGTGATTTGGTCGGTGAGTTGACTGGAATGGGCACTCTGATACCCAAGTTAAGGATGTTCTTCAATGGAAAAAGAGAAGCATTGTGATCAGTAGCGAATAACCTTATGAGTGTGGAACTTCTATCTATAGAACTTCATCACTTCTTTGCCTTTTGGACCATGTTTGGAAATGCTTGTCATTTTTTTGATAACCAAACAAAATAAGACGCTTATCATTATTATTAGAGACTTTCTCTTATATGCTGGTTCAATCATCCAACTATTATGGAGATCGGACACCTTTCTGAAGTGATTAGGCCATTCTCCAATAAGAGTAACACGTCAGCATGGTAGTTGGTGTTTGCTTGGTCTCTATGCATTATGCTTGCATTGCTTCATCATTATTGATTAGCATTATATTGTTGTACTCTAATATTGCCGATTATCTCTAGATTGTCAATCTCCGTACCCTTCCTCAATATCACGGTCGGCTAATGTGCCAATTTTGAGCTTAATTTTATCTCTCACAAAGATTTATTTATGGTTGGTAAGTAAATATAAACTATATTTTCTAGGAACTCGAGTGTCAAACATAAGATCATAATATTATCTTTTCACTCCAATGTTGGTCGGTCATATCCAATGAAATTTCTCCTAGGCATAAACTAAACCTACAGTAATTTTTCGTGAGTATAGAAAAAGCTCATTTTCTAGTTTCATCATTTTTGGTTTGGAATTAGAGATGATTCATTGACGAGGGATTGTCTATACCTATTGTTTATTTGTTTTATTTATGACAATATTCTAAAGATTTGAAACTGTGATAAAGATTCAGAATATTATGTAATTGCACGCTTAATCAATATTTAGAAACTTTATCACACAAGTCTTTATTTTCTAATTATATAAGCATATAATAACTACATGGTTAATCAGGTGTTTAAAAAAAATAAAATAATTATTTTGTATAAGAGGGACATTGTAAATCAAGATCTTTGACTTATTGACTGTATAGCACTATTTTGTAATTGCTCTTTCTCTGACAGTGTGATAAATAAATTAAAAAAATCAAAATTAAAATTAAATATCCATATATAATAACGAGTGTGAAACCGAAGCTGCAATATCCCTCGGAAACTTAAGCCTAGGGTATGCCATTGGATAGACAAGTCAAATTGCGGAAGTTTAGTAGTAGTAGTAGCCAATTAACCCACAACTCATGCGTTCTAAAGTCCACGCCACTTATATTGCTCTAATACGAAACTTGGCCAAGTTTTTCAGCATTGCGTAAAATTGTTTACTGCACAGCATCCACATTATTCATAGAAGGGTTTTTTTTTATTGATAAATCTTATTTAGCGGTGTTTTAATTCAATAAGTTCATTAAGGAAAATTATGATTTAGTTAGTTATATATTTATACTCTTATTCTATAAGGTCTTTTTTATATTGTTTGTTGGATTATTATACTCTTATATCTGTTGTTGATATGTATTACATATAAAAATGATATATACATTTCTTTTTTGTTGCTACCTCTATTTTAATAGTTACCATTATTCACGTTTTTCTTTTTGATCAATTTCATTCACATTTGTGGTATTATTTCATTGTGCTAGGGTTTTGAAACTCTCTATTTGGTAGGGTTTAGAAACTTTAATTTACATATGGTAGTGAAATAATATTATATTAATCCATTATTGTGGTGAAACTTTGTGTTCTTCCATTATCACTTTGTATCTGAAGTTCTATGTTCGTCCATTGTTGCTTTGTGTTCGAAACTCTATATTCCTCTATTGTTGTAAGTCGAAACTTTGTTTATGTCCAATTAATTTTGTTACAAACATATTCTTCAAAGATGGGTTTGGTTTGATTTGAATTGATGGAATGGTAAAATTGCATAGATTATTAATGATGGTGATAATGAAAAAGATGATGATGATGAGGATGAGGATGAGGATGAGGATGTGGATGATATTTTTTTGTTTTTAGAGTGAATGATTTTTTTATTTTTTTTTTAGATTTCTAATTCTATTATTGCCATTATTTCTATTTATTTATTTTTTTTGTCAATCAGTGTGAATGTTCACATTTCACATTGTTTGAAAGTTTGAGAAATTGGTGTTGAAATATAGATATGGATATAATTATATATTTTGTACAATGTGAATGTTCACATATTATTAGTTATTTGTTACTATACTTATTATTTGAACAATCATTTTTTGTCAATATTAAACAATTGAAATAGTTATTTTTTTTCTTTCAATTTTGTTTCGTGTTGCAGTGTTAATGTTCACATTGGTATGAATTTAGTTTTTCTAAGGTTAGTTGCATGTTAATTGTAAATTGTGAACATTGACATTGTTTTTTTATATGAGTTTTTTTTTTTGAAATTTTTCAAAAGTTAGTTATATTTTGTTTTTGTGTTTTTACTATACTTTGTTGAATAATCATTTTTGTTACCATTGAACAATCGAAATAGTCGATTTTCACTTTTTTTCAATTTTATTTTATGTTTTCACGTTGCAGTATGAATGTTTACATTGGTATGAGTTTATTTTTATTTTTTTTAAACCTAGTTGTATATTAATTATAAATTATGAACATTCATATTGTATTTTGGTATTAGTTTTGTTTTTTCGAAAGTTAATTGTATGTTTGTTAATTTTGATACTATACTTATTAGTTTAACAATCATTTTTGTTACCATTGAACAATTGAAATAGTCGATTTTCACTTTTTTCAATTTTGTTTTATATTTTCATGTTGTAATGTAAATGTTTACATTGGTATGAGTTATTTTTTAGGGCAAATTACATATACACCCCTCGAGATTTGGTAAAATTACAGATACCCCCCTGAGGTTTCGGAAATTACATCCCGCCCCCTGAGGTTTGTATTTTCATAACAATTTACCCCCTGAGGTTTATATTTCATAACAAATTACCCCCTAATTTCTTATGTAAATATAGCATTCAGGGGGAAATTTGTAATTTCTCAAACCTCAGGGGGTATTTGTAATTTAGCCAAACCTCGAGGGGTGTATATGTAATTTGCCCTATTTTTTAAGTCTAGTTGTATGTTAATTATAAGTTATAAACATTCACATTGTATTTTGGCATGAATTTTATTTTTTCGAAGGTTAATTGTATGTTTGTTGTGTATTGTGTATTTTCACATTGTACTTAAGTATGTGTTTTGTATTTTTTAAAAGTTAGTTGTATGTTTGTTTTTTATTGTGAACATTCACATTGTATTTTAATTTTCATTCAGATTTTTTGTTGCGTTATTTTTAAAATTTTAAAATTATAAAAAGGTTCAAAATTCATAATTTGAGATTTTCTCCATAGAATAAGGGAATTATTTTCTCTTTAAAATAAGAGAGAGATTTTTCCATAAAATGAGAGAATTATTATTATGTATTAGCTTCAAATATAAACATGTGCAAAAAATTAGAAAGGATAATTTCGTCATATTACATTAAATATGACTTAATGAAATAATAAAACAAAATATATGTTAGATGGAATAAAACACTTAATAAGAGGATTTATCAAAAAAATGATCCATTATAGAATAATCTTATCTCGAAAATAATCACTCTTTGATTTGGAGTTTTAACAAAAATAAAATAAAACAAATATATTTTTGCATATTTTGTTGTTTTTAGTAAAAAAATTCATACTCTAGTCAATTTTTTTTTTTTTAAAATACACTTAATTTTAATGCACTTAAAAAGTTTTCTTTTTTTAAAAAAAAAACTGTAAAGAAATGTTTAACATCTAGGAGAGAGAGAGAATCTTACCCAAAATAATATCTAGGAAAGAGTAGATCTTGAAAAATGTTTAAGATTTATAAAAATATTTTATAATTTAATTTACAATGATATGATACGACGATAGTATTACATGTACTAATTAATATATTAATTAGTGTATTAAGATTTACTATGATATTATTATTTTAAAATTATAACCCTACCCATTATACAAATTATAACTATTCAAAATTTTTAAAATTATGTCACATCATTTGTTAGTACACTAATTAATATACCAATTAATACATATAGTATTATTTATGATAAGATACATTTTAATTTTTAATTTATCATATATTCAATTGTATAAAATCTTCTTATCTTATTGCACCATTATAAATAAATTTAAAACTTAAATTATAAATATCTAACATTATTAGTGAATCTTATATGAATGAGTGAGAGAGAAGAGATAATTGAGAGTATAACAAGTTGTAACGACTTGTACTTACATCTCACATCACATCCCACTACTAGCAAAAAAGAAGACGAGAGAGGGAAGGGAGACCTATGTCCAACTTTCTAATCAGAATGTGAAAGTAATACAAAAATAAGAAAAGCCACTCCTCCACTACTTGAGGACCATTCATAGTTTCCTGGTCATTAAAAGTGTAGTAGGCCCCTTATCTATCTGCACATTTATTTCCATTCCTCCCTCTTATTACGGGAAAATTATACACCCATTGTATTACAAAATCATATTTTCTTATCAATCATTATTTATTATATTTTTTAAAATTTTGTAATTATCTAATATAAATAATTAATATTTTATATTTTTCATCAATCATATTACCATAAAATATCACGTAACTATACTCCTAACCTACCAAATGATCGCCTTGTGCCATCATTTGGGACACTGCATTCTCTTTTCCTTTTCTCCAAAGCAATATTTGGATTTAACAAGGTCCTTATGATTAAGGAATTGTTGTTGTTGAAATTTATGTACATTAAATATAATGAGGATCTAAATAATAAATAATGAAGTTGGGTAGGATCTCTATTACACTCGCAATGAATTTAAGTTATATATTAATTATTCTATGTATGTAACAATACTGTATACTAAATAATATGACCAGAATATAGGTGTTTCTCTCTTAAAAGTTTTAAATTTTTAGATGAGTTAATCATTAGCTATCAGAGTGAAAAATAAATAGGAGGTTCGAACCTTATCACCTATTCAATAATTTAAAATATTTTCACGTTTATAACAGACTTACAAAAAGTGTCTCACTATACGTGAGTGGATGTAATAAAAATATAAATAATAAAGTTATTGCTCTCATTTAAAAACTTTTAATAATTTTGATATAAGGTATATGAGATTAAAAAAATAAAAAATAAAAAGATAGAAAAAGAACATGAATTTTATTTATATTTTTTTGGGTGAGAAAAAAAAGAAAACTGAAAATGAATATATATTAGTTAAAAGTTCTCATTTTTTTTTTTTGTTTAACTACAATTTCGTTTTCGTTATATTATATTATATATATATATATACATATTTTCCTTAACAAATTTAAAATTCAAATGTAACCTTTGAAGTGATCAATTAAACATGAAAAAAATTAATCTTGAGTTTAAAGATTTTATTGAAATTATCAAATTAATAAAAGAAAACCGGCAGTATGCCACTAGTTAACATGATGAAATAAGTGGAAGAGGTGTAGGCCCAACTATATGTGGATATTAGTGAAATTTTAATTCCCATGATGTAACCATTACCATTGCTTTCCCTAAAGCTACCATATTGGAAAATTGATACAATAAAAGCCCAATGCTTTGTTACAATTATTTGATTAGTTTATTTGCTCTTGTCATAATCATCCAAAGGAAAATGTCCTCTTGGGGTAAGTGTGGGAATGGATTCATCAATATTCCCACTCACAGTTTTATATAATACTAGTTATAATACTAGTTATATACTAATTAATAATATTATGTGCAAATATATTTTATATATATCTATATGTATAAGAGGCGCTTAACTGTTTGAGTTTCGTCTTTTCTTTTCAATTTTATCCTTTCATTTTGAATAATTTACTAATAGTGGCATATATGTTGAGTGAAGATTTTTCCGTAATTACGCAAGTATTCTTGATCAATAATGCAACGGGTTTTTTTGTAATTACGCAAACATTCTTGATCAATTATAAAATAGGTTTTTTTCGTAATCATGCAAATATTCTTGGACAATTGTGAAACATAAATATCTTATATTTTTGACAAATTACAAATACATTCATAACGTTTGTTTAAAATATGAATTGATCTTATAATATTAGAAATTACAATTATCGTTTGTTATAAATTTTAATTTAACACAATACTCAAGGAAAAAAAAATTTTCCTATGCAATAATAAATTATCAAAATTGTTTATTGAAAAATATTTCTTATATCATTAAAAATTGTTAATTAACTTAATAATTTATTTATTAACAAAAGGGTTAATTGAAAAATATTTTTCTTATCATTAAAAATTGTTAATTTACGTAATGATTTATTTATTAATAAAACTAATCATTTGTTATGCGAGTATGATTTATGTATTAATAAAATTAATCATTTGTATATATATGTATTTTCTTCTGCTTTTTTATTAGTTCAGTGACTTACCTTAGTAGTTTTTTTTAGATAGGAGAATTATCTTAATATTTATTTTATATTTATCTGTTGAGAAAAGTTACACACTATAATTTTTTTTTTAAATCCGGAAGAAATGTTAAAAACTCATAAATTCACACAAAGTGATATGGTAATAAAAATTGGAGTCGACATCATTGAGTATATAACAAATCAAAAATATATATATATCATACCATATAATTCTATCATATATTTAATGATTTACTCTATTCAATTTGATATAATAATATTTTAATATTTAAAAAATTATCAAAATATAAAATATAAACATATTATAATAATAACCTGCGCCATGCACATGTCTGCATAAACTAGTATATATATATATGTATATAAACTAGTATATATATATATATATATATGGTATGATCTCCTTTATACTTGCGATGAATCTAATAAGTTACATATTGATTTTTTTGTGCATAAGTATTGTATACTATTGACAAAGAAGAATTAGAGATGACACACGGTTGGAATGGGATGTGATGGAAAGGGATGAAGATGAGTTTATAGAATGTCTCGCCTCCGCTTTAAGTCATATCAGAGGTAGTATAAAGTAGAGAGGTGGCAAGCGTTGGGAGGGTAATTAATTTTGCAATATGATGAATCATGGTACAGTAAGTATTAATAAAAATAAAAAATAATACATAATACATTATGATTAATGATTGATAAGTAATAAAAATTAAAAAAATCTAAAATAAGAGATAAAGAAACAAAAATATATATGTCAAGCGCGAGAGGAGAAATTGGCATACCTATGAGAGATGCCCCCTTGGAGCTACGACATCATTAAAATTGGCCCTAAACATCTAAAGTTTTGTACTTCATCAACTAGGGCTTGGTGACTCCTTGTTTCCCTACGTTTGTAGCATTGTGTCGTACAATGGGTAGGGTTGCTTATACCTTTTACTTTTCAACAATGATTTAAACGATTAAAAAAATTATTAATTGTACTAATACATTAAGCAATAATGTTAGGAAGTCACAATTTTTGTGGCCATAATAGTTTAAAACTGTCAAAACGTCGTCGTTTTGACATGTTTTACACTCAAAATGACGTCGTTTTGGCATGTTTTGAGCCATTGTGGCCACAAAAATTGTGTCCCTCAA
The DNA here is from genome assembly GCF_004153795.1 of Camellia sinensis. Classification (NCBI taxonomy): domain Eukaryota; kingdom Viridiplantae; phylum Streptophyta; class Magnoliopsida; order Ericales; family Theaceae; genus Camellia; species Camellia sinensis. The sequence goes on along the minus strand of NW_021024871.1, from coordinate 1,040,118 downwards.
ACATTTTCCTACATTAAGAATGTTAAAAAAAAAAAAAAAAGCATAGACAGTGCGTCTTGATCACTGTCACATCATTAGTGGTGCTATTAAAGCACTACTTTTAGTACTTTCAATCATTTTTCTTTTACTTTATAATTTCACTTAAATTTTGTTTTAATTTTTATTATTTAAATTTGAATAATTTAATCTATATACTCTAAATTCAGTTTTAATTTGGTCATTTCCGTTTATATTTTTATTAATTTTATCTACATGTACATCTCAAAAAATTGGTAAGTGTTCTAAAATTATTAATTTTAATCTTCAATTTCGACAGAAGGACTAAATTGAAATTATATTAAAATGGAGAGATCAAATTGTTCAATTTGAAATTATAGAGATTAAAATGAAATTTAGATTAAACTATAACGGTTAAAAGTATAATTAACCCATTTATATATAATGTATATGTATATATGTGTGTGTATATGCATGTATACATGTAATGCGATTCAATAAAGATCTAGGCATAGAATTGGTGTACAGAAAAATATTTAAAAAATTATTGCATGGTCCAAATTTAATTCATGTATATTATAGAGTTCATATGTATAATGAATCTAAAACACACAATTAATTTTTTATAATATTTTTGTGAAAATATTTTGTATAGCTAACAATTTTACATATGACTTGCTAGATTCAAACTGGCTTTTTTGGCATAAAGGTATTTGCATATATATATATTAGGATTCATTTGGTTTATTGTAGTCACAGATTTCATACTTGATAGCTAGTTCTTGTGAGAACCACGGAAATATGAATTGGGCTTCAGAGAGCTCATTGCTAACATAATGACACATGGCTTTGATCACAATCCCCTTGCCGTCAAGTCAAATGTGGTAGGCAAAAATTACATACGAAATTTGATAAAGATTGTCATTCAAAGACTCACAAAAATTCCCTTTCATAACTTTGAGATTCTGAGATTTTGATAAGTCAAATCTTGTTTCATGTTTCTCAACATACACCCATAATCTGAATCACGATACTGAAAACTTTAACGAACAACTACAGTGATTTGATCGGTGAGTTGACTGGAATGGGCACTCTGATACCCAAGTTAAGGATGTTCTTCAATGGAAAAAGAGAAACATTGTGAGTAGCGAATAACCGTATGAGTGTGGAACTTCTATCTATAGAACTTCAATCACTTCTTTGCCTTTTGGACCATGTTTGGAAATGCTTGTCATTTTTTTGATAACCAAACAAAATAAGACGCTTATCATTATTATTAGAGACTTTCTCTTATATGCTGGTTCAATCATCCAACTATTATGGAGATCGGACACCTTTCTGAAGTGATTAGGCCATTCTCCAATAAGAGTAACACGTCAGCATGGTAGTTGGTGTTTGCTTGGTCTCTATGCATTATGCTTGCATTGCTTCATCATTATTGATTAGCATTATATTGTTGTACTCTAATATTGCCGATTATCTCTAGATTGTCAATCTCCGTACCCTTCCTCAATATCACGGTCGGCTAATGTGCCAATTTTGAGCTTAATTTTATCTCTCACAAAGATTTATTTATGGTTGGTAAGCAAATATAAACTATATTTTCTAGGAACTCGAGTATCAAACATAAGATCATAATATTGTCTTTTCACTCCAATGTTGGTCGGTCATATCCAATGAAATTTCTCCTAGGCATAAACTAAACCTAGAGTAATTTTTCGTGAGTATAGAAAAAGCTCATTTTCTAGTTTCATCATTTTTGGTTTGGAATTAGAGATGATTCATTGACGAGGGATTGTCTATACCTATTGTTTATTTGTTTTATTTATGACAATATTCTAAAGATTTGAAACTGTGATAAAGATTCAGAATATTATGTAATTGCACGCTTAATCAATATTTAGAAACTTTATCACACAAGTCTTTATTTTCTAATTATATAAGCATATAATAACTACATGGTTAATCAGGTGTTTAAAAAAAATAAAATAATTATTTTGTATAAGAGGGACATTGTAAATCAAGATCTTTGACTTATTGACTGTATAGCACTATTTTGTAATTGCTCTTTCTCTGACAGTGTGATAAATAAATTAAAAAAATCAAAATTAAAATTAAATATCCATATATAATAACGAGTGTGAAACCGAAGCTGCAATATCCCTCGGAAACTTAAGCCTAGGGTATGCCATTGGATAGACAAGTCAAATTGCGGAAGTTTAGTAGTAGTAGTAGCCAATTAACCCACAACTCATGCGTTCTAAAGTACACGCCACTTATATTGCTCTATTACGAAACTTGGCCAAGTTTTTCAGCATTGCGTAAAATTGTTTACTGCACAGCATCCACATTATTCATAGAAGGGTTTTTTTTTATTGATAAATCTTATTTAGCGGTGTTTTAATTCAATAAGTTCATTAAGGAAAATTATGATTTAGTTAGTTCTATATATTTATACTTTTATTCTATAAGGTCTTTTTTATATTGTTTGTTGGATTATTATACTCTTATATCTGTTGTTGATATGTATTACATATAAAAATGATATATACATTTCTTTTTTGTTGCTACCTCTATTTTAATAGTTACCATTATTCACGTTTTTCTTTTTGATCAATTTCATTCACATTTGTGGTATTATTTCATTGTGCTAGGGTTTTGAAACTCTCTATTTGGTAGGGTTTAGAAACTTTAATTTACATATGGTAGTGAAATAATATTATATTAATCCATTATTGTGGTGAAACTTTGTGTTCTTCCATTGTCACTTTGTGTCTGAAGTTCTATGTTCGTCCATTGTTGCTTTATGTTCGAAACTCTATATTCCTCTATTGTTGTAAGTCGAAACTTTGTTTATGTCCAATCAATTTTGTTACAAACATATTCTTCAAAGATGGGTTTGGTTTGATTTGAATTGATGGAATGGTAAAATTGCATAGATTATTAATGATGGTGATAATGAAAAAGATGATGAGGATGAGGATGAGGATGAGGATGTGGATGATATTTTTTTGTTTTTAGAGTGAATGATTTTTTTATTTTTTTTTTAGATTTCTAATTCTATTATTGCCATTATTTCTATTTATTTATTTTTTTTGTCAATCAGTGTGAATGTTCACATTTCACATTGTTTGAAAGTTTGAGAAATTGGTGTTGAAATATAGATATGGATATAATTATATATTTTGTACAATGTGAATGTTCACATATTATTAGTTATTTGTTACTATACTTATTATTTGAACAATCATTTTTTGTCAATATTAAACAATTGAAATAGTCATTTTTTTTCTTTCAATTTTGTTTCGTGTTGCAGTGTTAATGTTCACATTGGTATGAATTTAGTTTTTCTAAGGTTAGTTGCATGTTAATTGTAAATTGTGAACATTGACATTGTTTTTTTATATGAGTTTTTTTTTTGAAATTTTTCAAAAGTTAGTTATATTTTGTTTTTTGTTTTTACTATACTTTGTTGAATAATCATTTTTGTTACCATTGAACAATCGAAATAGTCGATTTTCACTTTTTTCATTTATTTTATTTTTTCATCGTTGCAGTATGGTAATGCTTTTACCATTTGGTATGAGTTGTATTTTTATTTTTTTTAAACCTAGTTGTATATTAATTATAATATTATGACAATTCATATTGTATATTGGTATTAGTTTTTGTTTTTTCGAAATTAATTGTGTGTTTGTTGTTTTTGTTACTATACTTATTAGTTTAACAATCATTTTTGTTACCATTGAACAATTGAAATAGTCGATTTTCACTTTTTTCAATTTTGTTTTATATTTTCATGTTGTAATGTAAATGTTTACATTGGTATGAGTTATTTTTTAAGTCTAGTTGTATGTTAATTATAAGTTATAAACATTCACATTGTATTTTGGTATGAATTTTATTTTTTCGAAGGTTAATTGTATGTTTGTTGTGTATTGTGTATTTTCACATTGTACTTAAATGTGTTTTGTATTTTTTAAAAGTTAGTTGTATGTTTGTTTTTTATTGTGAACATTCACATCGTATTTTAATTTTCATTCAGATTTTTTGATGCGTTATTTTTAAAATTTTAAAATTATAAAAAGGTTCAAAATTCATAATTTGAGATTTTCTCCATGAAATGCAGAAGAGATTTCTCCTTAGAATAAATGAGAGATTTTCTCCATAGAATAAGGGAATTATTTTCTCTTTAAAATACGAGAGAGATTTTTCCATAAAATGAGAGAATATTATTATGTATTAGCTTCAAATATAAACATGTGCAAAAAATTAGAAAGGATAATTTCGTCATATTACATTAAATATGACTTAATGAAATAATAAAACAAAATATATGTTAGATGGAATAAAACACTTAATAAGAGGATTTATCAAAAAAATGATCCATTATAGAATAATCTTATCTCGAAAATAATCACTCTTTGATTTGGAGTTTTAACAAAAATAAAATAAAGCAAATATATTTTTACCTATTTTGTTGTTTTTAGTAAAAAAATTCATACTCTAGTCAAAATTTTTTTTTTTAAATACACTTAATTTAAATGCACTTAAAAAGTTTTCTTTTTTTAAAAAAAAAAAACTGTAAAGAAATCTATAAAAATATCAAAAAAATATTAAAAATATTTTTTTATATTTAGTGAATTTTTAAAAGATTTTTTTGACAAATGTTATACTTTTAAAATGTATCTACATAAAGAGAATCTAAAACGGAAAAAAAAAATGATTAAAATATCAAAAAATCAGTATAAAAAAAGTATGAATTGAAAATTTGAAATTTTTTTTTTAAAACTCTTAAACCAAACAGAGTGAATGTTTGTCATAAATTTAATTAATATAAAGTGAGATCTACATTTAAAATAAATTTTAAGCACACAATGTTTAATTTAGGTATTATTTTTGGGAGGATTAGATTTTCTTCTGTTAGGATATCTAGCTAAATGGTCTAGTCTAGCTCATTGTAGGCCCATTTTTGTTTCGTATAAGTAAACTCATGTTGTACGACTTTTAGAAAAGATCTTACATAATGAAAATCGAGTTGATTGAATATCCAGAGCTATTCATCCTATCACAAATATTTGAAAAATAACTAATGGACTACTTTTAAAATTATGTTGTTTGTAAATTATTTTTCAGATAAATGTAATTTGATGGAGTGGCTCCCATATCCAATCGACTTGATTTTTAATATAAACGATTTCTACAAAAGTCCTTACAAAATAAATGATTTGAGCCATCAATATAAGCCCAAAAATGACAACAGTGACCATTCCAACTTTAAAAAAATTAAAAAAAAAATTTATTTTCTAAATAAATATGATAAAATCACATTTCAATAGAGTTGTGTTGTTGTGTTTTCATGATGGCGTAAGTCTCCTGTGCAAATCCCATTCATGTGTTTGGATATGTTTGGTGCAACTCTTTCTGAGTGTCAGAGTTACACAAAAAAATATTTTCTATATTTTACAAGATAGCGGTTCACATATTAGTACAACACAAGTCAACGTCTCTTCATATGTTTAAACTTGAAACTTCACTCATTTTAACGTCTAAATGTCCTCTCTATTACCACTTAAGTAACTGCTCAGAATAAAAAACCAAAAAAATAAAAATAATTTTATTTATAATATAATTATTTTGCAACTTTCTCATTTGTTTACAATTTGCGTGCTAAAAATATCTCAATTTATAACAGTATTGCATTATTTAAGCCTTGAAATATGACAACTTGATCACGTTGTTATTGCTTATGCTTTTTTTTGTTTTTTTGGTAAATTACAAACTCACCCTAGGAAGTTTACTTAAATTATGAATTATCCTATGTAGTTCTGGAAATTATATTCTACCCCTAAAGTTTATGGATTCGTTTGGTTTGTATTTGTGAAAAATTTTTGGAAAATTTTCTCTACAAATAAGTTTTTAAAAGTAATCAAACCAAACAAATTTTCCTAAAAAAATTTCTCAAAACTTGTAAACCAAACAAGTTTTTCAAACAAATCTCTCTCTCACACCCATCAAATCAATCACTTTTTTCAAAACTCTCTCTCAAAATAATTTTCCAAAACATCTTTTAAAAAAAACCAAACCAAACAACTTTTCGTACTTTTTATCTCTAAAACACATTAAGAGAAAAGTTAAAAATTTTAATTTTTAATTAATTCTATTAAATAAAAAAATTTAACAAAGAAATATTTATAATTTTTTAAACTATAAAAAATAATTTATATTTTAAATAAATTTTAAAAAATTTATTTATTTATTAATTTATTTATGTTTGAACAATGTTATTGCTTATGCTAGCTGGCTGGCCGTGTGTTCACACGTCTATCAAATGTCAAATTGTGAACTACATTTTGATTAACACAAACGCAAACTGTGTACTAGAGATAGCAAATTCGATTCAATCATTTGCAAAAAGTCAGACCCTACTTATTATTTATCAAAAGTGAATCTTAATTACTTTTTTTTGTCTTTTAGTACTGGGGTGTTTGAGTTTGCTTTTTATTTTTATTTTTATTTTTATAATATCCTTTTTGTTTTTTTTTCATTTTTTTAGAAGTTAAAAAAATTAATGTATTTGAAAAGTTATTAAAGTAATTTTTTGAGTAACGTGACATTTGACTTTTTTAACTATGACAAATAATTTAATGATTTTTTGATTTTTTAATAAAAAAAACTTTTTTCAAGTTGTTTATGAATACACTTTAAGCCTATTTTGAAAAATAAGTTAAAAATTAATTTTTAAATCTTTTTTATTTGTTTAAAAAAATATGTAAAAAAGTACAGAGGTCATATGACCTAAAACAATTAAAAAGTTAAAAAGTTGACTTTTAACTCAATTATCAAAATAGGCTTTAGTTTTATTTTTGTTTTGTGTTTTCAAAATTTTATTGTTCTTATTATTATTTTTTCTACAAACATAATTTTTCTATTTTTTTTATAAAAGAAAAAACTAAAAATTGAAAATAATTTTATGAAACGGCTCTATAAATATATTTTCTAAAAAATAATACTAAACAAAATGTCATAATAATATCAATTGTTATAATTTTTACTAATTTAAGGCTTATTTGGGATGATCTAAATAAGTGCACTTTTTGTCTTTTTACGAAAAGATGTGCAGAAAAGTAGAGAGGTGATGTGATGAAAAAAAGATAAAAAGATAATAAGATGAATTATTTAGGGGATGCCAAACCAACCCTTATTCTCACCATGATTAACAACAGTAACACTGCAATTTGCGAAGCATCCTGCCAAATATAACACAACATTGTTAGAGCAATTCTAGCTATTTTTATTTAGGCCTCATTTGGCATACAACAGTTTTAGTCAAAAAGTCAAAAAATTATTAAAAAAAATCAAAAAGTCAATAACTTATACAAAAAATTCAAAAATTCTTTTTTTCTCTTCTTGCACATTTTTTTGTAAAAAATCAAAAAATTATTCGAAAGATATTAGTTTTTTTATTTCATATTTTAGTTAAAAAGTCAAAAAATTACTAAAATAATCTACTTCCAAACGAAGCCTTAATTGCGCTATTACTGAAATTTGAGATGATGTGCATAAAATATATACTATCATATGTTATTTATCGTGTCAAATTTAGTTTGATGAGAAATGGTATTGATGAATATGTTGGTGGTGAGGTAGGAGAAGCGAGAGATGAGGAGAGGAGTGAGAGAAATAGATCACCAGACCAAGCCGTAAAACTAGAGAGAGGAACATGGTGAGAAACGAAGAAGAGGAGAGAGAAGAGAGAGAGGATGAGAGAGCTCAGGATTTGGTTTCCACCATGTGTACAATATAGGGGTGGGCGCGGGTCGATTGCGGCCACGGAACCTCCAATTCGCCATTCCATCCGCCAGATTGGTGGATTAGAGAAAATCAATCCGTATACGTCCGCCAATCCGGCGGATGTGGATTGAGCGGATTAGCAGTTTGGTGGATGGATGCGAATCGGTTTGGCGGTTTAAAATTTTATAAACTTTCAACATAATTCAACTTGTGCACTTCTTTAAAAAAAAAAAAAAAAAAAAAGAAGAAAAAGAAGAAAGTATTACAGTTAATGACTTAAAAAAATATTACAATCATTACATACCTCATCCAAAGCAAGAAAGTTTGAAACTTTAGAATCTCACAATCACTGCATGTCTCATCCACATACTACAATCACAGTATGCCTCATCTGCATAAAGTATTACAATCTGTGATTCTCAAAATATAAAAACAATTCAAACCACCAAAATACAATTCAAACCATCAACCATGAACAGAGTAGTAGTAGAGATTGTATGTCTCTGTATTGTTACATCTATATCTATTTTTGAAAATAAAAACCAACCAGCATATATCATACTTTTTATTTATTATTTTTAGAGATAGATTTAAAAACCAAAAAATATAGATAAATAATACATCTATATCACAAACAGAATATTCAAACAAATTGAAACACAAAGTCTTATAAATTATTAGGGGTGTTCGCGGTTTGGCGGTTCGGTTGTGGCCAAAGGAATCTCAAATCCGCCATCTGTACGCCGTATTGGCGGATTGGAGAAAATCAATCCGCAACCGTCAACTCGTCATCACACATCCGTCCAAAATGCAGCAAATCAGTTTGGTTCGGTCAGTTTTGACGGATCGGTATATCCGCTGCTCACCCCTAGTACAATATATATTTATGAGTATTTTGATCATTTTAGTTAAAAATGACTTTATAAAGAAAATATTTTTAATTAAATAAAATTAAAATTAAAATTTTTGAATTGAGTTCTCTTAAAACTAACTTTAAAATATATAAAAAAATTGTTGAATTTAAAATAATAAAAATTAACATAAAATTTGAATTAAACTAACATCAATGTGAATTAAAAATTTGTAAAACCTTTATAAAAATTTCTTAGGTCAGATAATCGACTACACTAACGTCAATGTGGATGTGCCGATAATAATAGTCTTATTTGAATTTTATTTTCACATGTTGTTTGTTTATCAAACCTCACAATTTCAAAGTCATTCACAATTTCAAAGTCATCCTCCTGACTCCGTGCTTTTCAGATACTCATCTAGCTAGGGGATATATACAAGATACCTCCCACAACAGAATCTTCATCTCCTCTCTCTCTCTCTCTCTCTCTCTCTGTATATATATATATATGTATAAAAACACATAAATAACCTTAAAAAACTTCAGCAGTAGATTATGGAGATGGAGAGCCGTAGACCGGCGAACCGGTCGCCACTGACCCGGCTCAACATGTTCATGGCGAAGAACAGAGTCGGAAAACGGTTCAAACTGGCCGAACGGAACACTACCTTCACGACGGAGCTCCGCGCCGGCACCGCCACCTTCCTCACCATGGCCTACATCCTCGCCGTCAACGCCTCCATCCTCTCCGACTCCGGCGCCACCTGCTCCGTCTCCGACTGCATCCCCCTCTGCTCCGACTCCACCGTCTCCGCCGCCAACTGCTCTGGCAAGAACCTCACCCTCATCCAACCCGACTCCTCCTGCAAATTCGATCCGGTCAATCCGGGTTACACCGCTTGCCTCGAGCGGGTCCGAAAAGACCTCATCGTCGCCACCATCGCTTCTTCTCTCATCGGATGTGTGATAATGGGAACGTTCGCGAATCTTCCTCTCGCTCTCGCTCCGGGCATGGGAACCAACGCGTATTTCGCTTATACTGTCGTGGGTTTTCACGGTTCCGGCAACGTCTCGTACCGTTCCGCTCTCACCGCTGTTTTCATCGAAGGCATGATCTTCTTGATGATTTCAGCAATTGGGTTACGAGCGAAACTCGCGAAACTCGTTCCGAAACCGGTACGAATCTCTTCCTCCGCCGGTATCGGGCTCTTCCTCGCTTTCATCGGATTACAAAACAACCAAGGCCTCGGACTCATCGGTTACAGCTCATCAACGCTGGTCACACTCGGTGCATGTCCAAGCTCCTCACGCGCCTCCCTGGCTCCGGTCGTCACAGCAGCAAACGGCACCGTCAGCCTCCTCTCCGGCGGGACAGTCTCCGGCGGCATATTCTGCCTCAACGGTCGCATGGAAAGCCCTACATTCTGGCTCGGCGTTGTGGGTTTCGTGATCATCGCTTACTGTATGGTGAAAAACATCAAGGGTGCTATGATCTACGGAATAATCTTCGTCACCGCCGTGTCGTGGTTTCGAAACACCACCGTGACGGTGTTTCCAAACACCACCGATGGCGACACGGCTTATCAATATTTCAAAAAAGTGGTGGATGTTCACGCAATCAAGTACACAGCCGGAGCTCTCAGCTTCAAAAGCATGGGAACGGGGCATTTCTGGGAAGCTCTGATCACATTTCTGTACGTAGACATACTCGACACCACTGGAACTCTCTATTCGATGGCTCGATTCGCGGGTTTTACAGACGAAAATGGTGATTTCGAAGGCCAATACTTTGCTTTCATGTCCGATGCTTCGTCGATCGTTGTGGGTTCGTTGTTGGGTACATCGCCGGTGACGGCTTTTATCGAATCGTCGACGGGGATAAGGGAAGGAGGGAGAACTGGGTTGACGGCGTTAACTGTGGCGGGGTATTTCTTGCTGGCGTTCTTCTTCACGCCGTTGCTGGCTTCAATTCCGCCGTGGGCGGTGGGGCCGCCGTTGATTCTTGTCGGAGTTCTGATGATGAGATCGGTGGTGGAGATTGAATGGGACGACATGAGGGAGGCGATCCCGGCGTTCGTTACGTTGATTTTGATGCCGTTGACTTACTCGATTGCATACGGTTTGATTGGTGGGATTGGAACTTACATTATTTTGCATCTGTGGGATTGGGGGGAGGGGTTGTTGAGGAAATTTGGGGTTCTTAAGGGGGTGAAAAGTAGTAATAATAATAATAACAATATTGAAGGGGTCAATGGTGCAAATAGTGAAGTTGCTAGGGAGGGGAGTGTTAAAGCTGTTGAGGTTTGAGATGGTTTAAGAGTTAAAAAATCTCTCTTTTGTTTTTATTAATTTTGTATGTCAAAATTTCAATTTGAAATTCCAACCCCATAGGGAAAAGAAATAGTAGAAAGAGAGAGAGAATTAGATTCTTTATGGATATATAGCGTAAATACATTGCCCTTTTAATTTTTAATCAAAGGTTTTGTTCATTTTTATTATTTTTTAGTTTTTGTGATGCACTTGAAAATTTGTTTATTTTTAATAAAAATGACACTTAATTCATTATGCCTTGGTTTGGAATATTTTGGTTTTTAATTACTTTAATATGAGGTTAAAAAGTTTCGTTTAAAATAAAATTTTTGACTTTTTATTTTTTATTTTTGTGAGAGAAAAAATGAAATGATTATGATTTGGAGGTGACATTTTATCTTTTTGTGTCTATTTTAGAATCAACCCACCTAAACCCAACTTATCAAACCAGTGCTATTTTTAAAAAAGAATAATGTTTGAGGGCCCAAAATTAGGGGCTCGAATTTGGCTCGAAACTCAAAACGACGTCGTTTTGGATTTCAATTTTTTTTTTTTCTTCCTCTTCCTTTTCTTTCTCTTTCTTTTCTTCTTCTTCGTTGAACACAGGAGAAAAGCAGAGACGAGAGAGAGAAACAGAGTCGTCGTCGTCGTCGCAGCTCGTCGGCCGATCGTCGCAACTCGTCGGTCGTCGGCATCGCAGCCTTACCTCCGCCCGCCTCCGTCTCCACCTCCGCCCTATTTTATTGGCCCCTCCAGTCCAGTTCTTCTTCTTCTTCTTCTTCTTCTTCTTCTTCCCCCTAATTTCGAGTCAAATTCGAGCCCCTATTTCGGGCTCTGTACCGGGGTTGTTTTAAAAATCATCTATAATGATGTGTACAAATGTCAAATTTTAATTTATCAAAATTTCATCATGTGAGATTAAGGCCTTATTTGTCGTTCCTTAAAAAAGTCAAAAAGTCACTATCTTATCTAAATCATGTCATCTTATTTAAATCACATCACCTATATACCATATCACTTTAAACTCAATTCAAATTTCATAAAAAGTTAAAAAGTACACTTATTTAAAACATCTCAAACAAAGCTCTCAATATCACATCATTAAATTAGAAGTGATAAATTAGAAGGGTGTAACATTATTATTCTATTATTATTAATTTTGAGGGGGAAAAGAAATAAGAGAGGGAGAGAGAGAGAGAGAGTAGTTATTTGACATCCCATAAAATAGTATTTTTTTTTTAATCTTTTTGTGATCAATCAGTGTGTTTGGTTTGAGTTTTTTGGATTAAGTTTTTTAAAAGCTGACTTTTTTGGTTTTCGTGTTTTTTTTGTTTTTAGTGAATATTTTTTAAATTTTAAATATTTTTTTTACTTTTTTAGATGCACCTTACTTAGATGTGTCTAAAAAGTAAAAATTTTGTGAAAAAATATTTTAAAAAATTAATAAATACATAAAAATATAAAAAAATGTACTGAATTCTTATATTTTTTTGTATTTTTGGTATTTAGTGAATTTTTAAAAGATTTTTTTTATAATTTTTTTACATTTTAAGTGTATTTATGTTAGGTGTGTCTAAAAAGTAAAAAAATTGCTTAAAATATTAAAAAAATTCAGTAAAAACAAAAAAACACGAAAAATAAGAAAATAAAATTTTCTGAAAAGTGTTTTTTAAAAAGTGAAAACAAGCAAATTATCTTTTTCTTTTGCCACATTTTTTTTTTAATAAAAAACTAAAAAGTACAATAAATACATTACTCTTTTAATTTTAAGTCAAAGTTTTTGCTTCATTTTTATTATTTTGTATTTTTTTGTGATGCGTTTGAAAACTTTTTATTCGAAATAAATGGTAGACAACTAACAAGGAAGTTCAAACATTTTACTGGAGAAGTTAACAAAATATTTGTTATACGTTTCGTTGACGTTTAATATTTTTGTCAAAAATATTTACTTATGCTTTGTTGTTTGACTAAATAAAAAATAAGTAAAACATTTTTTAAGAAAAATATTTTTACATTATTTTTTTAAAAATAACTTATCTTTAAAAATTTTATAAATTAATTTTTATAAAGTTAACATTCACTCACTACCTTTTCAACACATTTCGGCATTGTTTGTTATAACCTAAAAAAGTCAAAAAGTTAAAAAGTTACCATCCTATTTAAGTTATATCACCTCTCTACCACGTCACTTCAAACACAATTCATACCCAACTCATATTTTATAAAAATTCAAAAAATATACTTATTTAGATCATCACAAATCACCCCTTAATCTTTTCAAATAACTATATTCACTAAAAAGTCATAAACGATATTTTCTTGAATCAAAATTTCTCTTTTAGTTAATAAAATATTTTTCTTTCAAGTGTCAACTAAATATTGAAAAAAAAAAAACTTTTTTTTTGTGTAAAATTAATTTAAAAGAAAATTATTATTTTGTATAAAATATTTTACGTCAAAATAAATATAGATATAGTGTGTATTATATTATAAAATTGAAAAAAAAGAAAAAGAAAATTAAAACTTTTTATATGTTGATTTGTTAATCAGGAGTGTTTGGCACACGATTAGAAAAGTTACTTATTTATTTATTTTTTGTTTTTAGTGATATTGATTTTAAATTATGTTAATTTTTTTTTATTTTTCATGTTGGTCTTGTGTAGACAAATTTAAAAGATTTAAAATTCAAAAAATGTATTAAACAGTAAAAATAAGCTTGCGTGCACGCACACAAATTTTTGACCTTTTCAGATATATTTTTTTTAAAATTTATACCTTCGGGTCTATCTAGTAAAATAGAACTTAAAAGTGCAAAATCTTTGAAAATTGTTAAAAAAGAAAAAAACTAAAATTTGAAGGGGAAAAAAAAAAAAAAAAAGCCTAACAAAAACAATTATTAAAAAGCCAACCCTATAGTATTGTTGTAATTGTTTGGAAAAATTACTGTTTAGTGTAATTTTTAAAAAAACTATTACATTATTAGTGAAATTTTTTATTTATTATCAATATATATATATATATATATAAAATAAATTAAGTCGGTGTTTGGGGACATGTTTCGCTACACCATTGTAATCCCCCCCTTATTTTTTTGGGCTTTCGGTCGAAAGATCAAAAATCAAAATTTCTTTGTCTAAACATCTAGGCCAAAAAAAATGAAAAATTCTATTTCTACAGGTCTATTTAACTCTGTACACACACTTAATGAAATATTATTTTAATGACAATTGTACCCTAAAGCAACATTACTATAATGGACCTATCACTACCCATATCAAACAACAACACCACATTGCAGAATATACTACCCAATGCATGCATAGCTCCATTGACAAAAGCTTTAGACCAGAAAAACTCAACCATGTTATGCTTAATATTGGAAGCATCAACTCTGCTGGGGACCACTAGTGGGGGTGACCCCCAATGACCCCCCCCAGTGCCACGTGTCGGCCTGGGGTTGGCTGAAGAAAAAAAAAAAAAAAAACTATTTTTTAGGCCAATCACAGGAGACCCCCAGCACCCCCACTAGGGGTCTCAAGCTTTATTCTTGGAAGCATTCACAGTCTTCCATTTCCCAATACTAAGAGCATAAACCTCTACTTTAGGAGGAACTAAGTAATTCTCTCTCCCAGGCCCAGACAAATACATAACCCTCATAACTTTGGGGTCATTAGTCCGAGGATCGACACCGAACCCAAGAGTGAACATGTAAGGACCATAGTGATCGAAACATAACTTGGGTTTGAAAGAATTAGAGACTTGCGAACATAGGATTCCAAAGGATGATAGTGTAAGTGTAGCCGAAGCAATCGTCGGAGAGAGAAATCAAGTCGTGAAAGCTACTGACGACTTTGAAGTGGTTCTTTGAGTAAGGATTGAAAGGGCAATAGAGGTCAATGAGATTGGTGAATGGTTTGTCGTCGAGAAAGAGAGAGTAGTTCCTCCACAATGGTTTGGGTCCCCAACTTCTTTATCAATTTTTTTAAAAATTGAGTTATGTCTTTAATGGAGGGTTGAGGTGGTGGGTCTTCATTGTGTGGAATTGAAATAGGGGTCAACTGTTGATCTACAATTTTGAAGATGTCTGTGGAAAGATGGTTGAGGTAGTGTGTGTACTCGGATATGAGTTAAAGGTATGATTGGAATATTTGGCGTGTAGAATGAGAACAATAACAAATAATCAAATTACTAAGCGTATATATTGAGAAATAATGTACACATAGGTAAGTAGATGTGTGGAAATAGAATTTCTCCAAAAAAACTTTGTCCATAAGGACAGGTTAGTGCAAAATGTCCAAACTACCCTTACATATATATATAATATATCCGGTTCGTTTTTTTTTTATGTTTTCAAACACTCTCTCTCATTTATCCCTAAACCTTCTCTCTCTTTCTCTTATCGATTCCATCTCCACTACCAAAACCAAAGAATTATGTTACTTGTAGGAGTCATCATAGGGGTAGAGGTAGACACCGGAGGGTGACGATACAGCTACGGCGCGGCGGCGACAGTGTGTGTGAGTTTGACTAACTCATAGCCTTCTCTTTTTTTCTCTCTCGTACTCTCTTTATCTCTTTCTTAGTCTTCTCAGATCTGGAATGCCTTCAAGCTTTGGATTGTCGATTAAGCCGTCCTACCAGTTGAGAAATTCTTCAATTTCGGTGGTAGTTCTATGAAGAAGAGGGGCGGTTGTGGTGGTATAAGAGAGTTGTTGTCACCATCGTGTTGTCAGGCAAAGAAGTGCGCGAAGCTGATTTGATAAAGGTAAAAAGGTACCGCTGTGTCACACCCTGAAATAACTAGCAAAAAAACCATCTCATAATAATAATGAAATAAAGATACAATACATAATATAATGCCCTTTCATTTCATATGATCTCGAATATACAAAAAATAACACATGCGGCTATACATTCATGAGTCCTAATCCTGAATCTATAGCATGTGCTATAGACAAAAGATATGAAATCTAAACTAAACATGTAATTAAATGTTTTAAAGGCTAAACTTTCTACGACGATGCTTGGTTATAACAAAAGTGAGTCCAAGCTCAATACAGTTAAAGCCCTAGGCATATACAGAAAGAAATACAACAACTAAACAAAAAGAAGCCTTCAGCTCCAAGTTTCTCCCAAGCTATGTTCTTGGTGGAGACATATCATCAGCACTTGAAAATGGTTTTTTCATATAAGGTGAGCTAAAACCTAGTAGAAATACTCTAACACAGCATATGAATCTTAACAAAGATATAAGATGAATAGATATGCAATGCTCGTGCCGAAATCATTTTATATCTCCCGTCAAAACCATGCAATGTCAAGTCTATATCACAATTCAAGAAATCTGTCACGACCCAAAGCCGCTTCTATAGGTTTAGCGTTGTAACCGGCCAGTAATCCTTAGATTACCAAAAGCCTCTTCAGATAATAATGTATAATTAGGGGTTGCAGAATCAAATACATAAAATATACATAGTCCATCAAGCTGTGAAGACATACATAAGACAGATAATCTTAAACTTTTATAAACATATGAGTGACGTCAAAAGATACAGTATTTACACGTTATTTCATGCACATAAAAACAGAGAAACTTGTTCGTGGAGCAAAAGAAACAAAGTCTTATACATTCATAACAACACAGCCACTAGAATTGACTTAATCTGAAACTTCCTCGGGAGGTGCAAAGGTTGGCTGATAAAAATTGAGACGCCAGGTCTTCAACTCTGAGCCTGGTCATGTGCCTGATCAGCTACACACATAATATAAACAGTGAACGAGAGCCCAGTGAATAATAACAGAGTAAAGGGTTAAATGAATGATGTCCCATGACTAAGCTAGTTCACATTCGTATTCTTATTCAATTCATATACAAAATTCAGAATTCATGCTTGATCATACATGGTTTATCCGTTAGCACTAACAGATCATATACAGAGCATCATCGATTATACTTGTCAATTCCATAGAGGAACCTTCGGCCGGGTACGGATAACTTGTCAGTTCCATAAAGGAACCTCAGGACTGGGAATGGATAACTTGTCAGTTCCATAAAGGAACCTCCAGTCGGGTAAAGATAACTTGTCAGTTCCATAAGGAACCTTTGGTCCAGGTACAGATAACATACTTGCTTCATAGCATAATATCGCAAACATTTGTTAGAGTTGGACAATCATTCATAATATAAAACATGGCATTTCATAGAAAAAATCTTATTCCATAAACAAAAAATAATTTAACTTGAACATAGCTTTACTAAGTTATTATTCACAGATAATAGATGGCTCCAAGTAATGGACAGAGTAGGCAATTCAGATATCTTGTGGCACGTGACCTACATAAATACAGAACGAATACGTGCTGAATTACACACCCGAAATCATTAACTTAGTTCTTTCTTGTCTTGGTGTGTTTCTACTTCTTTATTCTCATTATGGTGTCTTAATCTTGGCCTAGGAATGCATAGGATGGAAAGATGATGCAAAAATGCACTTGAAAATGCTTAACAAAAAGTGTTGAAAATAGGGTCCTCGCTCGAACGTGACTTCCTACGCTCGAACGAACATGCAAAATGTGAGTGGTCGCTCTAGCGCAAGATCTATCACTCGAGCAGTCTGTAAACTTTTGAAAAAATGCTGGTTGCTAGATTTTTCTACTCAACGCTCGCTCGATGCTCGCTCGAGCGTGAGAGACATGCCCTCACTCGAGCGCAACTTTTGTCTCTTGAGCGTGTTGCAAAACATAAGAACTTCTGGAAGCTTTCATTTCACACTCGAGCAGACTTCTGGTCACTCGAGCGGAAATGCACTCTCAGAGTGTCGCTCGAGCGTGGATTCCTACGCTCGAGTATAGGAGCAAAATTCTAGAATTTCTAGAATTGCTTCCAAGTTGCAAATCTTGATTTCAACACTTCAAAACTCATCATTTGGGCCAAAAACTTGAGGAAACTTGTCTAAACTTGAAAAACATTGAGAATTAAGGGTCATTTTATGAAATCAAGGTCCATAAGCTTGATGATTGAGCAAAATTCAAACTTGAATTGTGAAAACATGACATGAATATGACATGCATGAAGTGATTTGAGCTTCAAGTTTCCAAATCATGAACAAATGAGATGTATGGGTCAAAGACATGTTGAGTTCCTTGAACAAAACCCAAGTATAGACATGTATGCATAGATTCTTGAAAATCAACTTATCAAATTATGAGGATTATGCATGCATGCATGATATACTCCCAAAATTAAGGAGTGGTTTGGGATGATCTAAATAAGGGTACTTTTTGACTTTTTATAAAATATGGGTTGAGTATGGGTTGGGTTTGAAGTAATGTGATAGAGAGGTGATGTGACTTAAATAAGATGATATGACTTAAATAGGATAGTGACTTTTTAACTTTTTTAGATTATGACAAACAAGGCCTAACTATCTAAGCTTAATTCTTACCTTCCTATAAGATTTCTTTTAAATTCATGAGTTGGCTAACTTAATTATATTATGAAAAGCTTAAGTTCTCACCTAAACTTCTCAATTGAGCTTCAAGTAGACCAATTATTGAGTAATCAAGCTAATCCTCCCTAGTTCTCTTCAATTCTCAAGCAAGTCCCACTTTGGTTGAATTCAAGTCTACCTCCCTCTCACTCTCTCTCACATTTGTGTGAATGAGTAAACTCAAAAATCCGTTGAAAATGAAAGAAAGAGATTAGTGGAGCATGTAGGGAGTCTTATATAGGCTTACTTGGTGGTAATTAATTAAAGCTAATCAAATGGGCATTAAATTAATATAATTTAATTGTTCTGAATCGAATTTCAATTAAACCTACTATAAAATTCTAAAAATTCTAATTAACTAAAAATCAAGTCAATTTCTGAATCGGATGCCGAAAGGCATTCAATTCACAAATCGAAACAAAAACATGAACAGATCTTCTTACGTTAAGCAGATATAAACACAATTAATGCAATGCACATGTAATTAACTCAGAATTTCTTCTTAATTACTTGTTAGGCATACTTAAGCATGGATTAATGTTACTCATGGGTCGGGGTTGTTACAAAACCATTTCATTTATAATAGAAAATAGGATTGTGAATACAACTTTGGGAATCCCTAGGTACGTGTCTGCAAGCAGACTATACAAGCACTACTACTTTGTCATTTTTACTCGACACCAAGCCGCGCGGGTTTCTGGACTTTCACCAAAGACACATAGGCTAACATAATACCATAACCACACCCCCTACCTAGATTCATCAAGGTATTCACCCATTTTTCTTAAAACAATAGACATTTTCAATGCGTTAAATATGCAACAATGCCCAATGCAAATGGATTAGAAAATAGTTTTGATTCTCTTAGTTCTCATGCAATTTTTACAATAATCATAGCTATCCTCCACCGATAGCCCAAAACAAATATCTCTAAACAGACAAATAAATTTCTAATAAGGTTATACTTTCCAAAATCTCAAGATGAGAGTGATAATACATATCTAACTCCGCCATCCTCATCAATGACAATCCAATTTCACAAATCCAACATCAATTTCATTTATCTATAGAAAACCAACATTCGATAAATTTATGGCAAAATCCCATTTTTCTTTATAAATCAACCCCAAGGATAAAAATCCATATTTTCATCATAACTCCACAATAACTATATTTTCTCAATCATTTCCAATAATTCATTTGAAAACCACTCTTTTTTATTTCAACCCAAAACCCTAGGTTTGTCCAAAAATTCCCAAATCACCATGTTGTTTCAAAAACACAAATAACTAAGTTAAAAATCATAAGAAAGTACAAAGATATACCTACCTTGAAGCTAGAAGGCAAGAGAGAGAGAGTGATGGAACCTCAACAACACCAAAACCTAACTTTGTTCCTATCAAAAGAAGGCTCTCGGAGTGCTTTATCTTTTTGTCAAAAAGACTAGGGTGGAGAAATCAACGGATCTAGGTATATTTGTAAAGATAATGTGAGTTTTAGTGAGAAAATGTCTCAACTTAGGGTTTTGAAATGTTTAGAGAGGGAGATGGATGAAAAAGTGAGCAAAAAAGGTAACTTTACGGACTAATATACCCGCAGACTGCTCGAGTGCAAGAAATGTCGCTTGAGCGACCAGACACAATAAGTGAGACCGCACGAGCGCACAAAGTGACTGCTCGAGCAAAGAATACCAACTCTCAGAAGTTTTACAAACAGAGGACCATCGCTCGAGTGCAAGAAAGACTACTCGAGCGAGAATGCTAACTCCCAGTATCTCTACTGACTTGCAAAAGTATTGGAAGTTCATAAAAACTACTCGAGCGTAGGAATCACCGCTCAAGTGAAAAAACAAAATTCTAGGCAACAACAGTTTGAAAAACAAGCTACCAACCTGTTCTAAATGCAACCGAGACACTCTAGTAACCAAACTCAATGAGGCATAAAGACATATAAAACATAAACAACCATATATAACAATGAAACCCGGATCCAAAATATCAAATGGGTCGAGTTTAAACCAAAATTGCTATACGCCGCCGGCAGCAAGTTTGCGAGCTCCATGCGAAGGTTAAGGCGGTGATTGTTGCTAGACTTCGGCAAAAGTTGCCAACGATGTAGTCGATGTTGAAATCATCATTCTCCGTATTTTCGCATACTCTTTACCATCTCGAAGTTAGGTCTCTGTTGCCTTTCACCGCTGTAAGCCTCGCTACGGCAATGATTGTCACTCTCAATGGATCGTGTTCCCTCATATTTGTTCGGATTCAAATCTGGAGCGAAGATGGATCACTTATTAGTTATGAACTACATCAAATGAAATCACTTATTAGTTAAGGTTTTGTTGCACAAATCTAAATCTGAACAAATTTATCTGTGGATTCATCAAATGAACAACATCAAATTTTAAAATATTTTTTGTTCGAATTTTGTCACTTATTTTCCCTTTTGATTTTGTCTTGTTTTATAATTTTATTAGATCTGTTCGGGTGTCTTGAGGGTATATATCTGTCAGTGTGCGTATGTATGTGTAGACATCCCATTTTGACTGGCCTTAAGATTTAGGCACTTTCTTTTGAACACCCGACAATAAAAATTGGAATATACTATATTACAAATTTCTTAGAAGAAAAGTCAAATTTAAGCTTTAATCCCAACCTTCACCCGTTTGGGCCAAATTATTTTAGACCTATTCAAAAATATTTTTCTGAATTTTTTCTTGTCCGGAAAATTTAATAGTTTTGAAAAATTAGCTCTCATACCACATGGCAAGCCCCATGGTTTGGAAATACCACATGGCAAACCATGTGTTTTTGAAAATAGCACATGACTAGTCATATGTTTTGGGTGTTTTGGAAGTTTATAAATACCACCTCATTTTGTTGTTTGAAAAATAGGAGAAAAAGAAAGAAAATTTTGAGGAAAGAAAAAATTTATTTCAAAAATAAAGAAAATTTCACAAGTCTTGATAAGAGAAAAATTTAGAAAAAGATTTTTTGTACAAACAAATATTAAACCTTTCTATCACTTTTCTATCCATTGATATATACTACCCAAAAATTCCATCAAAGCTTAAACTTGTAAATTCTTGCTGAGATCTCAAAGCATACTTTATAACTGTGAGGGTGTAAAGAAGAAAGTTTGATAAATCTAGAAATTTATCTTTTCCTCCAAATGTGAGTTTTTACAATTTTCTTATTTATTTTCTTTACTGTTTTAAATATGTAGCTTCTTTATTTTTAATATAAATAATATAATAATATATTAATTATATTATGTTGTATACTATTATTATTATATTTTGATACCATAATAATAATAATATATATTTTTCGCGCAGCTGTGGGTGAAACCATTGCGCGCACTTCTCTCAAATATATTATTATTATTATATTTGTCTATGTTATATTATTATATATTATTATTACTATATTTGATTTGTTAATAATTTTCAAACCCTACGTCTTTTATTTGATATTGTAATTAAAGTGTTGTAATAATTCTCCGCTCCATTTCTTTCTAACCTGTTCTTTTACTTGCTTTTCTTATATATAAATATGTATCATATTTTGTTTTTCATTATATCCCCACTTCGCATCCATATTTTATGCATTTAGATTCTTCACATTTGTATCTGTGGGTTTAATTAATTATTGTGTGATTATGTGCGCTACCTAATATTTTGAGATGATTCACATGTCATGTATTAGTAACCAAATTTTTAATTACCTTTTTGTGTATGTATTGCATTAGAATCTTGAATCTAAGTTCATGCATGTTTTTACTAATTTTATTTTGCAGCTGTTCGCGGGACAACAGTAAATATGTAAGTTTTTATATTTTAACATCCCGATTGGGTATGTTTTTCTTATTATGCTTAACATCCTACCATGAGACTATTTGTTTATTTGATATATCTCCAAGAATGCCAGCGAATGAAGGTTGCGTTGTTCAATTTGGAATAATAATGATTTTCATATTTGTGAACTCAATTTCTTTTAAATTATACATTATTCAAATTTCTTTCAAAAATATATGAAGTCAAATCGTTCCAAAATGAATGACACACTCGATACTTGTTTTCTTTTGAGTTGTACATTATTCAAAACTATTTCAAAAATACATGAAATCAAATCGTTCCAAAACGAATGACACAGTGGCCTTGGCATGAATCACGAGTTTCCTAATTTTTTTAAAATATTAAGTGGCAACTCTAAGATCTAGTGATGTAGCCCATTTCTAGTAAAAGTTTTGCAATAAAATAGATTTTCTGTAAAAGTTGTCGGATTTGGACTCTTATCTATGTTTCACATTGTACTCGTAAGATTAGATCAAAGAAATCGAGGGTCCAAACTTTTTACTGCGCTCAGGTACCCCCGGGACGATGCGACACTATGTATATCTTGAATGTATATATATATGAGCGTATGTATGTACATTTGTGAATATGTATGTATGAGACAGATTTGGGGAAAAAATTGATGTTGATGATGATGATTGCAACAGATAAACAAAAAAGTTGACACAAATTTTCAACAAATAGAAAAAAAATAAAAAGATAGAATTTATGGAAAAAAAAAATTGAACAAATAGATAGAATTTAGGGAAAAAATTGAACATATGGATAGAATTTGAGGGAAAAAATTAAATAGATAGTCAAAAATTTTGAATAGATAGATATAAAATTGAATAGATAGATAGAATTTAGGGGGGGAAATTGAACAGATAGATAGAAAATTGAATAGATAAATAGAATTTAAGGAAAAATTGAACATATGGATAGAATTTAGGAGAAAAATTGAACCAATAAGGGAAAAAATTGAACAGATAACCAAAAAATTTGAATAGATAGATATAAATTTGAATATATAGACAAAATATTTGATTGGATGGATATAAATTTGAACAAATAGTTAACAAAAAGTCAAACAGATAAAAAAAATAAAGGGATAAAATTGAAACAAAATGTCTTCTAGGACTTCTCACCAAACTATTTCACAAAATATGGATTTTTCACCAATAAAAAATAATTACTGGACTTAATGCCTTAAGTCTTTCTTAAATTGGATTTATCACCAATTTTCTCTATATAACTGCTCACTTATGCTTGCAAGACTTGTACATGTGACTAAAGGATTGTAAATGCATTATAAAACAAAAATGTGTAACTAGTTTTATATTGAGTAAATTATAAACACATCTCTTAAGGTTTGTTTAAAACACAAATTATTTCTTGTGTTAAAGAAATTACATATCGCCCCTTAAAGCTTTTAATCTCATAACAAATAGCATATCTTTATTAATAAATCATCAAATCAGTTAATAATTTTTAATGATATCATAAATATATTTCAATTAATAATGCAAATAAGTTTATTATTATATAGGAGAGCAGTTAGTAATTTTATTTTTTAATTAATTCTATTAAATAAAAAAATTTAACAATGAAATATTTATAATTTTTCAAATCATATGAGCCAATTCATATTTTTACCAAATTTAAAGGCATGTATTTATAATTTATCGTTTTATATTTAACTGCTAAGGTAAGAGGTTGTTTACAATTACAAGAAAAAAAAATATAATATGTGTATTATAACTTCTGATGTTTGATAACTTGCTTCAATAATCAAAACTTAGTATATTAAGTTATAATCAATTAAAATCGTTTGATAACCATAACTAATATCACTCAAAAATATAAGTACATCTAAAAATGTAGGCTAAAAATTAAAAAAATTTAAGTCATATGAAATATACTTAGGCCTTGTTTGGGAAGTTAGCTATTTGATTTTTTAACTATTTTAGCCCAACTAAAAAAATTATGTTTGGGAAATTGGTTGATTTTTTTTTTTTTTGATAGTTGTGAAAGAAAAGTAAAATAATTATGGATGGGACATTTTATTTTATTAACTATTTTAGCATATTTTGTTTTTTAGTGAGCTATTTTAGCCCAACCCTCTTCCCAAACACTCCTTTAATTTTGATTGAATTTATAAATACTAAATATAAGTGTTAATATACATTATTATAAACTCACTACAACCACTATTATTACCATTATCACACTACCACTATCACCATAGCTACCACTACTACCATCATCACATCATTGCCATCACTACCATTACCACTATCACTACCACCACCATCACCATCACCGTCATGTCACCGCCATTACTACCACCTTTATCACGATTGTCATAAGTACCACTATCATTTTACTACTACTGCCATGCCACCACCACAATTGTCATTGCCATAGGGGGTGTTTGGCAAGAAAAAAAATAGCTTAATTTAGGCTAAAATTCACAAAAAGACAAAATAGGCTAAAATAGTTAATAAGACAAAATATCACATCAAACCCATAATCATTTCACTTTTTCTCTCACAAACATCACATCTAACCATAAAAAAATCCAACCATCTTCCCAAACACAAAAATTTTAGCCTACTAAAATAGCCAAAAACTAAAATAACCTACTAAAATAGCCACTTCCCAAACGAGGCCTATATCACTACAACATTTACTATAACCCTTCACCTCTACAACTATTGCCACCATTATCATAACTACCACATCATTATACCATTGCCATCACTTTTTTTTTTTTTTTTTTTAATTTTTTATCTCCACAACATTACCCTTCTATCATCACCATAACCACTATCCATGATCACCATCGCCTCCTCCACCACTACCAACTCATCATCACAATATAAAAATTAAAAGATACAATTAGGAAATAATAAATTTTTAATTTAATCTTATACATATTAAACAACTTATTTTAATTTAATACTTAAATTTTTATTAAATAATTTTTAATTTTCAGCAACACCGCCCCACTTGGTGTCTTAATCAAGTGGCACTCTTAACCATGGAAAATGATGTACTGTATAGGGATCTAAATTCCAAAATAAATCAATAAATAAATTATTAGGGGTGAGAACTCATATTTTATTATTGTATTTAATTATTAATTATTTTATTTTAAATTTTATAAAATTGTATTTATTTTGTAGTTTTTGTCTAAAAATTATTTTTTGTAACAACTAAATCTTATTTTATCATTATAATATTATATTATTTTGATTTTAATTATATTTATTTAGTTCATATATATTTAATTGCATTATTAATTTAGTTTGGTATAATCTAATTTCTGTAATTATATTTGATAAACTAATCTCTGGTATAGAGTTTCTGCTAATCATTATATTATATATATAATAATATATTATTAAAAATAGTTATTCTCTCTCAATTTGTCTCTCCTATGTGGCACATCTCTCCTTTTTTTCTTTTCTTTTTTTATTCATTAAAATGTTACATCAAAATATCTTTTACCAAATTCTTTCTCTAAAATTTAATATATTAAAAGACTTTCTTTAATCTAAATTACCTATAAAACAAAACCTAATAGAATTATACATAACTAAAACATTTTTTACCAATTTATTTTATTTTAATTTTTTCACTTTTTTAAATAAATATTAAAAATATTTTCTTATTTTTATGTCTATCTTATTTATTATATTAATTATATTGAATTTCTTAAATAATTAGAATCAATTTTTAATTTTTAAACAATTATTTCTAATATCAAGTTATATTTAATATCATATAAATTTATTATAATATTTATTTAAGTTATATTTTATAGCACGAAAGGTCAAAATATCCAAATAAATATTTTTTTTTGGTTATACTTTAATATAATTTAAAATTAATATATATAATATTTAATTATATTTTTTTTAAGAACGATAGAGCTAAAATTATTAAAATATATACAAATAATTTATTTAAAATTATTATATGTGTATGATTTAAATAAGATTTTTATAAAACGATTAGGACTAAGATTATCAAAATATATAATAAAAAAATATTGTTTACCTTTAACTTTTTTTTCTCTCCTATGTAGCGTGTCATAACCCAATCCTGATACTAAGTAAATATATTTTGAAGTGTCACATGCGCTTCTCCCTTTTTTCTTTTTTCATTTTTTTATTAAAATTCCATATCAATACCCTTACCAAAATTCTTTCTAAAATTTAATATTTAAAAAACTTCTACTTTATCTAATTACTCATAAACAAAACTTAATAGAATTATACATACTAAAAAATATTTTTACCAAATTAATTTTATTCTATTTATTATATATATTTATGTAAGTTTACATTTTATATTAACATGATAGAGTTAAAATTAGTAGAATACACAAAATAATTTAATTACAATTAGTATATGTGATGATTTAAGCAACGCTTTTATGGAATAAACACAACTAAAATTATTAAATAAATAACTAGAATCATTATTTAAATTTTAAAATTATTACTTCTCTATTTCTCCAATTTAACGATTATTTTAAAAATTTATATATTCAAAAATATAATAATTTAACTAAATTTTATAAAAAAAATATTTTAAAGTAATATGTTTAGCCCCGCTGCATCGCATACTGTTAACTACTAGTTAATCTACTACATTAATCATTCATTCTAGGACATATAACAGTCAAGTGGGGCAGTGAAAATTAATTACATTATTAATAAAAAATTAATAATATAATTATAAATATTTATTATGTTTTTGACTTTTTTATAATTACTTTTTTTGGCACCCACTATTTCCCCTCATTCTATTACATTATTTTAATTTTATAATTACAAATATATGTATTAATTGTAGTTTTATATTATACATATATATATATATATATAAATCTTCTAGTTTTTTTTCTATTATTAGAAAAAATAAGTGAAAATAAAACAAAATAAGTGGCTTGTGTTGAGAAAACCTCCCTCCAAGTGTCTCATTGCATGGAATGAGAGGATGTTAGTGGGTATGATGGAGTTGTGAGTTGATACTGGCCCTGTTTGGTAGAGTTGTGGAAAAGTGCTTATAGTTTATACCTTAACAGTTTATAACTTATAACTATGAACATAAACTGATTTCTGACTTATAAATTAAGCATCTCCTGCCTCACTCAAAGAATAAGCTGATTTCTGACTTACAAAAAGCTATAAGCTGCATTGTTAAGCTAAACCAAACACATCAAAATAGCTTAAATTAAGCTGAAAGCTGAAATAAGCAGTTTTGAAGCTGCACCAAACAGGCACACTAAGTGGAATTATGTAAATTAAGTTTGTAGGGGGACAAAAATAGTAAAAAGAGACAGAATAATTGATTGAGTGTATAAGGATCAGACTTTTCGCCTTTAAGACTTAGATTTGATTTTCGTTGTCAGCAGTCCTCTTTGGTGAGCAATCTATAAGTCTAATGTAAGTTTTCGTTGAGAAGTGCGGTTTGCCTTGACTCTAGACTGAGATAGCCTCTCATCACTTAAACTTAAAAAAATAAATAAATAAATAAATAAAAGAGAGAGAGAATTAGATTCTTTATGGATATACTGTAAATACATTGCTCTTTTAATTGCTAGTTGAGGTTTTTGCTTCATTTTTATGGGATAATTAGAAAGAAAACGAGTTAGCCTCTTGTGATAATACACACTCTGATTTTTTAATTTTGTCGATTTAAATTTTAATATTTTGAATTATTTTCAATCTAAACTATATTTCCCTTAAGTAAAACTGATAGGAAAAAAAAAAGAAGATATTTTAAGCATTAAATGCAATGTAGATTACAAAAACAACCCCATTTCGTAGCTTGAAACTTATGGGGCTCGAATGGCCCGAGTAGAAAACGACGACGTTTTGAATTTTTTTTTTTTCTTTTTCTTTCTCTTTCTCGTTTTTTCTGAAGATGAAAGATATCAAAGTGAAGAAGAAGAAGAAGAAGAAGAAGAAGAGGAAGAGAAAAGGAAGCTGGAGCTGGAGCTGGAGCTGGACAACTCAACACCTTCATCAACATCATCATCATCATCATCATCATCATCATCATCAATTTTTATTTTTTATTTTTATTTTTTTTAGATCCTAATATACTTAGAAAAAAAAAAAAAAGAAGAAGAAGAAGAAGAATAAGAGAAATAGAACATCAACAACAACATCTTCATCAACATCATAAGAAGCAAAATTCATAAGACAGCTGGGTTTGAATTTTTGCTTCATCATCAACAATTTTTTATTTTATTTTATTTTATTTTTTAGATCCAAATCTACTTAGAAAAAAAAAAAAAAGAGAAGAGAAAACAGAGAGATCGGTGATACCCACCGGCGCCGCCACCATCACCGTCGATCATCTCCTCTCCTTCTCTTCTCCTGTCTGTGTTCGAAAGAAAAAGAAAGAAAAAGAAAAAAAGAAAAAAAATACTGCCCAAAACGACGTTGTTTTAGGCAGTTCGGGCCATTTGAGCCTCATCAGTTTCGAGCTACGAATCATTTTTGTTACAAAAAATATCTAAAATATCTTTTTCCGTTTAGTTTAGTGACTAAAATACTAATTTTCTTTTGATTTTACTTAACAAAAATAGGTAGATGGTTTAGATTAAAAACAAATCAAAGGATTATGATTTAAATCGATAAAATTAGAAATTTAGGATTTATTTTGTTAAAAGAATCAAAATCTGGATTTTTTTTTTTGTTGTTGTAAATTAGCCCCATTTTTATTATTATTTTATTTTTTGTGATGCATTTGAACACTTGTTTATTTTTTATTCGAAATAATTGTTGTGCAAATTTGGGAATTAACTAAAACAAATAGATTCATAGTTACTCAGTTAAATAACGTAACATGAAACATAATTACTAGGAATACACATGGAATCGAAATATTGAAAATAAGAAATGAAACCAAATTTTATGTGATACCATAGTGTCCTTAAAACAGATTAGCTACCTCACCGTAGGTGCTAAAGGAACGTCGACTTCTGTCTCCCAGGATAAGATGGTTTAGACCGGCTAATGCAGAAGCACCTTCTATTAGCTTTGGCGAACTGACAATGACAGTACTCTCTCACTCAAGAAGAATATATTATAGGAGGAAACTAACTTGACTATAATCTGAGAGCAAAAAATTATGTACCAAAACCAATGGAGATGGGTCTCCTTATACACCATGGGGGAGAGAGGAGGAGCTTCCAGTCATGGAGGCTAGCAACTAATGCCCATGAAGGTTGGTAACTAATGGCCATTACTCCTGCAAAAATCACTGGAGTATGGACCAAAACTAATAGGAAAAAATATCTGAGATATATTTTCTATATACACAAGTGTGTATATCTGCAGTAGACTTGGCCCAAAAAGATTAGATTGGTGGACCACCAATCCGGCCCAGCCTAAACCTAACCTATTCCAGTAAGCCTTAAGCCCAAGCCCAAGCCCAAGATTCACAATCCATAGATCACAAACCACGGACCCAGCTCAGTCTGGGCAGGCAAGCGACGCGAGCGCGCGCGTGTGGCAATTTTTCCATAACCAACTTCGACCATAGTCTTGGCCCAAACCCATTCTTGAAGCATCCATAATTCCCTTCCTTCGGAAAATTTAGATGCCCTAAAGGATTCATGCCCTTATCAAGATCTTGAGGTTTAAATACCCATCAAAGTTTTCCTCTACAATCAATGTGGGATTGATTTATACACAATTCCTAATACCTCATTCATGAAGCCATCTTTATGAGACAATTTTTCATTCAATTCTTAATGGTTTTTTGTCATTCTTTTTATGGTGTAAAGACCTTGTTACAAAGAGTCTAAACCCATTTAATCCCACCTTAACCAATGGTTGGGACCTACTTTAATTTCACATTAAGATCACCATAAAACCATTTTTTTTCCATCAATCCCCCAAATGAATAAAACTTAACTGAATAAAGAAAACGAACAACGTTTACAATGAAGACTCGGAGAAAGAGCACACAGACTAATCGTGTATTAGAAAAGGTAGTTGTTGGCCCTGAACCTTTCGTAGTGAAGTCTATCGGATTTACTGGCTGACTAGTAAACGTGATGTCTTGAACTGTTCTGCCATTTATGTAAACCAAGACAATAGACCTCACACAAGAGTTAGTCTAACCATTGTTCTTGTTCTCACTTGTGTGTCCGATATGGCCCTGGAACACTAGCTTGGTTCAGTGAGTGACTTTAAAGAATTCGGCCTTCCCAATTCGTAAAGAAGCAGCCTCACTTTGCACTTACATAGGTGACCTATATAAGATATTTCATTATACCACGGTTGATTATTCAAATCATTTAGGTCATTAAAAGTATTAGCTTAACCTTCCAACCCCATACGATATCACTGTACAAAGGAATGGGCAAGAGTATTTACCTCTTCAGTGACTCACCCGTTACACGAAATTAGGTTATCCCTTTGAACCTAGATCTTGGGATCTCCAGTTAACTAGGTTGGGTTTTCCATTTCGGTAACATTACTAAAGGCCTTTAGTCTATTCTTTTTGACGATATTTCTACTAACTCTCGAGTTAACCCTTTGGTTAGCGGATCCGCAATGTTGTCTTTAAACTTTACATAGTTTAGAGAGACAACTCCATTAGAGAGTAGTTGTCATATGGAGTTATGTCTACGACGGATACGTTTAGACTTTCCATTATACATATGACTTTGTGCCCGTTCAATTACAGATTAGTTATCACAATGAATACAGATAGCAGGTCTCGGCCAATGTGGAATATCCTCAATAAACTGGTGAAACCATTCAGCTTCTTTAGTTACTTTATCCAAAGCAATAAACTCAGATTCCATCGTTGATCTCGATATACATGTTTGCTTGAAAATTTTCCAAGGCACGGCTGTCCCTCCGAGGGTAAACACATAACCACTAGTAGATTTGGAGTCCTTTATATCAGACATCCAATTAGCGTCACTATACCCTTCTAGTACAGCTAGGTATCTGATATAATGTAGCTCATAATCCTGGGTGTAGCCTACTTCGTGTATCTACTAAGCCTACTAACAGAGTAGGCTATATTCGGCATTGTACAACTCATCAGATACATCAAACTTACAATGATCTGAGAGTATTCTAGCTGAAAGACACTCTCACCATTATTCTTGGTCAAATGTTGACTCATGTCTATCGGTGTCCTAGACACTCTTGTATCTAATTTACCAAATTTCTCAAGTATCTTCCCAACATAGTAAAACTGAGAAAGTACAATACCACTAGATGTTTTGGTAATCTTAATACCCAGAATGACATCTGCAAGACCCATTCTTTCATGTCAAACTTAGAGTTTAACAATCTCTTGGTAGTTCGAATAATTTCATCATTATTACCAACAATGAGTATATTAGACACAAAATGACATAACCTCTGTCAGTGTGTTAAACATATATGCACTTGTCACACTCATTGATTCTAAATCCATTTGACAACATAGCATGGTCAAACTTTTTATGCCATTACTTAGGAGCTTGTTTCAAACCATATAATGACTTGACAAGCTTACAGACTTTCTTATTTTTCCCTGGAGCTAAAAACCCCTCTGGTTGTTCTATATAGATTTCTTCATTTAAATCTCCATTTAAGAAAGTTCTCTTTACATCCATCTGATGTATCTCCAGACCACGTAAAGCGGCCATCACAATCACTATGCGAATGGATGTAATCCTTCTCACAGGTGAATACGTATCAAAGTAATCCATGCCTTCTCTCTGCCTGTATCCTTTGATAACTAGCCTAGCTTTATATTTATCAATTGACTCATTGGCTTTCATCTTTCTTTTAAAGATCCACTTACTCCCCAAGGCCTTACTGCCTGGGGGTAGATCAATCAACTCCCAAGTATGGTTCTGTAAGATAGAGTCAATTTCACTCTTAATTGCTTCTTTCTATAAGGGACTTTCAGGTGAAGTCACAGCTTCATGAAAAGTTCGAGGTTCTCCCTCTGACATATAAGTCAAGAAGTCCGGGCCAAAGGACTTGGCAGTCCTAGCCCTCTTACTCTTTCTTGGCTCATCTACTTCCTCATCTCGATCATCTACTTGATCATCGACTTGATCATCTTCAAGTTCCTTCTCAGATTTTGATCCTCTCCTCGGGTTCGGCAAGGAAATACGTCTTTAAAGAAGGATACATTCATTGACTCCATTATGGTATTCTTGTGGATATCTGAAATATCAGACTCGTACACAAGAAACCTATATGCCCTATTATTCGGTGCATAACCAATGAATATATAATCCACAGTTTTTGGACCTATCCTAACCCACTTGGGTGTAGGTACAACCAATTTTGCAAGATACCCCCACATTCATAGGAAATTATAAGAAGGCTTGCGGCCTTTCCATAATTCATATGGAGTCTTGTCTACTTTCTTCCGCAGTATTCTATTTAGAATGTAATTTGCGGAGAGAATTGTTTTCCCTCACAAGCTCTATGGCAACCCAGAACTTATTAACATTGCATTCATTATTTCTTTTAACGTTCTATTCTTTCGCTTAGCAACACCATTTGACTGAAGGGAGTACGGCGCTGTGGTTTGGTGAATAATCCCAAATTGAGCACAAGTCTCAGCAAACGGAGATTCATACTCACCACCACGATCACTTCTTATAGCCTTAATCTTTCAGCTTAATTGATTCTCTACTTCATTCTTAAAAAGAATAAATTTTTCAATCGCCTCATTTTTGCTTTGAAGCAAGTACACATAACAAAATTTAGTGAAATCATCAACAAAAGTGATGAAGTATTTGTTGCCACCACATGATTGTATGACTTTCAAGTTACAAACATCACTATGAACTAAATCCAATGGCTCGTTATTTCTTTCAATAGAATGAAAAGACGTCATTGTCTATTTTTCTTCTACACAAGTTTCACACTTGTGATTTGGATTAATATTAAAAGATGGTATGTGATCTAACTTGATTAATCTACGCAAAAATTCAAAATTTACATGACCCAATCTATCATGCTACAATTAGGGGACTCAAGCATATAATCAGAAGAAGAAGCTTTCTCATTAAGTTTGGGATAATAGTCATTACATTTAGTTTGAACATACTACTTGACATATATCCCTTCCCCACATAGACCCCGCTTTTGGTTAATACGACCTTATCAGATTAAAAAACCATGTGGAAACGACCACGAGACAAGGTTCTTACAAATGTCCAGCACAAATAGGACATCGTTCAAAGTAAGCTCTTTTCCTAAAGTCATCTTCAAGACCACCTTGCCCTTTCCCTCAACAGTCGAGGATGCAGAGTTGCCTATGAACAACTTTTCACCGTTTGAAACTGGTTCAAAGGTTGTGAACATCTTCTTCTTTGCACAGATGTGGTAAGTGACCTTAGTGTCCAACTACCATTCCTTCAGGTTAGACCCCACCATGTTCACTTCGGAGACGACAGCTGACAGATGCATGTTGTCTATATCTGGTGATCGATTCTTCATTTCAGCTATGTGTGCCTGCCTTTTGTTTTATGGAGGATACTTGTTGTAAGGCTTTTTCTTGTTGCGGTAGTCAACCGTCCGATGCCCATCGCTTCCACAGTTGAAACACTTTCCATTGAACCTAAAAATAGGTTCCTGCGACTTGTAGACTGGCTTTTTGGAGACACTGCCTCTTGCCCCAAGCTTTGAGCTTTTGCTTGTTGGTGGTTTTTTCCCCACCCCCAAGGATTGGCCATGCTCAACCACATTTGCTTTTACAGTAGAGGTATTCCCCCCTTTCCTTCTGTTGTCTTCCTCAATCCGGTGCCTAACAATGAGCTCTTCGATTGTCATCTCCTTCCGCTTGTGCTTCAAGTAGTTCTTGAAGTCTTTCCAATTGTTAGACAGTTTCTTAATCAAAGCAGCAGCTTGGAATGATTCACTCAGGAACATTCCCTCTGCATGCATTTCATGCAGAATTACTTGAAACTCTTGGACTTTGCTGATGACGGTTTTTGAGTCCACCATCTTGAAGTCCAGAAACTAGCTAACGACAAATTTCTTTGCCCCAGCATCCTTTGTCTTGTACTTCGTGTCAAGAGCATCCCACAACTCCTTTCTTGACTTCTTGGCATAAAACACGTTGAAAAGTGAATCTGCCAAGCCATTTAGAACGTAGTTCCGATAAAGGAAGTTTGACTACTTCTAAGTATCTAGAGCCATGAGATTCTGTTTGTTTGGCTCATTCTCCTCCATGGCTGGTGTATCCTCGCTCAAAAACCTCACACAGTTAAGCGTAGTTAGGTAGAATAGCATCTTCTGTTGCCACCTCTTGAAATTCACTTCCATGAACTTCTCTGGGCCCACATAATGGTTGAGCGGGCCTCCCAGAACAGCAGAAGCAACAACAGGGTTGACCACAGAGGTCACAGCAGTAGGGGTTTGCAAGTCAGTTGCCCCAGAGTTCAGATCTCCACTAATATTAGTAGTAGCAGCAGCATCGGTGACAATTGTCATTTCTGAAAAATACAACAGACTTCCACTTTCTATGTTTTCAAAAATTAAACTTAACACTTGAAAATCCCACAGTTAGAAATTTAATTCAAAACTAGTCTCACCACTTAACCTAGAATCGAACATGGTCAAGAATGTTCCCAAGAAGACTGGAGGGGTCACATCGGTACCACTTAAAACCCAATTAACCTTTTGATAAAACTTTCAAGAGCATGTTGACTCCTAGTCCGTGGGAAATAATTTTTAGAATTAAGTTTTTCCAATGGATGAACTAGGTTAAAACAAATCAAGGTGCAACACTTACAAGCAATTTAAAAATTTCTAACCAAATTACAAGCAATGCGAACAATTGGTACAACAATTACAAGCAAATAAAACTTGTTTTTACAAATTGGTAAACAAACCAAATAAATCTCAAGCAAAAAATTACTTCAAATATAAGACAAGTAAACTAATCTAAATTGAGGATTATAAGTAGTCCAAAAAATCATTTTCATACTTAGGTATTTCTGTTCAACAAAAAGGTTAGTAGTCTAAATTTTTTTTTCTCCCTTTCTTTTCCTTGCACTCCCAAATTCTATTAATTTGGATTTGTATTGTTTCCATTCCCTTTCACATAGGTATGCCTACAAAGAAGGTTAGTAGCAAACCATAACATAATACAAAGCAACTAATTAGAAAAACCTTGTATTTAACCCTTCTAGCACTATCATGAATAGCACATTAAGTGAAAATTAAAATGCAATATAAGTTACACATATAAAACTTAAAACTCCAAAACTAAATATACAATTTAATTTGCATAATAAATATGTGATATCCCTGTTCCGTAATATGTTAATTGGTCCTTAATATGAGTATGATTGTGTGTTTAATTTGATTTTGAGTGCCATTTATATGAACATATGTGGTTTTAAGTTTCTATCTGTTCACCGTAGGAATATCTGTTTGATTATCTGCTTTGGAAATTAAATTGAAGGCCTTATCGGCCACAGAACCCAAAATTGATTACGCCCTCGTAATTGTCATAATTTTTAGAGCCTACGGTGAAATTTAATTTAAAATTAATTTAGATCAAATTAATTAGATTAAATTAATGGGTTAGTGCTCAATTATTTTACGTTAGAATCATGTATTTGGGAGGGGCCTTTTAGAGGCCATTATACACCCTCACTTTGTTCCTTTTTGAGCTCATCATCCGAAATTCCCCTCTAGAGAGAGAGAGAACCGGATTTAGAGAGAGAGAGAGGATTCAATTTTGGAGATTTTGCTAAAGAGCTCAAGCTTTGAAGGGCTAGGCTCAAGAACTTGCTTCTATTGGGAAGATTGAGCTTCTAGGTGAGTAATTGATTATAAATTCATGAGTTTAATCTTGTAGTTTTGTGAATTCAAAGTTCAAGGGTGATCAAGAACAAGAATTATGTTGTATTTGATGAATTTGAAGTCATGGAATGCATGCATGTGTATAATTGCCATGAATTGGTGTAGTTGAGCATGAAAAATATGATCCATGTAGAATCTTGGCTAGAATCCATGCTTGTGACCACCATTTGTACAATTTGAGTTGAAATGGAAGTTATATCTCACATGCATGTACCATTCATAAGAAGTATGAGCTTGAATTCATGAAATTGTTATGTTGAAAGTGAATTTGGTATAGATTGGGGCATGCATGTGATTAATTTGTGAAATTAAGCTCCATTGTGTTGTAATTTGGTGTTGGTACCATGTTAGTATATAATTATGTGAAGTTTGAGCCAAAAGCATGCATCTAGAACCATTGAATGTCGAATTGGAGCTCAAGAACATGTTCTGGAAGACCCAAAAAATTTGATGTCCGCTCGAGCGGGGAAACCAACGCTCGAGCGTGAATTCTGTGCTCCCAGTATTTTTGCAGACTTGGATGCCCGCTCGAGCGGGGAAGTTCACGCTCGAGCAGGGAGCTATGTAGACAGACCTTCAGCTCGAGCGCCAGACTTCACGCTCGAGCGTAATTTTGATGCATCCAGCACTTTTGCAGATCTCATGGGTCCGCTCAAGCGAGGAAGTCCACGCTCGAGCGGGGACCCTGTTTTTTGGAATTTTGAAAAGGGCATTTTGTGTTTCATTTTTTGTTCTCTTTCACTTCTGAGTACTCTTAGGCATGCATTAAGTATTGTAAATGAGTTAAAGGAATAAGAATGATGCCTAAAGAGGAATATGTGAATTACGAACGGATTGTATCGGTTGTGACCCATATGTGTTATGTGATGTGTAGGGTCAAGCTCCAGGGCAATTCAATCAGCCGATCACTGTGAGTAATATCTAACAAAGATTTCTTAAATATGTTATTGTCCAATTACTTACGTCCATGTAAGTTTTATAAATTCATTGATTTGATTGGTGGACAATGTTTGCTATACCAAATGAGTGGGCCAGAGGCCAGTCTGATCTGAATAATAGAATGAATGGATGGGCCAAAGGCCGTTTTGACATGAATGAATGGGTCAGAGGCCAGTTTGACATGAATGAATGGGCCGAAGGCCGTTTTGACATGAATGAATGGGCTAGAGGCCAGTTTGACATCAATGAATGGGCCAGAGGCCAATTTGACATTAATGAATGGGGCAGAGGCCGTTTTGACATCAATGAATGAATGGGCCAAAGGCCAATTTGACACGAATAACAATTTGACACGAAAGATAGTTTGACACGAATAACAGTTTGTCATTTGAATGGGCCAGAGGCCAGTTTGATATGAAGGAAATGATGGGCCGAAGGCCAGTTTGTCATTTGAATAGGCCAAAGGCCAGTCTGACTGGAATGAAACTAATGAATTGGGCCCGAGGCCGTATGATGTGTTTGGAACCGCAGTTACTTAACTTACATATGTCTATGTATGTATGTACTAGTTAGAAATATAAATTGGGCCCAAGGCCGTTTGATGTATATTGTTCCAATGTATATTCTTTATTTGATATTATTCACTGGGCTTTCACTCACGCTCATTCATGTGTTTGTAGGTGAGCCAAGAGAGGTCCAGACCCAGCCTCAGTGAAGTCTGTATGGAACAACCAAAATTTTAAAGAGTCAGCCCTTGCGTCTCACGCACGAGACACGTCTTCGCCCTTTTGCCTTTCTGTGTATTTTATCATGTTGGCGAGGACTTCGGTATACGTCTGTGTATAGTTTTGTTTGGCTGACTTAGATTTGAATGATCCTGTCTGTACAGAACCTTATGCTACTGTACCTTCTGTTGTGAGTTATTAACATATGTAAATGTGGAATGTTATGATGTGCATATAAGCACGGCTCTATGGACAAGGTTTTAAATTTGCTTCCGTTTGGCCCCTTTACTCTGATGAGTTTTGTCTTATTTGGTTTGAGGCCGTAGGTAATCTCGTGATTACTGGCCAGTTATGGCCTTAACCCATAGGGACGGGTTCGGGTCGTGACAAAATATGTAATTAGACAAGTTACAAAATCGTAAAATTTATAATTCTAAATAATTAAATTAAAATTTATAACGATGAGTTATATATCACTTATTACATAATAAACATGTAAATAACTCATGTGAATAATTTTAGATATTAAAAACAATTAGAAAATTATTGTAAAAAACTAAGATCTAATAAACATGTGGATTTACTAGAAAAGTAGAAACTAATCAGGAGCATGTAATTTTAGGAGGCAAGTGACATGTAAAAAATTCTAAAAAACTAGAAGCAATTGAACATGCAAATTATATCTAGAAATTTAAAACATGTGAATAGATCTAGTATATAAAAAATATTGAACATGATAATTATACTAGAAAACTAGAAAACAATTAGCATGTTAATATTAACTACAAAATGTCAACATTCATAAGCATCTAAAATTATAAAACTAAAACACAAGCAAATCATGCACATTTTGTTAAACTTGAACAAATATTGCATATAACCACTGAACAATAATGGGCTTAAGCATATATACAAAAAATTTATTTTATTTTATTTCGTAAAAAAAAAACATTTATACCATATATGGTAGACCCACATGGAAAACAAAATAGCAGCATTCATATTAAATTGATTATAATCATGCACTATGAATATATAATAGTGGCCTATACTAAATAAACCAAATTGAATATGAAAGCAAAAGCAATTCACAGTGAACAGTTTGGAGAAAAAAAATATATGGAACTCCTATTTGCCGGAAACTCAAGCAGTAAGTAGATTACGCAAAACAGTAACATATAATATGGTTTAAGTGATATGAATCTATATATCCTAATACATAATTGATGGGAAAGTATAAATGATCTGTTTTAAGATTGTTGTGTAAATTTGTGAATTAATTAAAACAAATCGATTCATATTTACTCAGTTAAATTACATAACATGAAACATGATTAACATGAATACATATGGAACCAAAATATTGAAAATAGGGAATCAAACTAAATTCTATGTGATACCATAGTGTTCTTAAAACAGATTAATCGCCTCACCGTGGGTGCTGGAGGAATGTTGACTTATGTCTCCCAGGATAAGATGGTTTAGACTAGCTAACGCAGAAACACCTTCTGTTATCTTTGGCGAACTGACAATGGCATCACTCTCTCACACATGAAGAATATGTTATAGCAAAAAATTCTGTACAAAAACTAAAGGAGATGGGTCTCATTTTATACACCATGGAGGAGAGATGAGGAGTCTCCAGCCATGAAGGCTAGCAACTAATGCCCATGAAAGCTGGCAATTAATGGTCATTACTTGTACAAAAATTGCTGGAGTAATGGACCAAAACTGATGGGTAAAAATATCTGAGATATATTTTATGTATACACAAGTGTGTATATCTGTAGCAGATTTGGCTCAAAAAGGTTAGGTTGGTGGACAACTAATTCAGCCCAACCCAAACCTAACCTTCAAGACCCATGAACCCGGCTCGGCGGGCGGATGGCACGCGTGTATGGCAATTTTTCCATAACCAACTTGGATTATAGTCTTGGCCCAAGTCTATCCTTGAAACATCCATTACTCCCTTCCTTCGGAAAATTTGGATGCCCCAAAGGGCTCATGCCCTTATCAAAATCTTGAGATTTAAATACCCATCAAAACTTTCCTCTACAATTAATGTGGAATTGGTAGTAATACACAATTCTCAATACCTCATTCATGAGGCCATCTTTATGAGACAATTTCTCATTTAATTCTCAATGATTTTTTATCATTCTTTTTGTGGTGTAAAGACCTTGTTACAGAGAGTCTAAACCCATTTAATTTCACCTCAACTAATGGTTGAGACCTACTTTAATTTTACATTAAGCCACCATAAAACCATTTTTTTCCCCAACAATAATTTGTTTGAATGGTATACAAACTAACAAAGAAGTTCAAACAACAAGAGTATTTCTAATGGAGAAATTAAACATGCTTGATGCAAATTAATAAAAGTGTGACTTAGTTTTATCTGTTGAAGATTTGTTAATTGGGGTGTTTGGCATACAAATAAAAAATTATGTATTTTTAATTTTTTTTATTATTATCTTTAGTGATATGTTTTTAAAAGTTAAGTTTTTTTTTTTTTAAATTTTATATCCCTCATATGTAGATGTATTTAAAAAGTTAAAAAAAAAAAGTAAAAATCCAAAAAAAGTTTTAAAGAAAAGGGTAAAGTTAAGACCAAAAAAAAAACTATTTTTTATTTTTGTCCTTTCCGGACATTTTTGTTTTTTAAATTTATACTTTCCGATCCGTCAAATAGAAAATTTTAAAAAACCAAAAAAATTATTAAAAAAACCAATCCCGTTTTTATTTTATTTATTTATATATATATATATAGCCCCTCACTTGCCTTTGCAAGACTGGTACTTGCGACTCAAGGATTGTAAATGCATTATAAAACAAAAATGTGTGAATAGTTTTATATTTAACTGTTAAAGTAACAGGCTGTTTACAGTTATAAGAAAATAATATAATATGATGTATCATAATCTATTTGGGGCATGTTTGATTGGGTGGATTAGAGTATGAGATTGAGATTATTAATCCGTGGACGCAATTATCCTATATTTGTTTTAATATTTTAGTTTACGATTATTAATCCAATGGATAATTAATCTAACAAATTTGTAGGATTATTAGTAATGGAATAGGGGTGAGATTATTAATCCAATGAATATTAATCCAATTGGATAGTGAATACTACACTAATTTAATAGAATTATTAATATTTCACTATTAATCTTATGAATCAAACACGACCTTGATGTCTTAATCAAGTGACAGTTTCAACCATGGAAAAGGATCTACTATAGAGGATCTGAATTTCAAATAAATCAATAATTAATTATTAGGTGAGGTAACCACTAATGTTTGTCATGTCTTTTTCATTTCTAGAATCATTATTTATCCCAATTGATGGTGAATAGGTAATTAGGGGTTGGGATTCTCTGTATCAATTCAGTTTTATATTTATACTTGTGTGAATTAATTATAAGGGTGAGTATGGTTTGAATTGGTTTGATTTAGCCCTAAACCAATATCAATTCATTACTTACCACCACGACACCATGATTTGGTTTAGTTTGAAATTACGAATTTTAAAAATATTATTATTATTCACAATATGATAACAAAATATTATTTACAACTTAAGAACTGTTTACATGATTGTTTAAAATTAGTTATATCACTATACAAAAATATACTTGTAATAGTAGAGAGTTATAATTCATATATATTTGATACTAATAAAATATTTTAATACTTACATTCAGTAACAAATTATATATATAATCTAAACGATCCAGTTCAATTTCAACTAAATTCATAACTATAAAATCATAGACCGAATTATGCATCGAGAAAATTAAGTCAAACCGTGCGATTTGATCTGAATTAGACTGGTTTACGATTTTTTTAATTTTTATTCTCAGCCCCAATTAATTACTTAAAATTTAAAATTAGATTGTAAACTAGCACTATTTTGAAAATATAGAATTCCGTGAGCATCAAGGGGCGTTCAGTATTAGCTTGGAACCTCACAAGGGTGTGTTAATCAAGTACTAATTAAAAGTGAATCATATATTTGTTGAAGTAGGAACAAGAACTAGTAAACCTATTAACTCATATTATTATTAGATTTGAGAAGGACATCGCAAGCACTACTCACCATTACACCAATGAAATGTAGATCTTCATTTCAATTTTAGTGTTAAATGTATAAAATTAAAACAAAAATGGAGTACAAAATATGTATTATATGATTAACATTCATCTTGAACGTGGTTGCACTGAAAATAATATCTTAATCACATAATATATTTTTGTACTTTTCTATATTTCAATTATGTGCATTTAGTAATACTGTTTCAATTTACATCAAACTATCATTTTATTTTTAAACTAACGAATTAGATGATGCCACGTACATTAGTGTATGTGTGTAATGGAGAGGATCAATACCCTTGAATTTTGGTCCTTTTCAATCCATTTTCTAGCATGAATGTAAAGTTTGAAAAATATGCATCTAACAAATAAATTGCCATCCCATATTCTCATTCATGCACCAAGACCAAGACTTGTTTTATTTTTTAATTTTTGGTTTCCATTTGAGTCAAATAGAATAAATACATAAATAAATAAGAAAATGTTATAAGTTTCAAATTTTCTACCAAATGAATGACCAAATGTCTCACATGGGTGTGTTGTAGACTCCACACCTATATGAGACGTTTGGTCATTTATGTGATAAAAAATTTAGTATCTCTAACATTTTTCAAATAAATAAGCAAGATTAAGACTTGTTTGACCCGGTTCAAGTTGTATCTAAGAAGGGGCAAACTAGATATTTTGTGAAGATTTCCAACTATCTTTAAAGAAAATGACACACAATAAGGTAACTATCAAGTGAAACAACTTGATTTATATCTAGCCATAAGAAAGCATCAAACTTCTATTGCATAAATTGATCACTGGTTGAAAACTACATTTTGGTGTCTAATGATGAAATATCCAAATAATTTCTATGGCTTTCATCTTCTTCTTCTTTTCTTTTTATTTTAAATATTATTATAACTAGGGATGTAAATTTCTCAGTTTGGAGGATAAGATTTTGAGAGCTAATGGAAATGTAATTATGAGTTCCTATAATTTCACTGTTTGAAACAGATAAGAATAATAATGTGATTATTGAATCGATAGAGCAACTGTGACTCTTTTGTTGCAACCTTATAACTTACTAATCTCCTAACAATTTATTGTGCGGCCAAAAAAAAAAAAACTCAAACAAAAAGAGAGATTTGCTTAAACTAGAAGGACCTTTAAAGAAGTGGGATTATTGTACATTGTTTGCATTAAGTTTGAATTTGTTTTCTAACATCAAATTTTGGAAGAAAACAACAATAATTGGTGAACAACTATGACTGAAAGTAATCACTAAATTTCTGTTTGTCTTAAAATAATTTAGTTACTATGTTTGAATTTTTCTAACATCTAATTCCCTCACTCCCTCATGGAAATCTCATGTTCTTGGAGAAATGTTTGCCATTCAAATGAAAAAAAAAATAAATAAATAAATAAAATTGGATTCAGACTATTAAAAATTGAATCATTTTTCATAGAAATTTTTTGACTAAGTCAAATGCTTGATTAACATTGATAAAATATTTTTATTACTAGTAACGCAATTCTTAATATTAAGATTTTCATTCTCCCACAAAATTCCTATATTGAAATTGTTTCATTTCTAATTAAAAATTATAGCTGAGATAAGGTGTATAATATAAATTTTTTAAAGAAAATTCATGGGTTGAACTAGTTTCACATATAGCTAATAATCATCTTCAAACAAGGCCAAGTGAATTGGGAAAAGCTCATTGATACGGTTAAGATTCATGTTGCTTATTGGATCAAAACAAAATCAGGGTTTCAGAGATTCTAAATTACAGACTTTTTGATGCACATTGATCTTGTTAGAAGAATCAAATCAAAGAAGAAAAGTGTCATAGGTCCCAGATCTTAGTGTTTCTTCTTATCATTTGTATTTTCTTAGTTAGCTTCTCGTTTCTTTTTTTTGTTTCCAGTGTTTTGCTGGGGCTTGCACATGATTTCGCTTGCTTTTGGGTGTCAACCTAGCTGTGATTCATCTTTCAAATTATGACCCGTAGCTTGGTTTATGTAACTTCACTTTCTTATCAATAAAATCTTTCTTTTGTCGATAAAAAAAGTAAAAGAAAAGAGAGAGTATATATTATAGATATTTTTCTCTCTTTCTTTGAATTCAAAATATCCGGCGTTTTATTCTAATCAATCATAATCTTTCTAACATATTATTTTAAATACTTTGCCCATTATATTAATATCACTTTTTCTATGTTAAAAAGATTGCTAATGATCTCTAATGATTTGCAACATCTTGCTGACTCCCCCATTCTATCCTCAAATTATACTCTCATTTGGAGGTATGTGTGCATGAGAGAGATTAGATCTTTAAGCAAATGACATTTTGTATTCATTCTTTCAACTTAATTTGTAAGTCAAATCTATAAAATAAAAAACTTAATTTGTAAGTGAACTATTTAAGCAAATGGCATTTTGTAATAAACTCATATTATTCATTCTTTCAACTTAATTTGTAAGTTAAATCCAAAAAAATAAAAATAAAAATAAAAATAAAAATAAAAATAAAAATAAAACTTAATTTCTAACCATGGCTCTCACTATGTTTAGTTGTCTGCAATAAATATTTCAACTTACAATAAAACCACTTCTCAAGTTAAATTATGAAAAAGATTATAGACAATTTTTTAGTACTATCTTACAGTCTATTCGCAATGGGAGTAGCTTCACAATATGGGATTTGGGGTGGGTGGGATTTGGGGTGACAGCATTCAAGCGTTGTCACACCCCGTGAGATTTATTCAGATAATATTTTGATGATGCGAACCGTTTATATTATGGGGTTTATTGAGTATATCATTCACGTAAAAAATAAATTTGATCGGATAAATATAACCCTATGATTAAGCCGAATAATAACTTTAAAAATTTATTAAAATCATATTAACCATTTATTTTTCTTAAACATAAATGTGGTTTTGTTGTGGGTTACATATGTCTAATTAATTTGAATTTTTTTATGGATAATTTACTCAACAAACCCTATACTATGAATAATTTGAATTATTAAAATAACTTTGAGACAGACTTTCAAAGACTTACACCACGGTGTCATATTTATAAAG
This sequence comes from Camellia sinensis, assembly GCF_004153795.1. Taxonomy (NCBI): domain Eukaryota; kingdom Viridiplantae; phylum Streptophyta; class Magnoliopsida; order Ericales; family Theaceae; genus Camellia; species Camellia sinensis. Next base: position 995,126 of record NW_021024871.1, on the reverse strand, counting down.
AATAGCACCAACTTCAGGTTCCACAATATGTGATGGTGTAAGGCTATTTGTACCCTTTTTGGCAAAAATTGCCACGTGGCAATTTCCCAAATTATTAATGCCACGTGATGATGGAAGATGAAGAGTCAAAGATTTTTGGGGACCCACCATCGAGATCAAGTGAAATGGCGCCTCAAAGTAATTGATTTATTTTAGTTAATTAAATTAACCAAGTCTTTGGGTCAATTAATTAATTAATTTTAATTTGATGAATAAATTGAAGTCTCAATCGTTCCTAAGAATTAGAAGGATATTGAGGTTTTTCTCCCAAAATGTTGTCTTATATTTTAATTCGTTACTAAGTGGCTACTATGGGTGAAGATTACATGATATCTGAAGATTTAGCAAATCAACAACAAGGCTACCAAAGTCGAAACAATTTTCCCAACTCAAGGCAAGTGGGGTTTTTATGGGACACGTGTTAGCTTGAGAAGATATGTGAGATCAACAAAATACTACAATGGAGGAACCATTTTCCCCAAATAATGCAAGATTGAATTTTTGGATTTCTTATGAATAAACATACATGGCAAATGAAGAGGCTTTGAGAATCAATTCAAATGAGCATTTTCCCTAAATCATGCAGAATAAATTCAAATGAACGAAGTCAAAGTTACAAAGATAGGCATTAGCGTTCAAATGTCAAAACTGTATTCTTGAGGATCAAGCTAAGGATCAATGACACATGTCACAAGGAGAGGCTGCCATGTTGAGTAGATATGGGAGCATCCCCAACAATATATAAAGAGCTCAAAGTGCAACATTTGAAGGGGTCTAGCACCAAACAACTCAACCAAGAGATTCAATACATTTATCTTAGTTTCATAGTTTTTATCTATCTTAGTTTCATAGCTTTTACAGCGTTATCTTTACAAAGCAATTAAATTTCATGCAATTAGTTGTTTATCTCAATTATGTTAGATTAACCATTGTACTTTATTTATCAATCAATACAAGTCGCAATTTGGTCTAGTTATCCTTAGCACTTAATAAATTTGTTAAAAGTCCTCTTCATTGGAGCAATATATATCCGAATTAGTGGCAGTTTTTTAAAGCCACACAAAATCATTTCTCTGTGTTAGAAGTTAGAAATATTCAAACATTCCTACACCTTGAACTAAGTTCACTAGTTCTGATATGCCCGTATTCAATTCAATCAACAAGTCTATATGTTCACCCTAAGGTTTTCTAAGTGCTAAACAGATTTTCCTAAAGTGTAATAAACAAAGGCTCGCTCCCATAATATTATACCCTTGACAGAACTTTTAAATATTATATATATATATATATAGTAGGAAGCAATTAAATTTCATGCAATTAGTTGTTTATCTCAATTATGTTAGATTAACCATTGTACTTTATTTATCAATCAATACAAGTCGCAATTTGGTCTAGTTATCCTTAGCACTTAATAAATTTGTTAAAAGTCCTCTTCATTGGAGCAATATATATCCGAATTAGTGGCAGTTTTTTAAAGCCACACAAAATCATTTCTCTGTGTTAGAAGTCAGAAATATTCAAACATTACTACACGTTGAACTAAGTTCACTAGTTCTGATATGCCAGTATTCAATTCAATCAACAAGTCTATATGTTCACCCTAAGGTTTTCTAAGTGCTAAACAGATTTTCCTAAAGTGTAATAAACAAAGGCTCGCTCCCATAATATTATACCCTTGACCGAACTTTTAAATATTATATATATATATATAGTAGGGAATCTTTATGACCCAGAAAGAAAGATTAGATAATAAATTAGGTCCTCTTTAGAGATGATCAAGATAAGAAATTTTGGAGTGCATGCAAAGTGTTTGTAATTTTATATATTATTTACTAATAATAATAATAATCTTTATGTTTTTATTTTTGTTTGCTTTCTTGAATTCCGCATTGGAATTTAAAGGAATTTCTACACTTTCATTTTGGAAGAAATTCAATATTTCGTTTTCCTTCTATGCACTTAGAATTCAAATTTTTAACTTGATTTCCACATTGAAATCTTGAGCAAATGAGTGTACTCTCATCTACTATAAATAGAGGAATGACTTTCTATATTCCTTCAAGCTTCCATTAAAGGTCTTCCTTTGAAGATATCCATGAGATAGAACTTCTAATTTATTCGATAATTATATATATATATATAGAAAGAAAAGAGAAATAAATAAATAAAATATTCAAATAAACAGATCAGACAATACAATTTTAGACCATTTGTATAAAATAGTTAAAGATTACAATTTCAAATCCTAACCGACAATCGATTAATGGACGTTGGACCAAATTTAAACATTTGAATTTCATTTTAATGTCTATAGCAAATGATGCCTCCCTTCTTTGTTAGTGTCTGTTCGAGTTCCATAAAAGGGACCTAACCCAACCCATAGTCATTGGTTTTTTCCTTCTTTGTTTCTATTTTGATCTTCTAGGTTAAAGGTTCTGGTTCAGAAAATAATTAGGGAATACAACTTTAGTATTATTTTCTGAATATAGACATTGTATCATGGAGATATAATTTTCAAGAGACCTTTTTGTATAATAGAGGGGAAATTACTATCTTATAGAAAGTACCCTGAATGTGCGTTACTTTTGAATGTTCTGTTTTTTTTCTCTTTATTTTTGAGTGTCTTTTACATACACAGTTTATTTTTCCTATAAGATGTAATATGGTTGTTTTATATAAAAAGAACTTGTTACTTTTGTGTTATATTTGAGAAGACTAGATGAGAGTGACAAAGCATATAAATATAAATAAGCCCACAGTTATCTTCGGATGGGATAAGTTATCCTCGAATAAGTTGTCACAACACTATCTGAAACAAAATAATTCTATATATACAAGATAACAGTGTTTGGAATAAGTTATTCCAAATCACATAATGTGAGTAATATAATTGTCGAGGATAGTGTGGGCTATGTAAAATATTATTAAACGCTCACTCAATTGTAAGGCCAAGTTTGGGAAGACTAAATAAGTGCACTTTTTGACTTTTTATGAAATATGGGTTGGATTTGGATTGGGTTTGAAGTGATGTGTTAGAGAGGTGATGTGACTTAAATAAGATGATGTGACTTAAATAGGATAGTGACTTTTTGACTTTTTAGATTTTTTGGAAGATGCTAAACTTGGCCTAAATTCAACTTTTGACTTGTAATCCAAATTTTAGAGTAAGGGTATTTTATTGTTTTCTTACTTGTGACTTGTACCCCTAACTATACATAACTATACATATATGTAGTTGAGGGAATAGTTAATTCTACATCTCGCTTTTAACTATTTTTTATCATAGTAAAATTGCAATCATTGTGAATGTGCCTCTAATTTTTAAATTGAATTATGTAAATGTTGTGCTTACGAGTGATTCACAATTCTTGTTTATTTGCATAAATGTTTTTAGAAGCTGTTTTCTGTTGTTTGTCCTTGTGTTGCCTACTCTTAAATATCTCCTTATACTATTTTTGGCTCGCATATGGGATAAGCCGAATAAGTTATCGTGGGATAAGCCATATCCAGATCACAATACAGGACACTAACTACTCTCGGTTGCAAATAGTTCGAATTGTAAAGTAAGACTATTTTAGTATTTTGACTTTTGTCATAGGTACTCCTAATTTTATGTATATATATAATTGAGAGGACAACTAAAAAAAAAAAAAGACACACAATAAGATTATAGACTCTTTTTTTTAGTACTATCTTACAGTCTATTCGCAATGGGAGTGGCTTCACAACATGGGATTTGGGATGGGTGCTATGACAACATTCATGCGTTGTCACACCCCGTGAGATTTATTCAAATAATATTTTGATGATGCGGACCGTGTATATTATAGGATTTGTTGAGTATATCATTCACATAAAAAATAAATTTGATCGGATAAATATAACCTTATGATTAAGCCGAATAATGACTTTAAAAATTTATTAAAATCATGTTAACCATTTATTTTTCTTCAACATAAATGTGGTCTTGTTGTGGGTTATAAATGTCTAATTAATTTGAATTTTTTCATGGATGATTTACTCAACAAACCCTATACTATGAACAGTTTGGATTATTAAAATAAATTTGAGACACACTTTCAAAGACTTACACCACGGTGTCACATTAATAAAGGATAGCACCAACTTCAGGTTCCACAATGTGTGATGGTGTAAGGCTGTTTGTACGCTTTTTGGAAAAAAATTGCCACGTGGCAATTCCCCAAATTATTAATGCCACGTGACGATGGAAGATGAAGTGTCAAAGATTTTTGGAGATCCACCATCGAGATCAAGTGAAATGGCAGCAGAAAGTAATTGATTTATTTTAATTAATTAAATTAACCAAGTCTTTGGGTTCATTAATTAATTAATTTAGATTTGATGAATAAAGTGAAGTCTCGGTCATTCCTAAGAATTAGAAGGATATTGAGGTTTATCTCCCAAAATGTTGTCTTATAGTTTAGTTTGTTACTAAGTGGCTGCTATGGATGAAGATTACATGGGATCTGAAGATTTAGCAAATCAACAACAAGGCTACAAAAGTTGAATCAATTTTCCCAACTCAAGGTAAGTAGGGTTCTTATGGGACACGTGTTAGCTTGAGAAGATATGTGAGATCAACAAAATACTACAATGGATGAACCATTTTCCCCAAATAATGCAAGATCGAATTTTTGGATTTCTTATGGATAATAATACATGGCAAATGAAGAGGCTTTGAGAATCAATCCAAATGAGCATTTTCCTTAAATCATGCAAAATAAGTTCAAATTTGATTCTTGAGGGACACGTGACAGCCTATTTGAGCTTGATGAACGAAGTCAAAGTTACAAAGATAGGTATTCTCTTTCAAATGTCAAAATTGTTCTTATTCTTGAGGATCAAGCTAAGGATCAAGCTAAGGATCAATGACAAGAGGAGTGCAGCTGCTTGGGTGTTGAAAAAGGAAATTTTAGTTTGTTGAAAAGAGGAATGCAGGAGTAGCTTGGGTGTTTTGGTGTTGGTTTTTGGGTGTGTGGGTTGATTTTGTGGGGATTCATGTATTTTATTTTCTAGTTAAGTTCTTCTTAACTTTTTTGTTTAAAAAAAAAAAAAAAAAATCGTGAGGCCAAGATGTTGGTTGTATGGTTGCTAGTAGCAGTAATAGGGGTAATTTGTACTTTTTAAATCTCTCTCGATGCATGTCATCTTCCTATACCTTTAATTTCATGCTGTTAATGAAAATTTTCTTTGCTGATAAAAAAAAAAAGCTAAGGATCAATGACACATGTCACAAGGAGAGGCTACCACGTTGAGCAGAAATGGGAGCATTCCCAACAATATATAAAGGGCTCCGAGTGCAACATTTGAAGGGGTCCAACACCAAACAACTCAACCAAGAGATTCAATACATTTATCTTAGTTTCATAGTTTTTATCTATCTTAGTTTCATAGCTTATATCATAGCTTTTACAGCGTTATCTTTACAAAGCAATTTAATTTCATGCAATTAGTTGTTTATCTCAATTATCTTAGATTAACAATTGTACTTTATTTATCAATCAATACAAGTTGCAATTTGGTCCAGTTATCCTTAGCACTTAATAAATTTGTTAGAAGTCCTCTTCATTGGGCAATATTCAAATTAGTGGCAGTTCTTCAAAGCCACACAAAGTCATTTCTCTGTGTTAGAAGTCAAAAATGTTCAAACATTCCTATACCTTGAACTAGGTTCACTAGCTCTGATACGGCTGTATTCAATTCAATTCAATCAACAAGTCTACATGTTCACCCATAAGATTTTCTAAGTGCTAAACAGATTTTCCTAAGGTGTAAACAAAGGCTCACTCCCATAATATTATACCCTTGACAGAACTTTTAAATATTATATATATATATATAGTAGGGAATCTTTATGACCCAGAAAGAAAGATTAGATAATAAAGTAGGTCCTCTTTAGAGATGATCAAGATAAGAAATTTTGGTGTGCATGCAAAGTATTTGTAATGTTATATATTATTTAATAATAATCTCTATATTTTTATTTTTGTTTGCTTTCTTGAATTCCGCATTGGAATTTAAAGGAATTTCTACACTTTCATTTTGGAAGAAATTCAATATTTCGTTTTCCTTCTATGCACTTAGAATTCAAATTTTTAACTTGATTTCCACATTGAAATCTTGAGCAAATCAGTGTGCTCTCATCCACTATAAATAGATGAATGACTTTCTATATTCCTTCAAGCTTCCATTGGAGGTATTTCTTTGAAGATATCCAATGAGATAGAACTTTTAGTTCATTCGATATATATATATAAAGGAAGAAAAGAGAAATAAATAAATAAAATATTCAAATAAACAGACCAGACAATACAATTTTAGACCATTTGTATAAAATAGTTAAAGATTTCAATTTCAAATCCTAACCGACAATCGGTTAATAGACATTGGACCAAGTTTAAACATTTGAATTTCATTTAGTGTCTATAGTAATGCCTCTTCAAGTTCCATAAAAGGGACTTATCCCAAGAGCCCATAGTCACTGATTTTTTCCTTCTCTGTTCCTATTTTGATTTTATGGGTTAAAGGTTCTGGCTCGGAAAACAATTATGGAATACAACCTTAGTTTTGTTTTCTGAATATAAGCATTGTATCATGGTATAATTTTCAAGAGACCTTTTTGTATAATAGAAGAGAAATTACTATCTTAAAGAAAGTACTGAATGTGCCTTACCTTTAAATGTTCTGCTTTTCTTCTTTATTTCTAAGTGTCTTTTTCATACACAATTTATTTTTCCCTATAACATGTAATGTGGTTGGTTTATACAAAAAGAATTCTTTACTTTTGTGTTATATTTGAGAAGACTAGATGAGTATAAATGTAAATAACCCACCGTTCTCTTCCGTTCCCTTCAGATGGGATGAGTTATCCTCGAATAAGTTGTCTCAACATTATTGGAACAAAATAATTCTATGTATACAAGATAACATAGTGTTTGGAATAAGTTATTCCAGATTACATAATGTGGGTAATATAATTGTTGAGGATAGTGTGGACTATGTTAAATATTAGGGTAAATTACAAATACACCCCTTGAGGTTTGCTTAAAATATGAATTACCCCCTGTGATTTGAAAAATTACAAATACCTCCCTATCATATTTTTTTATTTAACAGAATTAATTGAAAAAGTGAAATTTCTAACTATTCACCTATACAATAATAAAATTATCTGAACTATTAATTGAAATAAAATTTTAACATTATTAAAAACTGTTAATTAATTTGATGATTTATTAATAAAAGGACCTATTTGCTATGAAATTAGAAATCTTAGGGGTCATAATGTAATTTCTAGAACTAGATGAGATAATTTGTAATTTAAGTAAACCTTAGAGAATGTGTTTGTAATTTACCCTAAATATTATTGGACACTCAACTGTAAATTCAACTTTTGACTTGTAATCCAAATTTTAGAATAAGGATATTTTATTCTTTTCTTACTTGTGACTTGTACCCCTAGCTATACATAACTATACATATATGTAGTTGAGGGAATAATTATTTCTGTACCTCGCTTTTCACTATTTTTGATTATAGTAAAATTGCAACATTTGTGAATGTGCCTCTAATTTTTAAAATGAATTATGTAAATGTTGTGCTTACGAGTGATTCACAATTCTTGTTTGTTTCTTCTTCAATGTTTTTTTGCATAAATGTTTTTAGAAGCTGTTTTATGTTGTGTGTCCTTGTGTTGCCTGCTCTTAAATATCTCCTTATACTATTTTTGGCTCCCAGATGGTATAAGCCGGATAAGGCCAAGTTTGGCTTCTTCCAAAACATCTAAAAAATTAAAAAGGCACTATTCTATTTAAGTCACATCATCTTATTTAAGTCACATCACTTTTCTAACACATCATTTCAAACCCAACCCAAATCTAACTCATATTTCATAAAAAGTCAAAAAGTACACTCTTGGCCTAAGTTATCGTGGGATAAGCCATATCCAGATCACAATACAGAACACTAAGTCTCGTATGGGAACAGGTTAATTTAGTAATTTTTTAGTTATTTGGCTAAAATATGAGTTAAAAAAAACTAATATGTTTGGAATGATTTTTTGACTTTTTACGAAAAGATGTGCAAAAAGTAAAGAGAAAAAAGAATATTTGACTTTTTTGTATGAGTTATTAATTTTTTAATTTTTTTAATAATTTTTTGACTTTTTGACTAAATCGACCTGTTGCCAAACGAGACCTCCTCTCTGTTGCAAATAGTTCGAATTGTAAAGTAAGACTATTCTAGTATTTTGACTTCTGTCATAGGTACTCCTAATTTTATATATATATATATATATATATATAATTGAGAGAACAACTATCTGATTATATCGTTTGTAACTCTTTTTTATTAGTGTAAATTACAATAACTTTTTCTAAAATTTGAAAAAATTATAGTAAGTCCCATAAGTTTAGCATATAATTATATTGGATTCTTTTGAGATGTAGGCCTCATTTGGCATGCGAGTGTTTTAGTTAAAAAGTTACTAAAAAAATCAAAAAGTCTATAACCTATATTAAAAAGTCAAAGATTCTCTTTTCTCTTCACATTTTACACATCTTTTCGTAAAAAATCAAAAATTTATTCCAAACATTCTAGTTTTTTTTTTTTTTTTTTACATTGCATTTTAGTTAAAAAGTTAAAAAGTTACTAAAATAGCCTATTCTCAAATGAGACCTTAATTCACATGACATTTAACTCCATTTCCATTAAAAATTCAGTAGTCACATTGAAGAAAAAATAATGTCGTCATGTATTTTATAGTGAAATGTGTACTTTATACTATTTATTGTTGTATTGTCACTCTATTTGCATGTTTTTTAACCTTAGTAAATAGGAGATCAATGTAATTATATCAAAATTAAAGAATTTATTGTATTTTTTTATAAAAAATTAGGAAAGTTAATATAATTTACCCTTTTTATTATAATAGGAAAGTTAATATAATTTACCCTTTTTATTATAATGAGATTGTAACAACTATGGATGTACCTCTAATTTTAAAATAAATTATGTTAATCTTATATTCTTGTGTGTACATAATTTACCTTTATTGTATATATATATATATATTTTTTTTAATAGAGTTCTGCAATCCCTAAACGATAATTTTATTTGGAGATAAAATAATCACATAAAATTCCTTTATACTAATAAAAAATGGTATGTGTTCTTTGAAGTTGAACTTTGATTTCAATGAGAAAAGGGTCAAAAAGAGTACAAAATGGTTTATTTGAGATGACACATGCACAGTGTGTTCACGTAATCAATGTATGCATGATAATAACAACCAGCCAAGAATTTATTCTCTCCCACCAACTTTTCATTTTTTTTTTCTCCCCCAAGAATAAACAGTCATGTTTGGAACCAATATGAATCAATTGTGAGACATGGGTTATAAAAAAATACCCAATTAATAAATTAATCTTCAAGCAAAGTTTGCAATGTAGAGGAATCTTCCTGTCTCCATATATTCTTTTCCTGTCTCGTCTTTAACAAGTTGTTTGGTAGACATGTGGCAATGGATAGTGATGGAGAAACAACATGTCAAAATGTAATTTTAGAGTGTTATTAATTATAAATTTGTGAAAATTTTTTAGGCGCAAGTAGGGATGCAACTTGGGCGGGTTCGGTCAGGTTGGGAGGTTGTCCAAGCCCAGCCTAAGTTGTGTTGAGATCTGCCCAGGCCCGCCCAAGCCCGAATTGTAATCCGAGGTTGCCTGCCCAAGCCCGACCCGAGTTAAATCCGAATTGCCCGAATTCCCCCATTTTTTTTTTATGAGAAAGTGATATTTTCCACACTATATGATTTAATAATTTAAATTACTTTAATATCATGTAATGACTAATAACTTATATGTATATTTAATATTTTTATATAACTATATATTTATAATTCGGGTTTCGAGTTGCTCAGGTTGTTTGATGTCTTTGCCCAAGCCCGTCCAAATTTAATTCGGGTTTCTGAAATTTTGCCTAAGCCCGTACCAAATTTTAAAATATTTTGTCTAAATCCTAAAAAAAATCGAACTGAGTTTGAGTTACTCAGGTTGAGTCCGCCCAAATTACAACCCTAGGCACATGTCTTACTTATGTTGAATGTAAGTTCTGAACACAAAACACATGTTAAACTTGCGTCCAAAAATCTCCATACTAATTTAACGGGAGTCGAAAGTAAAGAGAGACTTGCCATGGTGGAAAACGACAAGCACGAGTTAGTGCCAGCAACTAGGATAGTTACCAGAAGTTATCTATTGAACTTAATTGACACACATTTCAAAATTAAATATTAAAATTGAACCATTTAAAATAATAAATACCAAAATTATACAAAAATCAAGACATACCATCATAATTTTTCCATTTTAATTATATCGTCACACCACCTTTATTTTACCTCTCACATGTGTGGGCTTTGAAAGGAGTTTTAAGTTTTTATCAACTGCATATGAGTAAAACTATTTCTTTATCATTGCATTTACTTATGTGAACTTGTCAACCTTATAATCTATTGATCGTTCACAATTTTCTTTTATTTATTCATCACATTATTTGATTTTAATTGATATTTGATTAACACACCCTTGTGCGGTATTATCTGAATTTGTGAGAGTAATTTATTCATTTTTTTATTTCTTTTTTCTTTTTTTCTCACATGCGCCCATTATTATTGACTCAGAAGCTAACAGTTACATTTTAATTTGTACAATAAGATGTAAGTATATATCACATTTTAAATCAAAAGGTGAAAACATAAAAAATTGCCTAACCAAAAAAATGGTGAAAGGTAACTTACCCCGTTTTTTCTTTGGCAAAATTACATCAATAGTTTCTACAATTTAACCCAAATTTTATTTTAATTTGTTTAATTTTAATCTTAAAAAAAGGATAAATTAAAAATACACCCCCTGTAATTTGAAAAATTACAAATATCCCATTGTCAGAATTTTTTATTTAACATAATTAACTAAAAAAATAAAATTCATAATTGATTTCTTATACAATAATAAAATTACTTAAATTATTAATTAAAATATAGTTCTAATATCATTAAAAACAGTTAATTGGTTTGATGATTTATTAATAAAATGAGCGATTTTTTATGAAATTAGAAGTCTCTATGGGTGAAATGTAATTTCCAGAACCACAGGGGGCCGATTCGTATTTTAATCAAATCTCAAGAGGTATATTTGTAATTTATTAAAAAAATATATCATTTAAAGGTAAAATGCTATATAAACTAACAAATTTTATAATATTTTCCTATTTATTGATGTAATACATGGCAATAACATTTTGCTATAAAAACGACACATACTATAAAAATTGATAGTTGCCACATTTGAACAAAAAAATTTATAAAATCTCATTAGTTTATATAATGTTTACCCAATTTTAAACATGTTTAAAATTAGGGGCACTCCCCCGTTGGTTCTATATACAAAGTTCAAAATTTATTTAATCCCAAAATAAGACACTTGCATTCATTACTTCTACACATTTTTAATTGCTTCTACACATTTTTAGTTGTTACTAAAAAATTATATTTTATATTTTTTTTTTAAATTTGAAAACGCTGCCATATCCTACCACTGCCGAACTTTCGTCTTACAATCACCAAAGACTTGTTGGAATGTATAACATCGTCAAAAAATCGTCGAAGTATGGCCACAAATTCGTTGGAATGTTCTAAATGTCACCAAAAAAATCGTCAGAACATCCAAAACATCGCTGAAAAAAAAATATAAAAAAAATGAGAAATTAAAGCGAAAACATAGTAAAATTTAACCACATCCTCCCCAACATCACAAAACATGAAAAAAAAAAACAAAAACTCTTTATCATACAGAGCATTTTCAGTACACAAAATTGTAAAAATTTAGAGGTTGAATTTATTGTTTATTAAACTACATAAATTTGTTGTTTCAAAATTGAAAAAATTATCAGTTTGCTCATTTGTAATTTATTATAACACAATTTCACGTCACGATGATGGTGGAGATCCCAAATCAATAGTTTCTAAGGGTTTGTAACTTTTCAGTTTGTCAATATTTGCGTTTTTTTTTTTTTTTTTTTTTAAAATTAGAGCTTTAATTGAACTCTAGTGGAATGAAAAAGAGAAAAAAAAAAAGAAAAAAAAAAAGGCCAAAGTCATAGAGAAAAGCATAAACGTATCTTCAAAATTGTAAAATTTTATAGTTTTCACCGCTTATAACTAAAATTCGAAACATATTTGTTCAGAATTTGAAAATTTTCCTCATTAATCTAAGAAAAGAGAAGTGTGTAGCAGAGAAAAACAAGAAAAATTGAGAGATCAAAGAAAAAAGACAAACATAAAGAGGACTGTACTCCGATAACTATTTTGGTTTTGATTTGACCGAATCTGATGTAGAGCAACTCAGATCTGCTCTAAATCTGAACATTTCGGTGAGTCTTGTTTGATAATCTTGGCCAGATCTGAGTATGTCTATATTAAAAATATCGCCAAAAACTCATCTCATTCACTGTCTATGAGAGAGAAGCAAAGGGTCGGTAGTCAATGGTTACCGGTGAATCCCAATCGACGGTGGTCGTCGGTGGTCGGTAAGTGTATGTCAAAAAGAGAAAGAGACAAAGGAAAGAGTTTTAGCTTGTGGTCTTCGGTCACCAGTGAGCATATATCAAGAAAAAAGAGAAGAATGAAGAATGCTTAGAATTTTTGGATTTACACATAAGGTTATGAGACTAAATGGGGAACAAGTTTTTCTATCAAGACTTCTGAGTAATTTATCCTTAAAATTATTCTATTTTCTCTATGCAGCCCAAACAATCCTACCCTCCACCGTCACCTTCTTTTTGAATTTTTTTTTTCTTTCTATATTTTCTCTCTTTAATACAAACCCACCAATAGCACCCTAATTTATTTTTTGAACCCCATCTATTCAAAAAAATAAAATATTATTAATTTTATTCGATCATAAAATTTCAATTTCGCCTTTATCTCTAACCTCTCAAACCTTAACCCTAAACCTACCCAGTCACCACCAACTCCATCCATTCTCCCTTACCCACTCTAACTACGGCTACCACCCTCCAACCCCTCCTAACTTCTCTCGTCCATCCCCTGGCCAATCTTCACCATGGCCCCAATACCTTTGCAACCCCCACCCTTACGCCCACCCCTTGTACGCCTCTCTAGCCCTCCCTATCCTTTGGCGCCCTCACATATGCAACTCATGCAAACCACAGAGAGTGATAAAGATCAATTGGCAATGGCAGTGGTGGTAGCGATGGCGATAACGATAACAAAGAGGGTAAAGAGAGGCAAGGGTGTTAGCCAAAATTGAAAAGGGTGACTAGAGTTGGGAGTGGGAGTAGGAGTGTGAATGAGGTTAGGATTTAATAGAGTGAGTTAATTTTGATATTAAGGCTCTGTTTGGGAAGTATGATTTGGACTAAAATAGTCAATAAAAATAAAATAGGTTAAAATAATTAATAAGATAAAATGTCATATCTAAATTATAATCATTTCACTTTTTCTCTCACAACCATCAAATCAACTACAACAAAAAAAAAAAAAAACAACAACAACAACAACTATCATTCCAAACACAACTTTTTTAGTTAAGCTAAAATAATATAAAAAAATTAAAATGCCAACTAAAATAATCTATTCTCAAATGGGACCTAAGTGAAGTGTCCAAAAAAATGTAAAAAATTTAAAATTTGTTAATGGAATCTAAAAAAGTGAGAAGTCCATGGAATTATTACCAGTACTCTTATTTTACCACCATTTTATTTCCTACTACTTTTTTCCCTCTAACCCAAGGTTATCTTCAGCAGCCCATCATCTCCATAATATTTTTTTTTACTTTTTTTTTTTCTCCTGATTTTTCTCGCCAACCCAAATTGACTGGCCATTCCTATTTTCATTCATAACCACCATCTCCTTTTTCTTCATTTTTTATTTAAATCTTTTTAAGCCAAAAAAGACATTGATCTATTCAAAGGGATACTTGTCTGTCCAAACGTGGCCTATTTAATGAGATGCTTAATTTTTTCCAACCCAAATACTTATCATATATAATTTCGTTGATCAAACTAGCATTACATAATTCAAGATTTGGAGTCTATTCATAAAATGATCCTCTCAACCAATACCTTAAAAGCATTACTTAACAAAACTTAAATTGAGTGTACATTTTTTGTGACATACACTTTTATAAAACAAATGCTCTTTAGACACACGGTGACAAAATTCTTTAGGAAATGAGACTTAAGAGCAACTCTAATGGTGAGAATTGTCGGCTTGGGTTGGGGCCAACACCCTACCATGGCAAAAGTCTGGGATGAAGCCGAGTCACAGTCGACTTGTGACGCTTGACGCTATACTCTTTAACCAAATAAAATTGCGCATTTACTACTACCTATAGATTTTGGTGAGATAGTAAGCGCTTGATCTTACAATTAGTAACAGAATAGTCTTAAATTCGATTCTCCTAGAGGGCATCCTGCTTGCGAGCAGGTGCTTCGGGGGAGAGCAGATTGTTGGCCTAGATTGAGGCCAGCATCTTGCTGTGACAAAGGTCCAAAGTGAAGTCGAGTCACAATCGACTTGTGGCGCTTGATATTATACTTTTTAAAGATTAAAGAAATAAAGTTTAATCTTCACCACTACCTATTGATTTTGGTGAGATGATAATCGCTTGATCCTACAAAGTCAAAATACATTTGCCAAAACCATTTTTTGACTTGCTATAGTGCCAACAACACCATTTTTAAGTTATACCATTTTAGTGGTTCAGTTATTTTGACACAACCAACTCTCATGTCATTTTTTGACCATTGGATTGATCTATTTCTCAAAAAATATCTAATGGCCATGATTGTTTTTACCAATATGACAAATTTGACGAAGCCAAATCTTGTGTTAATTTTGACTGAAGATTGGGCTTTGTCAAAGTTCTGCTCCAAGACACGATGGAATTTTTTACAGGGGTATAGCCGAAAGAGCAGTGATAGAGCTCTAAATGGAGATCTGTATAATTGGCAGTATAAAAACAAAAAATAAAAAATAAAAAAATCATAGTGAAAAAAGAGACAAATTAAAATTATTCTTTTAGAACTCTAAAACATTTTCCTAGCCAAAAATCACTACAAAGATTTGGTAGAGATGCTCTAATAAGGATTGTGTAACTTTCAGTGCAAATTAATAAATTGTCAAACCTTCACATAGGAGATTTCAGCAGTTAAGTTGTTTCGTTATTTAGTTCTCAAAATCAAAATTTTAATTTTTAATTTTTCGTTCATAATTTTTTAATATTTTATTTATTTATTTTGTTTGTTTTTATTTTAGATACATCTAAACTAAATGTACTCAAAAAGTAAGAAATTTGTATTAAAAAAAATAAAAATTCAATAAATATTACAAAATACAAATATATATAAATTCAATACATTTTTATATTTTTTGTATTTATTGAATTTTATAAAAACTTCTCCAGAAATATTTTACTTTTTCAATACATCTAAATTAAATGCATCTAAAGAATAAAAATATATATATATATTTGTTCAAAATATTAAAAAAAATCATTAAAAATAACAAAAATACAAATTAAAAACTCAAAATCTAATTTTAAAAACTGGATGATCAAACAGTAGTTGGAAGAGAAATCTTTGGCACCAAAGACTTGTCCTCGCAAGTACAACATCATTGAAGCTCTACACCCAAAAAGCCCCAAAAAACTATATTTAAAAACTCCTAAACCACAGAGTGGTGACTATAATTTTTTTCTACCGCGGCTACTACCTTCCAGAGACATTTTTTTTCACTTAGATTGGATGACTTGACCGAACGATAAAAGGTTACCTTTAAGCCATGTTTGTTTAGATAGATATAAGTTTGGAATTGGACTAATAGTCCAACAAAATTATTAATCCGATATTTGGTTAAACAATTGAAGTACGAGTTAACAATCCATCCGGATATGATATCCCACATATGATAGACTATTTAATCCCACAGAAGAGAATGTGATATAAATTGAAAAACTAAGTCAAAGTCTGTACTATTAATCCCTCCTTATAATCCTGACTCAATCCAAACATAGGATAAAATACACAATCCAAAAAGATTTGTAATCTTAGGACTATTAGTCATGAAAATACTAATTCAACCTAATCTAATCCGCCTAAACAAACACGGCCTTAGTGCCTTGAATTGTGTACATCTTGCCGTCACTAAATCCTACTTTAACATAAGCCTTGTGCATAAAGTTGAATATGATCCACAAGAAATTTCCCAGACACGAATGCAATGGAAAGCAGATAAGATGGCTTTCACAATGTCCAACAACCCAGAGAGAGAGAGATTTCACAAACAGCAGACCAAACAAGGGGTAGCCAGGTAGCACACACCAAGAATGCATACCTAAAAGAGCACTTCAGCATGAGAATGCTACTGAGTAATTTTTTTGTTTTGTCAGTAAAGTACGTATGGACTATGGGATGACAATGAGCTCTTCCAGACACTAAACATTATATGATTATTCAAAATCATGTTACATTATAATCAGACAATTGTGATTTAGCGGGCCTAATATTCTCTATATCAAACTGTACACAAAACAATCTCCCAGAGAACTTCACGTGGAGACAGGCCGGAGCTTTGCAAGTTCTGTTTGGCGGTGGCCTAAATGAAATGCCGTGAATAACCACAATAAGCAGACCTGATAACAAACCAAAGAGACAAGGAATGCTTATGTTGACCCACAAGAAAGAAAAAGGATATGTAATATATATGCTTATGTTGACCCACATTTTTTAGACCAAGCCTTTTTCTTTTTTTTTTTCTCTTTTCTTTTTCCTGATAACTAGGTTACTGAATGCACATCCAAAATTTGAGCAGACGTGTTTGGCAAAGTGATTTAATCTTTGGCACGGATGTACATATGACAATGTGGAGATAATCTAGAGAAGATGCGATCATACCACATGGCAAGGTGATACCACATAACCACAATATCAACAAAATATGTTGACACAAACAAGGTATTAAGCAACTACAACCAAGTTATCGATTAAAACAACATAATATATCAAGAATAAAACAACTTATACATACTGGCAGGGCATAGAGAGAAACTGTCGATGCTTTCCCATTTAGAGTGCTGAAAAGGAGTTTGTAGAGTCCTGCTGCTGTAGCATCTCCAAGCCTTTGAACGATTACATCTATGCATACCTGCAGAGCATTTTGTGTTTGATAAGCCATACTCAATGTATATGGCATTTCAATAACTAGGAATTTTGGATATGCAAGAAAATTTCTATATAGATATCTAATGTGACATCATAAATTGGCTTGCGATGAAACAATGTTATGGAATTAACAGAAAAGAAGTGTTATTCATTCATGCAATAAAACATCACAAATTTCGACATCAATAACATGACAAGCCCATGATTCCAATAATCAAAGAAAGTTAAAATCTACTGGAACAAAGTAATTCATGCCTTAGCTTTGTATTTCTCCTCTTGTGAGACGACCGTGAAAAGAAGTTCTCTCCCAGGTCTGGTTACAACGTAAGTAACCACCTGCAAAGCAAAGAGAATGCAAACTGTAAGATCATTGACGCTACAATGACAAAATGACCTTTGACTCAGTCCCCCTTGTCATAAACCCAGTTGATTTTAACTTTGTCAACCACGGATTTCTCTGAAATAGCTGCCTGCTAGATGAGAAAGCATGGTCTAACCAAAATATAAAGATAGATACATAAATCAAGCAATTATACAAGACAAACCTTTCGTAAGGTCTCAGAGATGGCAACTGCAATCCATGTTGGCCACACAGCTACAGAAACCAAATTTACAAAAGCAACAAATGGAGCAGAGCATATTGCTACAGTAACACCAGCAACAGTAAGTATGCGCCCCTGTAATCGAAAGAAACAAATTGACAGGTAGAAAAGCCAATAAAATGATAATACACAATCTTCCCACTTAAAAAAAAAAAAATGAAGGAAATGTAATACATGTGCATAAAGAAAAACATGATGCTGGAAACTGCAAGGAAAGGATACACTCTGAATATTGGCCAAGGATTCTTAAAAAATACTAATAAGTTCAATGACAGGAATCCATCCCAGCAGAGTTTTGTACAAGAGCAGCAGAGCATCTATGATGCCACATCTATTGCAAAATAAGTATAATAGATCTTGGAAGTCCAAAACGAAAACCATGGGTCCCATGATCATCAAGAATCTTTTTTGGTCCAAAGAAAGTGCCCAAGTGCTTAGGATCGTTATTTACATTCATTCTTGCTTTGGGTCAACTTACAAAATGGGTCATTATACAGTGGCGACTCTAGAAATTTTTTTCAGAGTGTTCAAAGTGGGTACTCCTTGAATTTTTTTTTAGACATCCAAAAATTTAATTGTTTGACTTTTCAAATCATACACAAATAAATAGATAAAACAAATCTCTAATATATTGATATCATTTTTTCAAAAAATAAAATGTAGATACAAAAATTTACATAAATATATTTTGTTTTTATCACTAGAATAATAAAATGAAATTTTTTTTCTTGTAGAGTCGGATTTCTCTTTGCACCATAAGTTACAAAATAAGTTTTTAATTGGTCAATAAATTGTGAACAAAATTAAGCATAAGATTTGAGATAAGAAATAAATACATGGATAATTTTGTCAAAGAGGTACTTTGCACAAGCTGAGGAAACAAAGCTCCAAAACATGCTGTTTGTTCACTTCACAAAGCATACATAGGCCTCGTTTGGGAAGTGGCTATTTTAGTAGGCTATTTTAGTTTTTGGCTATTTTAGTAAGCTAAAATTTTTGTATTTGGGAAGATGATTGGATTTTTTTATGGTTGGATGTGATGTTTGTGAGAGAAAAAGTGAAATGATTATGGGTTTGATGTGATATTTTGTCTTATTAGTTATTTTAGTCTATTTTGTCTTTTTGTGATTTTTAGCCTAAACTAGGCTATTTTTTTTCTTCCCAAACACCCCCATAATGATTACAGGGTTATGGGCTGGGTTGGGTTGAGTGTTTAAGAAAGTGGGCTGGGTGTTCAGGAAAGTGGATTAGGGTGTTCAACATAATGCTTTGGGCTGAATTACATATATATATATATACTCTCTCCGTCTCAAAATAATGGCCCCTTTTGGGGAATTTAACTTTTTTTAAAAGTACAATTATTATATTTTAAAAATATTAATTTTCCAAAATTACCATTTGATAGTATATTTTTTTAGGAATATCAATTGTCATAATTGTATTTTTTGTGTTATTAATGAATTTAAAACGACAAAATAGTAAATTTATATTATTTTATTCCTTAATTTTTGAAAATGGACTAATATTTTGAGACAACGAAAAATGAAATAAGGGACTAATATTTTGGGACGGAGGGAGTATATAAATTCCAGGGTGTTTGATCCCTTGGTTGTACAATCGCCCTTGATTATACATACATTTTTATTACGTTTGGAATCATCTTACTTAGTTGTCAAAAGGTCAAAATTTCTTACTTTTTTTGGTACATCAGAAGCTGCGGCCTGAGGAGGAACACTTGAACCCTTAGCCTTCTAGTAAGATGCAAGAGTTTTGGCCAACTAAGCTTAGCCCCAATTGGTTTAAATTTTCTACTTGGAAGCACAGTCATAGTTGGAGTAGGATTAGAAGTCATAGTTGGAGTAGAATTGGAAACAACCCAATATAAACCTATGTGATCTATATATGCAATAGGAGTTGAGCTTTGGAAAATTTGTGATTGTGTTCTGTATGAGATTTGCTTAAACCTTCCGAAGGTAAGCCTTTGGTTTTCTCCTCCTTTCTTGTGATTTTTTCGACACCTAATGATCTGTATCCATATTATAAAAGCTATTGTTTTCAATCCTTAGCTAGCCCAATCAATCCATACACCAAGACTTAAACCTAACAACCAAAACCTACAGCAAACCAGAAAGGCACTATTCACATTACCACAACAATCTAAAAGTCAGCATCAACACTCTTCCACATAAGACCTAATAAACACTAACCTCTTTCGCTGTCTTTGACCGTTGATTTAATTCCATAACCCACAGTTTAGTCAAAAGCATTTTTGTTTCCAATTTCATTTTTTTTTTGGTGGGGGGAAGAAAGAAAGTTACCAAACAGGCACTTAATTATTGTCCAAACCCTTAAAACCCTAAGTTTTCATAAAATCATGCAAGCTAAAAGTTTGCAAATCAAGCATGTTCTTCCTCTTCATCCACAAACCATGCACTCTTCCTTCTACTATTCAAAAACCCTAACTCTAAATACATTACGTAACATTTTTCCCACCATAGAACATTCACAAGGATGCTGGATGTGCCATATTTTGAGTACTCAAAGTTGTCCTATATCAATAGAGTTGCACTAAGGCTCTACCGTAGTCCTACATTTTATTTGTGTACTTTACTCCAAGTTAATTGCCAGTAATTAGCACAAGTTGGAAGCCATACAAGCTGGATTCCTACAATAATTTCAGCAGAGAGGGATTTGCCCTACTTCCCCCTCATTTAGAAATGAAATGACCATTATTATCTCATTACATTCAAAATTACACCACAAGGGGTTTCATGCAGCAATATGTTAGAGCAGAAACTTGACTTCCGCTTAAAAAGCCTAAAAACACATATACATTAAAGATCATAGTCAAGAGTGGGAGACAAGTTTGTCATGACATATAGCCTTCAAGGAGTATTACAAAGTGAAGCACAATGACACTGAAGTTCCCTTGAAAGAAGGGGGTTCAAGTTGAATTTGGAGGATAAACTAAAATTGATACCATAAAAAGGTAGTAGTTTTAAACCATGACAGTGCACAGACTGGGAGTGAAGAAACTAAACAACATTATTGGGGCAGAAAGGTGTCATTTTCTTCCAGTAGCTACCAGATATCCCATCAAGCAAACATTTTGACATAATGTCTTGTAACTTGTAAGTACTAAATTCGTTAGTAAAGCATACCGTTAAAGTAAGTTGTCCAGCAAGGATAAAAATAGCAATAAAACTATTGATCTGGGCAAACAATTTTCTTCTATCTTAGTAAAAAGAATAAAAAAATGCAATTTAATACCATCTCTATACAAACTCTAAAATTGGAGAAGAAATTCCGTATTGTTACCTTAAATAGAAGCGAAAGGTTGTGAAATCATCAAGGATCATGATAGTGAACTTAGTTGTCCCTTTCCAATTTGTTTCGCTTTTGGTTTTTTCTTATTACTACAGTCATGGGAGTTTGGGTATGGATCGATCTGACTTGCAATTCTATATGATTCTACTTGCAATTTTGTTATAATACTGATTTTATACCAATTTGGATCATTTGGGCAATCTAGGATTGTAGGATCATATAATCCGGACTGCAATTTTCTTAATCATGGTTTATAGATGTATTGGTAGATGGAGGAGGAGATTGATGGTGATGGGGCTTAAGGTGACACATGACAACATATGAGCGGCGCAATTATAATTAATATTTTACATCTGACTGTGTTTGATTTAATCAAAGGTAAAATGAAGATTTAAAAAAGTTTGTAACTTCACGTTAACGTGTCTTGTAACGGTTCAATAATGGAAGGGGAATTTTAGAACATATCATAGATAATATTGTCTTGGTCTCTGTAATTGCTAGAACCATATAAACAAATCCATTGATAACAAGTTTTGAGATCAAATATAAAAAAGAAACAAGAAATACACTTGAACTTTATATGACAACAAATGATATTTTTTATTATTATTAATTACACTTAGCACCCCTGCACTTTCACCACAATCACACTTTGAACCTTCCACTTTCAATTGTGATGATTTACCCCTTACACGTAAAGTCAAGTTGCAATGTTATACGTATGTCTAACATGACAATGAGCTAGACGTTCTATTTTTTTGGGGAAAATTCGTAAAATCAACCATCTTCCCACCTCATTAGCACCAATGCACTTTCGCCATAAATCTAATTTTGGTCTATCCACTTTAAATTGTGTTCTCAAAAAAATGTCACGTACAGCTCTTCTGCCAATTTTAGTCATGCCAAACTCATTAACGCCATATGTACAGAAGGGTGACATTACAACTTGACCTAAAGTGTAAGGGGTTGATTGAAGGGGCCAAAGTGCAATTTTGGTGAAAGTGCAAGTGCTATGCTAAGTGTAATTAACCCATCTTACTTTTAGTAAAATTATAAGACAACAAATGATCATCATGCGACCCAGTCAAAATTAACAATATAAATTAAGAGGCTGCTTTATAAACTTCAACAAACTACAAAACAGAAAGAGCAATTTTGAAATGAAGCCTATTCTTACCTGAAAATAAAAGAATGAAGAGATGACCGCACTCAGCCACAGAAATAATGACACATATAACAAATATGTTGAGGACAAAATAAGCCGAACTCCATCTAATATAGCCCAAAGATGAGGCTTCACCACAGGAGTGGAGAACTTAGGGGAAGATCCTCTAGGTGTATGTGCAGTTTGTCCATCCTCATTACGTTGATCAAGTTCAGCTTTCCTAAGAGCCAAAAGAACTAAGTCAAGAAAAAAAGGAAATTTGGCTTTTAAAGTCACTCCAAATAGCTTTCAACTATAAAGGATCATTACTTACCCAAAAAACTATAAAGGATCAATCAAGTACATTATTAAAAATATAGACACATTTAGCAGTTCAACCAAAGGGAACCAATATATTCTCAGCATAAAATATTTCTGACAAACATCTCTTTTCTGCATACCAGCGCAACTTATGCAGATTGTAAAAGCTAATGTAAAAGAAAATAATTGAAAAGCACGTATATTAGATTAGACAGTACATGTGTTAGCTTTTGAAAGCCTTCAAAACCAAACAAAACATATTGTATATCTAAATGGTCACATACAAATTTGTACTTGGTGAATTTATCTTCTCTTTTTTTCTTTTTCTTTTTCTCCCCAAAATGCATGCTTGAATAAGGGCTTTTGAATACTACTGCCTTAACTACCATCCCAACCTCAAAAAAGAGAAGAAAAAATTTTATATACTGCACACGTATAAGATTATAGCAAACCATTAAGTAGCTGATCTTAGAGCTTCTTCAGGCATTATATATGCAAAAATCTTGACTGTCACAAAATTGTTATATAACATACCTCTTGTCTGAAATTACCATGTTTTTTTAATATAATCATTCATTTATATTTTAAAGTCTGTTAATCAAAAGATAAATCAAACAACAGTTGTTACAGTTGTATTTACAATCTATAATAGTAATCTTGTAATCCCTAAACATGCATGCGCACACAGAACCAAGAAAAATGTAATTAGCAAAAGAAAACTTCAATATTTTAAATCCCATATCCCAATTTACCTAAAAAAATAAATAAATAGCTAACTATATTCCATCCTAATTACAGATTCCAATTTTGTATTTCCAATAACGAAACAGACCAAAGTATTAACATGAATCTCAAAAGTCACCATCAGAAGAAGAAAAAAAACAAGAGAAATGACAGATAACTGACCTCATAGGAGACAATTCCTCAGAGAGATGGGATATATCCTTATTGATCCTTTTTGATGACTGTGAAGCAAGTTCCATCAACAGAGCAGCAACTAGGAGTAAATCTGAAGAAATGAGTAAAAAAAAGAAAGACAAATTTTTTTATAAATACATAAATAAATAAGAAGGAAGCAAAAGAATTGTTTATGGACTCCTGAATTCCAAATAAAGGAAGAAAGCATGCATACATGGTCCCATCCAGGCCATTCCTGTGGCAAACAATGAACCAAAAAGCTGGCCAAGTGTAGCACCAGCACCTACAAACCCAAACAATCTTGAACCTGACTGGATAACAAACAGAGTTAAATTATGCACAAAAAGTTGCACTTATCACTAAGCGCTCCACAAAAAGTCGCACTTATCACTAAACACCACACGGCAGCTTACAGACCTCACTGTCCATCACATCAATTACTCTAGCCCAAGTTGAAGAGATAGTAATAAGATTCAGCAAAGCAACCTGCAAAGGCAAGAATTCCTATAGCAGCTAAACTTCGAAAATATTAACAGTAATTGACAGCAAAAACCAACAGCAAGTAGCTCAGCCCAAAGAATAAATACCGTCATACCCAAAGGAACAAACTTATTCTGACTGAGACATAAAACCATCCATGGTCACCCCATCCCCAACCTTCAGAATATGCAGGAGTGGCTTGATTAACATCAACTTTTAGCTCTTCTTTTATAGCGGGGGACATGGAAATCAAACGCTAGAAATGGAAAAATTATAGGGTCAAACAACACAAGAAGCAGAATTAAATTGCCAGTGTGACAAATAAAAGATTTCCTTGTCATGGAATTCTTGTCATACCTTAAAATTGGGAAGTGTATGTTCAGGCGAAGAAGAATGCCATAGAATGAAAAATAAAATAAGAGACACACCAAAAAACCTGTGTATCAAGACCAAGGCCTGAAATATCAAAAAGACACTGTTACACGATGCTATGTAAAAGAACACAAACCCCACTGCTGATGGTCAGCTTTGTATTCTAGAAAATGAATAATCACAAAGAGAAAACAGTCAATTGTATGGAACTTATGATAGAAAGAAGACCTCATTACTACTGAAGTGCAATTTCAGTCCAC
Source organism: Camellia sinensis (assembly GCF_004153795.1). Classification (NCBI taxonomy): domain Eukaryota; kingdom Viridiplantae; phylum Streptophyta; class Magnoliopsida; order Ericales; family Theaceae; genus Camellia; species Camellia sinensis. The sequence continues at coordinate 970,404 of NW_021024871.1, read as the reverse complement.
ACATCATTTGACTGTGCATTGATCATTACGCAAAGGCTTATATGCAATTATTCCTTTTTAGAATTTTTCAGTCTGTTGATGAGACCTTCACACCACTCATCTTCAATGTGACACGGAAAAAATTGGTAATAATTTTAGCTTATTGATTGTTTAATCTCTTAGTTAACAGAAATGCTTGAGACCCACATTTATGCGGCAAAAGAGTAGAGCTTTATATCATTGGTTGTATAATAGATCAAAAGTTGACATCTATTATATCATATCTGAAAAAATCTAGAAATCCCCTAGAAATTGATTTGTGATTATATATCAATTTTAAGCAATAAAACAATCACAATCAAACAATCAAGACAAATCGACACAACGATTTTAACGTGAAAAAACCACAATTGAAGCACCTCCAATTGTGATAAAAAAACCACGAGCAACAGTCACAAAACAATCCACTAAGAAGATATAAAGGAATTACACAGGTATACTCTCAATTACCTAGCGAATCCACACCCGAATTGAACCAACCCCTATGTGCCTCTTCCAACCCCATCTTCACCTCGGAATTGTCTTGACGATGAGCCACTCCAGAATCTACCAAAGCTTCAAGCTCAAATTCTTCAGAATCCACCGAAGAACAACTCTCTCTTTTGTGTAGAACAAACAAATAATCCTTTGATGTATACTCTCTTTAAATCATGAGTTGAATACTCAATCAAAACATCAAAGAAAATTAGCAAAATATCCCCAAATATAAACATTAATATCCAAGAAGAAGATCTGGAGAAGTAATCCTAGTTTTGGACTAAAACAGATATTTATAGAAATCTGGGACTGCGAAACTTGCTCGAGCGAAGCTTCTCTCGCTGGAGCGAGGAACCAAAAACGCGTGTTTTCCATAAGTGGCTTCGCTCAAGCCAAACACCCTGCGCTCGAGCGTAAAATCATTTCTTTCAGGTTTTTATACGGACGCAGCCTTTGCTCGAGCGAGAACTCCTTCGCTCGAACAAAAACTCCTTCACTTGAGCGAGCAAGGACGGACATGCAATTTCGAATGCAATTTTGCATTTTGCTTCGACGGCGCTGCCCCTTGACCCCGCCTGGGCGCTAGCCCAGACCCGCCAAGGGGCGCTGCCCCCTCGACCCCCGCGAGCTGACCAGGCAACTCGATCCCCGTCTTAATCAGCGGAATGGCAATCTTGAAAATATTAACATCACAAACTTCTCTGCAAAGCATAATTCGGATTGGATTCGCATCTAAAAACTCATAGCCTTACTAAAATAAAAAGTGCAAAAATAAATACAACTGAAAGAAGTTTTGTCAAACGGGATTGCCAAGAATAAAAACTTAACAATATCATTGTGGGTTACCTTGTGAAAGCTTTTTGTGAGTCTCAAACAATTTCCCTTAATTAAATAGAATAGCTTATTAATTAGCCCTTGTTCTTTAGAACAAGTACCAATGGGGTTTGCTTCAACAATTTAATTAGCTTATTGATTGTTTAATCTCTTAGTTAACAGAAATGCTTGAGACCCACATTTATGCGGCAAAAGAGTTGAGCTTTATATCATTGGTTGTGTAATAAATCAAAAGTGGACACCTATTATATCATATCATTGTGGGTCAACTTGTGAAAGCTTTTTGTGAGTCTCAAACAATTTCCCTTAATTAAATAGAACAACTTATTAATTAGACCTTGTTCTTTAGAACAAGTTATTCTATTTATATCATATCATTGTGGGTCAACTTATGAAAGCTTTTTGTGAGTCTCAAACAATTTCCCTTAATTAAATAGAATAACTTATTAATTAGCCCTTGTTCTTTAGAACAAATACCAATGGGGTTTGCTTCAACAAGAAACTAGAACAGAGTTGGTGTTGGTACAAAAATTGTAGTGTTTGTATACCTGAGGTTTTTAATATCCAATCTTTAAAAAAATGATCTTCCCATGACATGTTTGTAGCACTTTCATTAAGCCTCCAGTTGTTTTGATGTCATTTTTCGTTATTTGGTTGAACAAAAAATAAGTAAAATATTTTTACATCATTTTCCAAAAATGACTTACCTTACCTTTAATTATCCTTTCAACACATTTGGCTTTTTCATCTTAGTTTACTAAAAAGTCATAAATGACCCTGCTTCGTTTGGGATGTGAGTTGACTTTTTGACTTTTTGATTATTTTAGCCTAGGGATAAAAAGCCTCGTTTGAGAAGAGTTTTTTGACTTTTGTGAGAAAAAAAATGAAATTATTAGAGTTTGAATGTGACATTTTTTAGCCTGAGCTAAAAGCTTAATAGGTCTCGTTTGGCAACATCATCTTTTAGCTTAAAAATCGAAAAGCCAACAACCTATACCAAAAAGTCAAAGATTCTCTTTTTCCTCTATTTTTTGCACATATTTTTGTAAAAAATTAAAAAGTCATTCCAAACATACTAATTTTTTTATCTTATATTTTAGCCAAAAAAACCAAAAAGTTACTTTTAAAAGTTTGTTTTCAAACAAGGCCAACCCACCCTAACCCATCATGGAGTGCTGAATCAAAATTTCTCTTTTAAACAATAAAATATTTTTGTTTCAAGGGTAAACCAAATGCCAAAAAACAAAAACAAAAACATTTTATTTTGTGTAAAATCAATTTTCCAGATTTTTTTTTTTTTTTTTGGTGTGTGTGTGTAAAATTACGTCGAGACAAACGAGCAACTTTGTATAAAGACATTCAACAATCAATATGATGCGTATAATTATCAATACCATGCCACTATCAATACCAGTAAGCCCGAAAAAAAAATACATACATACATATATATATATATATATATATACCCAAAAATTAGACCAAAAAATTTAAATGTGTGGACTAAATTTACGGAAGTTGTGATAATCCTGACCTTTCCTTTGGAAAGATTGGGCAGCGAAAAGATGAGAGTGGAAACAGGGGCAGCAACCAGTGTGAGGGCTAAGGAACCCACGAAAAGCCCTGGAAGATTACCTAACCCTAATGATATCGCACCTTCATCGCGTAATGGAAGAACCACAAAGTATGCACTTAAAATCTGTAAATCAAAAATTTGAAGAATAATAATTACAACAAGCATAGAAATACCTAAAAAGCACAATTAAGTATTTCCTGAGACATTCTCAGAAACCAAACACATCACTGATGAGAGAGAGAGAGAGAGAGAGAGAGAGATTACGAAGAAGAAACAGGAGGAGGAGTAGAGCAATGCGGAGGTCTCGTGAGGATGAACATTGACGAACAGGGACAAGATCGCTTCGATGCGAGACTTGTTCATCATTTCTTCTTCTTCTTCTTCTTGTTTTCTGTCTGTGACAAATGAATGGATCGGAGAGAAGGAAGAAGAGAACGATGGATTTGGATTTGGAATTTGATGGAGTTTGTGATCGTAAAACCTGCTCTTGGCATTTCTAGGTACGAGGTCAACAGGCATCAGCAATTTTCTTCTTCTTTTTATTTTAATATTCTTCTTCTTCTTCTTAATTGTTAAATCGTTCACACAATAGTATATTAAACCCCTTCTAAACTCGACTCAACTTGATTTTTTACAGGTATGATATACTGAATAAATCATAAAATATGAACTGTTCGGATTATCAAAATTGGGCCTAAAAGTAGATCCGAAGGCCTGCAAGGACGGGCGCAAGGTCGGGAGCTACAAGGAGAGGATCCTCACTCGTTTAATAAAAACGCTGGGTTTATTTTTTATTCAAATAATAATAAGAAAAAATATTATTTCTATTTAAAAAAGAAAACTATATTATTTATATTAAATATATTAAATTATATAAAATATGTATATTTAATATATTTGTATAATTAACATAAATATAATATACATATATATATATATGGGAAATACTATAGTGCACACATTTTATAACTAAAAGTAAAAATGGCATAACTTCAATTTTTTGAGTCATAACTTTATAAAAAACAAAACAAAACAAAACAAAAAAAAACTTACTAATAAGTCTCGTACATAAAGTTTAAAATTCATCTAGTCTCAAAACCAAACACTTTTACTAATTAATCTTATATATTTTTAATTGTTACCAAAAAATCTTATTTTTTTATATTTTTTTTAAAGACACTGTTACATCCCACCACTATCGGACTTCCGTCAAACAGTCATCGGAGACTCACCAGAATGTTCAACATCACTGAAAAGTCTCCGGAATATCACCGGAAATTCGCTGAAGTATCGCCATAATGTTCTGAACGTCACCGGAAGTCATTGGAATGTCTAGAATGTTTGCTAGACATCAAGAATACTGGTGGAGGCTTACTGGAATGTCTAGAATATTGCAGGGAAAGAAAAAAAAAAAGAAGAAGAAGAAGAAGAAGAATAAACTGAGAAATCAAAGTGAAAAAAAAATAAAGCAAAATGTGTTAAATATTAATAAATTGAAAGAAGAAAAAAAAAACTAAGAACAACAAACAGTAATAATAGAAAAAAAAAAATATATATATATATATATATATGTTATTTTCAATTTTTATAGGATTTAAGCAAATAATTTCCAATATTAATTAGACTGAAAACAAGTTTTGAAACTGTAAAATGTTACAGTTTCAAAGTATGATTCTATTAAGTATTTATCCTTATTAATCAAACTAAAAAACATGTTATGAAATTGTAAGATTTTACAGTTTTAAAAAAGTTATGCAACTGTAAAATTTTACAGTTCTAAAGAATGATTCATTTCAGCACCCAAAAACACTGAAATTGTAAAATTTTATAGTTTTCACCGCCTGTAATGAAAACTTGAAAATAACTTGTTTAAAATTTGAAAATTTTCTCCATTATAACAAGAAAATAAAAATGTGTAATGTAGACCATTATAAGCTAAATAAAAAAAAAAAAAGAAGAAGAAGAAAAAAAAAGAGGATTAAAACTGAGAGATCAAAAGAAAGAGATATATATAAAGAGATGCTTATACTTCGACAACTATTTTTTGGTTCAAATCTAGCCGGATTTTAACGTAGATCTACTCATTAGATTTGAGTAAATTCACTCATCTTCTTTGTCATCTGTGAGCGCAAAGAAATGAGTTGGTGCTAGGTGGTTGCCTGTAAACCCCAATCAATGGTGGTCTTTGGTCACCCGTGACTGTAAATTAGAAAGAGAAAGATAAAGAAAATAAAGTAGGCGTGGTCGTCGTGGTCGTCGCCAATATCAGAGAAAGAGAGATAAAGAGAAGAAGCAAGATATAGAAAAGAGGAGAAAATGAATGTGTATAGGATTTTTAAGTCTATCTAAAAGGTTTTGGAATTAAATAGAATATACACTTTTCAAAAAAGATTTGTGGGTAATTTGCCCCCAAAAAATAGGGCTTGGCACGGACTGAAAGGTGTTGTTGGGCCAGTGTGGGCCTACTGCGGGTCCTGTTTTGATAATCTGAACCGTTTGATGTGTAGAACTTGTCGAGTACTATTTACCTGTAAAAAATCACTTTGATCGGATATCAATAACTGCACGATCAAATCAGTTTTGTATATAAAAAAAATGGAAGGTGAAAAAATAAACGGTTGACAAAAATCAAATCCGATGACATAGTTATTGATAATCAACGTGATTTTTTACAAGCATATTATACTTGATGAGTTCTATATATAGAACGATTCAGATTATCGAAACGAGACCCATAGTGGGCCCCCATAAGCCTAACAGCACCCTTTAGTCCAATCACGGATTTGAAGGAAGCCAATTCCTAAAAAATATCATAACTAAAGAAGAAAATTGATCATAACTAAAGAAAAAATGACATAACTAGAGATGCATTACAATTTTCCTATATGTATATATATATATATTTGATTAATATAAATAATTGAAAAAAAAATAATTATCAACTAAAGAAGAAAATTGGTCATAACTATAAATAAATAAATAAAACATAATTAGGGGTTATATAGTACATCATTTTTAAAAAGGTGTATATTAGAATTTCCCTATATATATTTGATTAATATAAATAATTGAAAAAAAAAAATCATTATCAAGTTTTGAGCCGAACTCAAATTTGATTAATATTAATAAGTCGAGCTAATCTCCAGTTGAATTTTTTAGCTCAATATAACAAAAATTTAATCAACTCAAATCTATCTGGTTCGTTTATTATCCTAAAACTATTTTATTATATATAGTATACTACTTACTTGGTAACGTTGTCACTTATTTTTTTTATGCCCAAATTATTTTTATATGACAGCCTTTGCTTTTATTTTAAAATTTGATTTTGCACACCCAATGTGATAAAAAATAAAATCTCTAATCTTTTCCAAAATATAAACAATTTTCAAATTTTGGACAAAAAAAATTGGGAAAAAAATTTACTCGTTTGGAAAATAATTTTTCATTTCATTATCATCATTATTATTATTATGTCAATGGATAAAAGATTATTTACAATCTCAAGGAAATTATATCAAACATTCACCAGCAAAGATCCTTTGTCCCTAAAAATTTTTGTTCCTCTGTCGCAAATCACTTATAATCATTGGATCATATGAGAATCTTAAGATTCACAAATCTCAAAACATATCCAATAAGATTCTCAAATCTCAAAACATATCCAATAATTGTGAGTGATTTAGGACAGAGAAACAGAAATTTTTTGAGGACAGAGAATCGTTGGGGAACTTTCACTACAAACCAACACTAACAACTACAATATCAATACAAGAAAGCGCAAAAGGTTTGCCTTTAGTAATGCCTCACAATAGAGAGTATAAAAGAGTGAACAACTAACCACAATTGATTGTTTCATCTTTCATCTTTCATCTGGTACCCCTTCTTGCCATCAAATTTGTTCTGTTTTTTTGCTTTTATATTTTATGTTTTGAAATAACATCTGTACCAAACACTAATTCTGTTTTTATTTTTTCAACATAGAATTTTGTCAAAGGCTTCACCTTCATGCTGGATGTATCATCACCAGCCACATTGGTTGTTGCACTTCCTTACATCAATCTCCTCTGTTGATAATAATGTTTGAGAGCATTTGGACATCCAACAATCCAGCTGGTTTATCCATCATCTTCATGCTTACAATTTCGACAATCCAGTTCCATATTTTACAAGTGAGGAGAAACAAATGGATTCAACTCAATTGCTCTGAAATCTTTGTAGTTACAAAATAAAAATTTGGAGCTGATCCTCATATGGGCAACTACAGTTTGCATCATTTACAACCCTTTTCCATTCCTACCTGTTAGGTCCCTGTGTTGTCAAATCCGGAGACAAAATCTTGTGTTAATTCAAAACTATGTTTTTCTGTTTTTGTACTGTCCGCTCGAGCGGAGACGCTTGAGCTCGAGCGTAGATTAGCAGGTCACAGTAGTTTGACAGGGCAAGCACAGATACTGGTGGATGTGATTTTACGCTCGAGCGGAAACTCCTACGCTCGAGCGCATCTCTGTTTCTTCGTATGCAGTCTTTGTTCAGTACGCTCGAGCGGGCTATGTTAATCCACACACACACATATATATACAGGCAACTAACCTGCTGAAATCTTGTCTGCCTAAGCTCCGATCTGCTTGCCTAGCTGCAACCAAGTCATCTTCTACCACCTGCAACGTATACAACTTCATCAAGACAAGGGATAGACACAAACTTGCACTTTCATTGAAAACGAACCCAAATTAGAAGTCTGCATTTCAACAGGGCCGGCCCTGACTTATTAGGGGCCTAAGGCGAATTTTTTAAATTGGGCCCTTCATGTATCATTACCTTAAAAAAAATTTGTTTAGATAAAATAAAAAGGATAAAAATTTATTTCTATTGCATTACAATTTAACAAAATTTACACAACAAATATATATATATATATATATATATATACATATCTTCAATTAGTTGAATCGAATCTTTATTTTTTAGGAAAGGAAGGGAGAATTGTGGTGCGGATGCTCTCTCACGGGTTGGAGAACTAGAGTTCCTCGCAGTGTCCTTGCCCGTTGCCGATTGGTGGTCCACACTCCAATGTGAGGTAGCCAACGATCCATTCTATAGTCAATTATTGGAATCAATTCCATCACACCTCCAGCCGCAGTACTTTTTACGTGGTGGAGTTCTTTTCAAATGAGAGTGCATCTATTTAAGTCCTACTTCGCCACTACTTCCAGCAATTTTGTCAACACATCACTCGTCACCAAGTGGTGGACACTTTGGCTATCATAAAACATTGAGCCGCATTAACGCAAGCTTTACTTGGCCTCACATGCGAACTGCAATCAAGGAATTCATCAAAAATTGCGATGTCTATCAACGATGCAAATCTAATTGCTTGCAACCCGCTGGCCTATTGCAACCATTGCCAATACCAGCCAAAGTATGGACTGACATTTCCATGGATTTCATAGAAGGGTTGCCGCTATCCCACGGTAAAACTGTCATCATGGTGGTTGTGGATCGCTTGACCAAATATGCACATTTTATTCCACTCAAGCACCCCTTTACTGCCATCACTGTGGCTAAAGCCTTTATCGAACAAATTGTTCGGCTTCATGGCATGCCGGCATCCATTGTAAGTGACCGAGATAAAATTTTTATGAGTTTATTTTGGAAAACTTTATTTCAGATCCAAGGTACAGCTCTTTGCATGAGTTCTAGTTATCACCCACAAACCGATGGTCAAACGGAAGTGGTTAATCGCACGCTCGAGCAGTATCTTCGGTGCTTCACACATGGGCAGCCAAGAAAATGGATGGACTGGGTCGCATGGGCTGAATATAGCTACAACACTTCCACTCACTCGTCCACCAAAATTTCCCCTTTCGAGGCCGTGTACGGGCTACCTCCACCAACTTTACTTTCCTACATTCCAGGCACAACGAAAGTTCAGGCTGTTGACGACCGCTTGCGCAACCGAGATGACATTCTTAGTGCATTGCGTCGTAACTTGACTGTCGCTCGTGACCGAATGAAATCCCAAGCTGACCGACATCGACGAGAGCTTGTTTTTGAGGTCGGTGATTTTGTGTACCTCAAACTCCAACCATACCGGCAGAAATCAGTGGCTTTTCGAGGCTCTATGAAGCTTTCACCTCGGTTCTTTGGTCCTTACAAGGTTCTTGCTCGAATTGGTCCAGTGGCGTACAAGCTCGAGCTGCCAGAGGGTTCCCAAATCCACAATGTTTTTCATGTTAGTCTTCTCAAGAAACACGACGGTTCCATCACCATTGTTTCCCATCAACTCCCGCCAGTTTCGGACACTTCCGAGATCCTTCCTCAACCTGAAGCCGTGTTGGACACCCGTATTGTTCAAAAGGGACGTTACCGCCCCAAAACCGAGATTTTGGTTAAATGGATTGGGGCGCCGACAGTCAAGTTACGACGCAATGCACTAAATAAGTAGGCTATGGTATCAGAGCCAGGTTACATGGATACACGGGCCAAAAGCAACGCTGAGTTTCGCAGTGAAGTCAACGAAGCATTAGCTCGTCACGAATCCAACTTCGACCAAATCCACGGCACCCTCCAAACTGTTTTGACAGAACTCCAGACCATGCGAGTCTCGCAAAACACCCCTTCCATCGATAACCCATTTGCCCCAGCCGAAACCTCTCATAACCAACCTCTTTCCACTACCCACAACACTCCAGACCGAAATTGCAACAACACCCCAGACTGAAACCACACACACTTGAAGCTATCCTTTCCTAAATTCAACGGAGACGATCCGACGGGCTGGATCTTTAAGGCTGAACAATACTTTGATTTCAAGAGTGTTACTCCTGACCAACAAGTTCAGCTTGCTTCTTTTCACCTCGAAGGCATAGCTCTCCAGTGGCTTCGATGGCTAACCAAGTTTAGAGGTCCATTAACTTGGAATGAGCTAACCAAGGCCCTTTTTCTCCGCTTCGGTCCCACCGATTATGAGGATCCCTCAGAATCCTTGACCCGCCTCAAACAAACTTCGACAGTGGCCACCTATCAAGAAGCCTTCGAGATGCTCTCACATCGTGTTGATGGGTTGCCCGAAAATTACTTGATTGGGTGCTTCATTGCGGGACTCCGTGACGACATACGCCTGGATGTCAAACTCAAGAAACCCCGTACCTTGGCCGACACCATTGGAGCGGCACGGCTAATTGAAGAGCGCAATGCTCTACAAAAAAAAGGGAATAGCTCCTTTCGTCCTCAAGTGGCAGCCTTCACCCCACGGTCTTCTCCAAACAACACAGCTGGTGTTCTAGGACCCCCACCCACATTGAAGGTGGGTCAAACCTCGGCCAATGCTCCAGTTCCAGTTCGACGAATTACCAGTCAAGAGGCACGTGAACGTCGCGAAAAAGGGTTGTGCTATTATTGCGATGAGAAATTCACTCCGGGTCACCGCTGTCAAAGACCCCAGTTGTTTATGATTGAAGAGTCACCAACCCTCGAACCTACCGTTGCCATGGACCCTCCTGAAGAACCCGATATGGCCGAGCTCCTCCCTGAAATCTCATTCCATGCAATAGCTAGATTTGCATCGTTGACAGACATCGCAATTTTTGATGAATTCCTTGATTGTAGTTCGCATGTGAGGCCAAGTAAAGCTTGCGTTAATGCGGCTCAATGTTTTATGATAGCCAAAATGTCCACCACTTGGTGACGAGTGATGTGTGGACAAAATTGCTAGAAGTAGTGGCGAAGTAGGACTTAAATAGATGCACTTTCCTTTGAAAAGAACTCCATCACGTAAAAAATATTGCGGCTGGAGGTGTGATGGAATTGATTCCAATAATTGACTATAGAATGGATCGTTGGCTACCTCACATTGGAGTGTGGACCACCAATCGGCAACGGGCAAGGACACTGCGAGGAACTCTAGTTCTCCAACCCGTGAGAGAGCATCCGCACCACAATTCTCCCTTCCTTTCTTGTACTCAATGACATAATCATAGCCAAGGATCTTTGGTAACCACCGTGTTTGTGCCGGTGTTGCGATCCGTTGCTCTAGCAAATATTTTAAACTCCTCTGATCCGTCCGGACAATGAAAGGTTTACCGATTAAATATGGTCTCCACTTGCGGATGGCCTTCACTATTGCTAGCATCTCCTTCTCGTAGGTTGATAGAGCTAAGGCCGACGGTTTGAGAGCTTTGAGGCGGGTCAAGGATTCTGAGGGATCCTCATAATCGGTGGGACCGAAGCGGAGCAAAAGGGCCTTGGTTAGCTCATTCCAAGTTAATGGACCTCTAAACTTGGTTAGCCATCGAAGCCACTGGAGAGCTATGCCTTCGAGGTGAAAAGAAGCAAGCTGAACTTGTTGGTCAGGAGTAACACTCTTGAAATCAAAGTATTGTTCAGCCTTAAAGATCCAGCCCGTCGGATCGTCTCCGTTGAATTTAGGAAAGGATAGCTTCAAGTGTGTGTGGTTTCGGTCTGGGGTGTTGTTGCGATTTCGGTCTGGAGTGTTGTGGGTAGTGGAAAGAGGTTGGTTATGAGAGGTTTCGGCTGGGGCAAATGGGTTATCGATGGAATGGGTGTTTTGCGAGACTCGCATGGTCTGGAGTTCTGTCAAAACAGTTTGGAGGGTGCCGTGGATTTGGTCGAAGTTGGATTCGTGACGAGCTAATGCTTCGTTGACTTCACTGCGAAACTCAGCGTTGCTTTTGGCCCGTGTATCCATGTAACCTGGCTCTGATAATCTTTTGGCCCGTGTATCCATGTGATAATCTCATTATCATTGATATCTGTTTACTTGCATCCAACTTTTTTTTTACCCTACTCATGATGCTTACAAGATCTCATTGTTCATTCGTCATAGCTCATTTTGAATGCCCATGCTCATTAACCTCATGATCTCATTCTGTACACATCCTTGAGATTAATTGTTGCAGGGGTTTCCGCACATGTGATCAAAGTTCTCTATGGACCACTAACAGTGTTTCTTGTACTTTTACTGTGGAATTGACCGATACTAGCATATCATGGGTGATGTTGAGTCTCTTAACCATCTACCATCTGTTTTCACTTCCACGGTTTCTCCCTCAGTTCCTTGAAGTCCGGGCATTAGGAAAAGGCTACCTCAGAGGCACCAACCAGGCCATCCTTTATGATTTCATTCTTCTCTGGTTTGGTTTCCATACTCTTGAGAGTGAAAGCCACCAGTGAGTGCCCACAAGAAAGAAACAAAAAGGAACTCTTTGACTGAGGGGGAGCCTCCGCATTTACTCAACAAATACCCCGTGATTCCTAGTGGTTTGACTTTTCACTATATTGTTGAGTTACTCATGTTGGAGGTCCAGCCATCCGATCACTACTAGGATTAACTCTAGCTCAGTGACCTCTCATGGATTGCACACACACACTTTTTCATATGAGCTCTCATATTGGATTTTGAGTTGTACATTCTCATGTAGCTTATGATCATTGATTATATTTTTTTCTGCTATGCTCATGATTTCTAGTGTCGTTTTTTTAAAAAAAAAAGTGCAAGTTCACACGATTCATGAATTGTGGATTATTTCATCTTAGTATTCATTTGGCTCAGTCTGATCATCTATTTTTGTTTCAGGTCTCACCTCTTGATTTTTAGTATTGGTTTTTGAATTTTGTCTAGTGCTTGTGTTTAAGGACTTTTGTTTAGAAAAGTTTTGTCCGGGAATTGACAAAGGGGGAGATTGTTAGGTCCCTGTGTTGTCAAATCCGGGGACAAAATCTTGTGTTGATTCAAAACTATGTTTTTCTGTTTTTGTACTGTCCGCTCGAGCGGAGACTCTTGAGCTCGAGCGTAGATTAGCAGGTCACAGTAGTTTGACAGGGCAAGCACAGATACTGGTGGGTGTGATTTTACGCTCGAGCGGAAACTCCTACGCTCGAGCGCATCTCAGCTTATTCATATGCAGTTTTTGGTCAGTCCGCTCGAGCGGACAGTACAAAAACAGAAAAACATAGTTTTGAATCAACACAAGATTTTGTCTCCGGATTTGACAACACAGGGACCTAACAAGCTGAGTTTTTGGACTATTGTAGATCTTTCACCTATTCCGTCGATGTCAGTCAGCTTGGGATTTCATTCGGTCACGAGCGACAGTCAAGTTACGACGCAATGCACTAAATAAGTAGGCTATGGTATCAGAGCCAGGTTACATGGATCCACTGGACTATTGTAGATCTTTCACCTATTGTAGATCTTTCACCGACATCGTCGTAACAAGCCCGTGTATTTTGTAATCTTTTCGTTCTTCAGTAGTGGATTGATAGTGGCGGTTCGCCCGTGGTTTTTTATTACAATTGAAGGTTCTTCAATTGTGGTTTTTTCCACGTAAAAAATCGTTTGTGTCAATTTATTGTTTATTCTCAAAAACAAACAAACTAAAATCACTCTCGTAAGTGTTTGATGATTTTAGGTTGAGTGTTTTGATTTATTGGGATTTGGAATAAGTTAATCTTGATCTAATCACAAATCACGTAGGATTTTCAAACTTAACAGTTTTAACCTATCTACCACTAAACTTTACCCTACCCAATTAATGCTATCTTAAACCATTTATATTAAAGTCAAGTCAAAATAAATAAAATTGAGTCGGGAAATTTTGCAATCCATACATCAAACTTTAAAATAAAAATAATAAAAAAAATTATTTTTAATTGAGTCGGGAAATTTTTTTTTTTTCTCTTGTTGTCTAAGTGTAAAGAATTAAAAATGATTTTATTTATTTATTATTATTTTTTTCATATTGCGAATCCCACTCCAAATGGAAATACCATGGTTATACAGGGAGATTACCCTCCATCTACTCATGTAGTAATAATTTGATGATCTTGGAGTAATATTTCACACCATTTATGTTTTGATTTGACACTTGGCTAGTTATTTCTAAGAAAATAATATAAAAGTGATAAATTCATCTATTTAAATCAATAAAAATCAAATTAGAACACTCATGTGTGAATCTACACTCATTTATGAACACATATCTTCACCAAACAAATGAAACAAACCAATAGGCAAAGAACAAATTAAACCTGAAATAATTAGGAAAAGTTTACAATTTATCAATTCAACTGAACATGGAAATCTAAACGTTGGTATTTGGAAACGAAATTATTGAAGCTTGGAACACAGAAATAAGAGAATTTTTAAAAGATTCGGGACATGGATTTCTTCTGCTTGGCTCAATTGAAAACCCTACAATTCTTTCTAATTTCCCCGGCATTTCCAACAAGAACTTCAATTCCCCCCATCTTCACTATCGCCTTTGCGAAACCTTTTTGGAAACCAATCGCATTGCTTGCAAAACCCGTCACAATAGGAGCACTAGCTTTATCCAAGGCAAGTTCTTGATCAATCTGCATCACACCTCTCTTCAACTTAATTTGATGGTAGTACTCGTTATCAAATATGAAAGATGTGTTTTGATCCAAAAATGCAGTTGGGTCCTGACTCAACGGCCTCGATTGTGTCCCACAAAGCTGGAATAACTTAGAAACTAGGGTTGGGTCCATTGT
>NW_021024871.1:932603-947034 GCF_004153795.1 Camellia sinensis | reverse complement strand
ACATATTTTTGTAAAAAATTAAAAAGTCATTCCAAACATACTAATTTTTTTATCTTATATTTTAGCCAAAAAAACCAAAAAGTTACTTTTAAAAGTTTGTTTTCAAACAAGGCCAACCCACCCTAACCCATCATGGAGTGCTGAATCAAAATTTCTCTTTTAAACAATAAAATATTTTTGTTTCAAGGGTTAACCAAATGCCAAAAAACAAAAACAAAAACATTTTATTTTGTGTAAAATCAATTTTTAAGATTTTTTTTTGGTGTGGGTGTGTGTGTGTGTAAAATTACGTCGAGACAAACGAGCCTAAGACAACTTTGTATAAAGACATTCAATAATCAATATGATGCGCATAATTATCAATACCATGCCACTATCAATACTAGTAAGCCCGAAAAAAAAATACATATATATATACCCAAAAATTAGACCAAAAAATTTAAATGTGTGGACTAAATTTACGGAAGTTGTGATAATCCTGACCTTTCCTTTGGAAAGATTGGGCAGCGAAAAGATGAGAGTGGAAACAGGGGCAGCAACCAGTGTGAGGGCTAAGGAACCCACGAAAAGCCCTGGAAGATTACCTAACCCTAATGATATCGCACCTTCATCGCGTAATGGAAGAACCACAAAGTATGCACTTAAAATCTGTAAATCAAAAATTTGAAGAATAATAATTACAACAAGCATAGAAATACCTAAAAAGCACAATTAAGTATTTCCTGAGACATTCTCAGAAACCAAACACATCACTGATGAGAGAGAGAGAGAGAGAGAGAGAGAGAGATTACGAAGAAGAAACAGGAGGAGGAGTAGAGCAATGCGGAGGTCTCGTGAGGATGAACATTGACGAACAAGGACAAGATCGCTTCGATGCGAGACTTGTTCATCATTTCTTCTTCTTCTTGTTTTCTGTCTGTGACAAATGAATGGATCGGAGAGAAGGAAGAAGAGAACGATGGATTTGGATTTGGAATTTGATGGAGTTTGTGATCGTAAAACCTGCTCTTGGCATTTCTAGGTACGAGGTCAACAGGCATCAGCAATTTTCTTCTTCTTTTTATTTTAATATTCTTCTTCTTCTTCTTAATTGTTAAATCGTTCACACAATAGTATATTAAACCCCTTCTTATTGTTAAATACACCCCTCTATTTTACTGCACTTCTAAAATAAACCCATCTGTCTAGCGCGTATTCATGTCGTAATTTTCACGTGCATTGGATTATAAGTTATGTTTTATATTAATTATTTTTATTTAAATACATTTATTTTTAAATATTTATCTATTTTAAGATTATAAAATAATTTGCAAACTCGACTCAACTTGATTCGAGCATGAATCAGAATTTTAGGTTGTTTAATAAATATGCTGAGTTTATTTTTTATTCAAATAATAATAAGAAAAAATATTATTTTTATTTAAAAAAGAAAACTATATTATTTATATTAAATTATATAAAATATGTATATTCAATATATTTGTATAATTAACATAAATATAATATACATATATATATATATGGGAAATACTATAGTGCACACATTTTATAACTAAAAGTAAAAATGGCATAACTTCAATTTTTTGAGTCATAACTTTATAAAAAACAAAACAAAACAAAACAAAAAAAAACTTACTAATAAGTCTCGTACATAAAGTTTAAAATTCATCTAGTCTCAAAACCAAACACTTTTACTAATTAATCTTGTATATTTTTAATTGTTACCAAAAAGTATTATTTTTTTTAAAGACACCATAACATTCCACCACCATCTGACTTCCATCAGACAGTCATTGGAGACTCACCAGAATATTTAACATCACTGAAAAGACTTCGGAATATCACCGGAAATTCGTTGAAGTATCGCCATAATGTTCTGAACGTCACCGGAAGTCATTGGAATGTCTAGAATGTTCGCTAGACATCAAGAATACCGTCGGAGGCTCACTGAAATGTCTAGAATATTACAAAAAAAAAAAAAAAAAGAAGAAGAAGAAGAAGAAGAATAAACTGAGAAATCAAAATGAAAAAACAAAGCAAAAATGTGCTAAATATTAATAAATTGACAGAAAAAGAAAAAAAAAACTAAGAACAACTACCAGTAATAATGGAAATATATATATGTTATTTTCAATTTTTGTAGGATTTAAGTAAATAATTTTCAATATTAATCAAATTGAAAATAAGTTTTGAAACTGTAAAATGTTACAGTTTCAAAGTATGATTCTATTAAGTATTTATCCTTATTAATCAAACTAAAAAGCATGTTATGAAATTGTAAGATTTTACAGTTTTAAAAAAGTTATGCAACTGTAAAATTTTACAATTCTAAAGAATGATTCATTTCAACACCTAAAAATATTGAAATTGTAAAATTTTATAGTTTTCACTGCCTGTAATAAAAACTCGAAAATAACTTGTTCAAAACTTGAAAAAAATTTCCATTATAACAAGAAAATAAAAATGTGTAATGTAAAAAGAAAAAAAAAAGATTAAAATTGAGAGATCGAAGGAAAGAGATATATATAGGCCCCGTTTGGTGTAGCTATTAAAACAGCTTATAGATTATAACTTAACAGATTATAGATTATGACTTTAATCAGAAGTTGTTAATCTGTTTGGTGTAGCTGTTGGATTGTAGATTTAAGTTGCTGAGTAGTGTTTGTTAAATAAGCTGTGAAATAGCTTTTTAATTAATTTTTATTTTTTGTTTGTCTACATTTCTCATAAAAAATAATAATAATAATCTATAGTCCATTTGGGTCTTTTTCTATTTTTAAAAAAATAAAAAAATAAAAAAATTTAAGAGTATAACCATAAATTAACATATCCACAGCAGAAGCTGATAATCAGAAGGAAGGAGTGAGCAGCTTCTCAGAATCAGTTTTTTCTAGTTAAAATAAGCTATTAGAATCAGAAGCTGTTTGAAATAAGTTTAACCAAACAGTCCAAAATAACTTTTTCAAAGCTAAAAGCCATAAGTTAGCTCTGAAAAGTTGAAACAAACACCCCCATAAAGAGATGCTTATACTCCGATAACTATTTTTTAGTTTAAATCTAGCCGGACTTAACGTAGATCTACTCATTAGATTTGAGTAAATTTACTCATCTTCTTTGTCGTCGGTGAGCGCAAAGAAATGAGTTGGTACTAGGTGGTTGCTCGTGAACCCCAATCAATGGTGGTCTTCGGTCACCGGTGACTGTAAATTAGAAAGAGAAATATAAAGAAAATAAAGAAGGCGTGATCATCGTGGTCGTCGCCAATATCAGAGAAAGAAAGATAAAGAGAAGAAGCAAGATGTAGAAAAGAGGAGAAGATGAATGTGTATAGGATTTTTTTAAGTCTATCTAAAAGGTTTTGGAATTAAATAGAATATACACTTTTCAAAAAAGACTTGTGGGTAATTTGCCCCCAAAAAATAAGGTTTGGCACAGACTGTAAGGTGTTGTTGGGCCGGTGTGGGCCTACTACGGGTCCCTTTTTGATAATCTGAACTGTTGGATGTGTAGAACCTGTCGAGTACTATTTATCTGTAAAAAATCACTTTGATCGGATATCGATAACTGCGTGATCAAATCAGTTTTGCATATAAAAAAATGAAAGGTGAAAAAATAAACGGTTGACAAAAATCAAATCCGATGACATAGTTATTGATATTTGATTAACGTGATTTTTTACAAGCATATTATACTTGATGAGTTCTATATATGGAACGATTCAAATTATCGAAACGAGACCCGTGATGGGCCCCCATAAGCCCAACAGCACCCTTTAGTCCAATCACGGATTGGAGGGAAGCCAATTCCTAAAAAATATCATAACTAAAGAACAAAATTGGTCATAACTAAAGAAAAAATGACATAACTAGGGTTTTAAAATTCATGAATCAAACAGAACAAACACAACACAAATAAGATTTTCTGAGTACTTATAAAAGAATATTTTATTCAATTCACGACCGTTAATAAGACTACCCAGATGAAATATTCTTGTGACAATATAATTAGAGATGCATATGTTATACCATTTTTAAAAAGGTGTATATTAAAATTTCCCTATATATATTTGATTAATATAAATAATTGAAAAAGAAAAATCATTATCAAGTTTTGAGCCAAATTCAAATTTGATTAATATTAATAAGTCGAGCTTATCTCTAGTTGAATTTTTTAGCTCAATATAACAAAAATTTAATCAACTCAAATCTATCTGGTTCGTTTATTATCGTAAAACTATTTTATTATATATAGGTGGTGTTTGGGAAGCAAGTTCCCAAATTTTTTTCTCATTTTTTCCACTAAAAGACAAAAGTTTTGCAAAACCAAAAAAAACACATCCAAACAAAATATCACATCCAACCCCATAATCGTTTCACTTTTTCTCTCACAAACATCACATCCAACCACATAAAAACCCAACTATCTTCCCAAACACCAAAAATTTTTTATCTCATAAAAACCTACATCTAATAAAATCTACATAAAAATTCACTTCCCAAACACCATCATAGTACACTACTTACTTGGTAACGTTGTCATTTATTTTTTTTATGCTCAAATTATTTTTATATGACAGCCTTTGTTTTTATTTTAAAATTTGATTTTGCACACCCAATGTGATAAAAAAAAATAAAATCTCTAATCTTTTCCAAAATATAAACAATTTTCAAATTTTGGACCAAAAAAAATTGGGAAAAAAATTTGGAATTGGGGTGGCTACTGTGCGGGGTGCATAGCAGCCACTGCTATGCAGCCAATTGGGCTCTTTTCGGGACACATTTTGATAATCCGAACCGTTTACATTTTAGAATACATCAAGTAAAACATACCTGTAAAAAATCAAGTTAATCGGATATCATTTACCCATTCATCCACTGACATTTGTATCTACAAAAATAAATAACAATTGTAATTTAAAGTATTAAAATGAATACAAATGTGTGTGGATGAATGGGTAAACGATATCCGATTAACTTGATTTTTTACAGGTATGTGCTACTTGATGTATTTTAAAATGTGAACGGTTCGGATTATCAAAATGGGCCCCGAAAATGGCCCAATTGACTGCACAGCAATGGCTGCTGTGCACCCCACACAGCAGCCACCCCAATTCCAAAAAATTTACTCGTTTTGAAAATAATTTTTCATTTCATTATCATCATTATTATTATTATGTCAATGGATAAAATATTATTTACAATCTCAAGGAAATTATATCAAACATTCACCAGCAAAGATCCTTTTGTTGGAAGTATTTTTTCGATAATAATTAATTTAACAAAATAATAAAGCTGATAATAATTAAATACAGAACTAGAGTTAACTTACAACTTTCTGTACAATCAAACTTAGAACAAATTTGTGATTGAGGCCAGTGTTTGGACACTGTGTCTTTAAGACAGAAATTCATCATCTCCTAGATGCTTGAGAATAATGAACGTCCTTCCTCCAAGATTCAACAATCACCCTAAACAGATGCACCACCGCAAACTGCTTGAACAACAAACAACGTTGCTTTTTTTCGAACTCACACAAGATGCAAAATGAAGAACGTATGAAGTAGAGATTGGAAAGGAAACGGAAAAATATATATCTATGTTTTAGAATGGAGGGTTGATATATATAGGCAGAGAAGTGTCTATTCCGGAACAGAAGACCGTTGTGAAGAACAGTCACCAGATTTGGAGACGCGACTGGTCGGAGAAGGAAAAGCTTTACAACCGAAAAAATTTAAATTCAAAATTTCAGATTTTGAATTTTCCCGCAGAAAAATTATTCGAAATATTCAAATAATTTTGGAGCAAAAAACCAAGGACGGGTTTAACCCATACCCACACCCGCGCCCGCCCCCGCCCCAACCCGGCCGACCGGACGGTGGTGGCGGCGGCGCGCGTGTGGTGATGGTTTTAGTTTTGTCCATAACTCCTCCTCCTACAAAACTTGGGTATCCCTTGGGGCTCAACCCAAGGTCTCCAACTTAGAGCTTATATACTCATAGAAACACTTCCATGTTTCCTATGTGGGACAAGATTTTAGATACCAACTCATGGAAACCACACCAGACATTTTCATGTTTATAAGGCTCACTTCGGTATCAATTTCTCATTCACTCGAAAATGGTTTTGACCACCCGAGTATATATTCTTGTTCACCACATGGCAAGGAACGTGTTACCACTCGGACCCACCAAACCGAGGTGTGGATTCTACATTAATGATAGCTCAACATTACCGGAAATTAATGGTGATAAACCATTTTTCTCTAACAATCCCCCACATGAATGAAATTGAAAACGAATATGCAACAACATGCAGACACTGAGAGTACAAAACTAAAAATATCTTGCAAAAGATAGGTAACTTTTGGCTTTGAACCTTCCCTTGTGAAAGACTATCGGGTTTACCGGCTGATTAGCGAACTTTATGTCTTGAACTATTTTGCCATTGGTGTAAACCGAGACAACAGTCTGTCACACAGTTTTATTTCCATACACAATCTGGTTCTATCAGTTGTGCCTATTTTGGCCCTAGACAATTCCTGGTTTTCCTGAGTGCTCTAGAGAATTCAGCCTTTTACCAACTCTCATAGAACCGGCCCAGTTCACACTCATATAGGTGATTTCCATTAAGAGTATTCTGCTATACTCCACTTGGATTTTCAAGATATGAAAGTCATTAAAAGCAAAGCTTAACCTGATTAGCACTGCAGACATCACTATGTCATCATAGGAAAGGGTAAGAAATATTTTCCTTAGTGATACTAATGAGTCACACATAATTCGGTTGTCCCTTTGAACCTAGATTTTGGGATCTCCAATCAGCTAGGTTAGGTTGCCATTAAGGCGACTCTTTAGTTAATAGGCTTTAATTCCATTCTCCTCAATGATCTTAAAACTTGCTCTCTGGTCAAACCTTTGGTTAACGGATCCGCAATATTATCTTTTGACCTTATGTACTCAATGGAGATAATTCCATTTGAGAGCAGTTGCCTAACAGTATTGTGTCTACATCGAATATGACGAGACTTACCGTTATACATATTATTCTTTGCTCTTGTCATTGCTGCTTAACTGTCGCAATGAATGCAAATGGCTGGCACAGGTTTTGGCCACATTGGGATATCGTCTAGAAAGTGACGAAGCCACTCTCCTTCTTCTCCTGCTTTATCTAAGGCGATATACTCGGACTCCATTGTGGACCTTGCAATGCATGTCTGTTTGGATGACGTCCATAAGATTGCTGCACCTCCCAGGGTAAAGACATAACCACTAGTAGACTTGGAGTCTTTAGTGTCTGAGATCCAATTAGCATCATTATAACCCTCTAACACTGCTGGATATCTCATATAGTTCAGCCCATAGTTTCGAGTATACTTTAGATATCTAAGTACCCTAACTATTGTTGTCTAATGGTCTGTTCCTAGATTGCTTGTGTACCTACTTAATCTTCTATAGGGGTCTTAGCGAGACGATCGTCATGCTTGTTAAATTTCTCAGGTATTTTATCAACATAATGTCTTTGAGACAAGGTATATCCTTCAGATGTCTTTGTAATTTTTACTCCAAGTATAACATCTGCTATTCCCATATCTTTCATGTCAAACTTAGAGTTCAACATTTTCTTAGTAGCTTTGATCATTTCATTATTACTACCAAGGATGAGCATATCATCTACATATAGGCAAACAATGACATATCCTTTTTCCGTGTTTCTCACATAAACACATTTATCACATTCATTAATTCTAAATCCATTTGACATCATTACATTGTCAAATTTTTCATGCCATTATTTAGGTGCTTGTTTTAGACCGTAAAGAGACTTCACAAGTTTGCACACTTTTTCCCTTGCCCTGGAACCACAAACCCTTCTGGTTGTTCCATGTAAATTTCCTCATTCAAATCGCCATTCAAGAATGCAGTCTTAACATCCATTTGATGAATCTCAAGATTATACAAAGCTGCAATAGCTATTAACATTCGAATAGACGTTATTCTTATTACAGGTGAGTAAGTATCAAAATAATCTACTCCTTCAGTTTGCCTGTAATCTTTAACTACAAGTCTGACCTTGTATTTATCAATTGAACCATCCGGCTTCATCTTTCTTTTAAAAATCCACTTGTAACCTAGAGGCTTACAGCCTAGTAGAAGATCCACCAATTCCCATGTATGATTTTGCAAGATTGATTCAATTTCACTATTGACAGCTTCTTTCCAAGAAGGAGCTTCAAGAGTGGACATAGCTTCTTTGAAAGTTCGAGGCTCTTCTTCCAGTAAGTATTTTAAGAAATCAGGACCGAAAGATTTTTTTGTCCTTGCCTTTTTACTACGACTGGGTTCTTCCTCGACTTTTCCTTCTAGATTTTCCTCAACCTGTCTTTGATTATTGTCAAAAGCAATATCATATGCCCTTTTAGGCTCTTGTGTTAATTTACAAGGAAACACATTTTCAAAAAATGATGCATTTCTT
The DNA here is from genome assembly GCF_004153795.1 of Camellia sinensis. NCBI lineage: Eukaryota > Viridiplantae > Streptophyta > Magnoliopsida > Ericales > Theaceae > Camellia > Camellia sinensis. The sequence goes on along the minus strand of NW_021024871.1, from coordinate 938,563 downwards.
GACTCGATAATTGTATTGACATGAATCTCTGTGTTCTCACTTTTATGCACTAAAAACCGATAGGCACTGCTGTTGTCTGCATAACCTATGAAAATACAATCAACGGTCTTGGGTCCAATTTTAACCCTTTTCGATTCTGGTATTGCTACCTTAGCCAAACACCCCCACACTTTCAAGTATTCGACCTTTCCACAATTCATAAGGTGTTTTATTAGACTTCTGATGAGGAATTTTGTTGAGAATATAATTATCATGGCATTCATCATTTCTTTCAAAGTTCGATTTTTTCATTCAGCAATTCCATTTTGCTGAGGTGTATAAGGCGCGGTGGTTTGATGTATTATTCCTAATTGTGAACATAAGTCACCAAATGGTGCTTCATATTCACCACCTCTGTCACTCCTTATAGCCTCTATTTTCTTGCCAAGTTGATTCTCAACCTCAGCCTTAAAGTCGATGAATTTTTCCAAGGCTTCGTTCTTGCTTCGTAGCAAGTATATATATCAATACCGAGTGCTATCATCAACAAAGGTTATGAAGTATTTTTTACCTCCACGTGTTTGAACAAATTTCAGATCACATATATCACTATATATTAGATCCAAAGGTTCAGTACTTCTCTCAATTGACTTAAAAGATGCCTTAGTCAATTTTGATTCAACACAAACTTCACACTTATGATTTGTATTAATATGAAATTTAGGTAGATATTCTAAGTTAATTAATCTACGCAAAGCACCATAATTAACATGTCCTAATCTACCATGCCACACATATAAAGACTCAACAAAGTAAGCAGAAAATGTGTTATTTTTATTAAAAGTAAGAACCACTGTCATTACATTTAGGCCTCGTTTGGGAAGTGGCTATTTTAGTAGGCTATTTGGCTTTTTGGCTATTTTAGTAGGCTATTTTAGTTTTTGTGTTTGGGAAGTTGAGATGAATTTTATTTGAGTTGTTGTATTGAAAAATGTGTTGAAATGATGTTTGAAATTAGAATGACAAATTTGCCCCTAAAAATATATTTTTTTAAATTGTTGTCAAGGGATAAAACCGTAATTTACCATCTAAAAATCAAATTTTGTAGCTGACATGTGCAGGCCCTTTTTTTTTTTTTTTTTTTTTTTTAAAAAAAAAAAAGCTTGCAAAATGGCTTTTTGGCTAAAAAATTTTTTTAGGCTATAATAGCCGGCCAAATCACTTCCCAAACAGCCCCTTAGTTTAAAAAGTCCATCGCTCAAGTACCCTTTCCCCAAATGCATCCCATTTTTAGTGAGTACAAATTTGTCAGATTCAAACACAAGGCGAAACCCATTCTTGCTCAGCAATGATCCAGATACCAGGTTCTTCCGAATTTCTAGTACATGTAGCACTTCTTTCAAAGTAAGCTCTTTGCCTGATGTCATCTTGAGTACTACTTGTCCTTTGCCTTCAACCTTGGAGGTAGAAGAATTGCCCATATAAAATTGTTCTTCATTATCTACCACTTGATATGTGGAGAACATCTTTTTCTCAGAGCAAATGTGGCGTGTAGCACCTGTGTCCACCCACCATGTTTTGGGGTTGTTGACCAAATTCACTTCTGACACCATTCCGGACATATGTAATCCCGAAATCATTGCACAAAGATTGTCCTCCTCTGTTATGTTGGCTTGAGCAGGTTTCTTTTTCATGGTTCGTTGAGCCCGACGTTTGTAACAATCTTTGGCACGATGTCCTTGCTTGTCACACACATAGCATTTGCTTGTGAAGTTTTGATTCTCTCTAGTCTTTGAATCAGAGTTTCGTTTTGAACTCTCACCAGGATACTTCTTTTTCTTGCTGTTGTGCTTAGGCTTCTGTTCCACCACATTAGCCTTGGCCTCCATGAGATGACGCCCATTTTTCTTTTCCGACCCACGGTTGTCTTCTTCAATCCTTAACCGAACAATCAAGTCCTCCAATGACATCTCTTTGCGCTTATGCTTTAAATAATTCTTGAAATCCTTCCAAGACAGCGGTAATTTTTCAATTATAGCTGCTACCTGAAATGATTCGCTCAGAGACAACCTTCTGCATGAATTTCATGCAGGATAAGCTGTAGATCTTGGACTTGACTGATTACCGTCTTGGAATCCACCATCTTATAATCCAGGAAGCGGCCAACAACAAATTTCTTTGTTCCTGTATCTTCCGTCTTATATTTGCGATCCAAGGAATCCCATAGCATTTTTGCTGACCTGATTGGACTATACACATTGTACAATGTGTTGTCCAGTCCATTGAGGATATAGTTCCTGCAAAGAAAATCTGCATGTTTCCATGCATCTACTGCAGCGACAACTTACGCATCACTCTCATCTTCCTTCAGAGTTGGCGCATCTTCTCGTAAAAACCTTGCCAAATTCAGGGTAGTTAAATAAAATAACATTTTTTGTTGCCACCTTTTAAAATCGGTACCACTGAATTTTTCAGGTTTTTTCCCATGGTTCACTGGAACATGTCCATGACCCGGGCCATGAGTCAGAGTAGGAGTAACAACTGGAATAGAAACCACTGGTGGAAGCACAATGGGATTAAGAGTAATAACAGTACTCTCAGTTGCCATCTTTCTGATTAATAAAATAAATTAAATTAAATAGAAATTATTTTCTAATAAAATAAATAAACTAACAATATTCTAGAACAAAATATTCTATAGGAAAATAAATAACTAAATACATATGAGAAGAACAAGAATTTATCTTTATCGGAAACAAAACAAATTATATAGTATAAACTAAATCAAACAAACAAACTGTTAAGAGAATCAATTAAATTGACCAAATTAATTATCTTACCAAATTAATCAAATAAAATGACCAACAGTAAAATGACTAATTAAAACAATCAATTACAGAGTCATACTGTGTAAAAAGCATTACAAGCTTTTTTAAACCAGAAAAGAAATATACAGAATTCAAATGATATATGGAAACCAGTAAACTAAAGGACTCTTTGTTCTGTATTTCGATAAAAATTCCTGTATACAATTAATCTTTCTTTAATACACAGTATATGCTAAAGACTATAAGTACCAAAACTCCTAAAGACAAAACTAATCATGCTCCATGAAACCAAATAAATGGATAACCAAATACAGAAGCACTACTAATTTATTTAAACTCAAAATAGCATAAACCAGAATTTTAATGATACGTAACAACCAATAACCCAGAAAACAAAGATACTCCTTATGTACACAAATAATCTTTAATCAACACACAGTGCATGTGATACAACTACTAGTGCACTAATGAAATAAATACTAATAACAACCTATCAAAACGTTATCATGCACCAGTCCATCTCATAAACAAACTAGAATATATACACACAGACAACTTCAATATACTGTAAATTAATTTTTAATCGAAGAATATATAAACTGGATTACAGAAGTAAAACAGTAAACAAAGAAGAAATTTTCTGTTCTAAAATTGTTGGAAATATTTTTTCGATAATAATTAATTTAACAGAATAATAAAACTGATAATAATTAAATACAGAACTAGAGTTAACTTACAACTTTCTGTAGAATCAAACTTAGAACAAATTTGTGATTAAGGCTAGTGTTTGGACACTGTATCTTTAAGACAGAAATTCGTCCTCTCCTAGATGCTTGAGAATAATGAACGTCCTGCCTCCAGGATTCAACAATCACCTCAAACAAATGCAGCACCGCAAACTGCTTGAACAGCAAACTAGGTTGCGTTTTTTCGAACTCACACAAGATGCAAAATGAAGAACGTATGAAGCAGAGATTGGAAAGAAACGGAAAAATATATATCTATATTTTGGAATGGAGGGTTGATATATATAGGCAGAGAAGTGCCTATTCCGGAACAGAAGACCGTTGTGAAGAACAGTCACCAGATTTGGAGACGCGACTGGTTGGAGAAGGAGAAGCTTTGGAACCGAAAAAATTTAAATTCAAAATTTCAGATTTTGAATTTTCCCACAGAAAAATTATTCGAAATATTCAAATAATTTTGGAGCAAAAAACCAAGGACGGGTTTAACCCATACCCCGACCCGGCCGACCGGACGGACGGCGGCGGCGGCGCGCACGTGTGGTGATGGTTTTGGTTTTGTCCATAACTCCTCCTCCTACAAAACTTGGGTACCCCTTGGGGCCCAACCCAAGGTCTCCAACTTAGAGCTTATATAATCATAGAAACTCTTCCATGTTTCCTATGTGGAATAAGATTTTAGATACCAACTCATGGGAATCACACCAAACATTTTCATGTTTATAAGGCTCACATCGGTATCAATTTCTCATTCACTCGAAAATGGTTTTGACCACCCAAGTATATATTCTTGTTCACCACATGGCAAGGTACATGTTGCCACTCGGACCCACGAAAACTGAGGTGTGGATCCTACATTAATGATAGCTCAACATTATCAAAAATTAATGGTGATAAACCATTTTTCTCTAACACCTTTGTCCTTAAAAATTCTTTTCCCACTGTCCCAAATCACTCATAATCATTGGATCATATGAGAATCCCAAGATTCACAAATCTCAAAACATATCCAATAATTGTAAGTGATTTAGGATGGGAGGACAGAAATTTTTGAGAACAGAATCGTTGGGCAACATTCATTACAAACCAACACTAACAACCACAATATCAATACAAGAAAGCGCAAAAGGTTTGCCTTTAGTAATGCCTCACAATAGAGAGTATAAAAGAGTGACCAACTAACCACAATTGATTGTTTCATCTTTCATCTGGTACCCCTTCTTGCCATCAAATTTGTTCTGTTTTTTTGCTTTTATATTTTATGTTTTGAAATAACATCTGTACCAAACACTAATTCTGTTTTTATTTTTTCAACATAGAATTTTGTCAAAGGCTTCACCTTCATGCTGGATGTATCATCACCAGCCACATTGGTTGTTGCACTTCCTTACATCAATCTCCTCTGTTGATAATAATGTTTGAGAGCATTTGGACATCCAACAATCCAGCTGGTTTATCCATCATCTTCATGCTTACAATTTCGACAATCAAGTTCCGTATTTTACAAGTGAGGAGAAACAAATGGATTCAACTCAATTGCTTTGAAATCTTTGTAGTTACAAAATAAAAATTTGGAGCTGATCGTCATATGGGCAACTATAGTTTGCATCATTTACAACCCTTTTCCATTCCTACCTGTTAGGTCCCTGTGTTGTCAAATCCGGAGACAAAATCTTGTGTTAATTCAAAACTATGTTTTTCTGTTTTTGTACTGTCCGCTCGAGCGGAGACTCTTGAGCTCGAGCGTAGATTAGCAGGTCACAGTAGTTTGACAGGGCAAGCACAGATACTGGAAGGTGTGATTGGACGCTCGAGCGGAAACTCCTACGCTCGAGCGCATCTCTGTTTCTTCGTATGCAGTTTTTGTTCAGTCCGCTCGAGCGGGCTATGATGAGCTCGAGCGGAGATCGCGGATTCAGATTCCTATTTAAAGCTGCTAACGTTGTTTTGTTGGGCACGTTTTCCTAGATCTGATAAAAACAAACTAGGGTTGAGTTTAAAAGTCTTCTTGGGAGATTTTTGAGAGTTTTTCTTGATGTCTTGAGAAGAGTTCTTCACTCAGGATCAAAAAATACATACATCAAGGAGTTGGTTTCTTTAAATTCAAGAGAGAGTTCTCTTCGGTGGATTCCGAAGATTCTAGCATATAGTTTCGAAAGGTGTTTGATTCTATATGTGAGTGAGGTTGTGGAATCAACTTCAAGATTGATCAGTTCCGAGATGAAGTCGTGAAAAAGAGTTACAGAAGATTCGAAGAAAGATTGACTAAGTTGGGTAATCTTTGTATGATATCTTTGTAATCTTTTTACTTCAGTAGTGAATTGATTTATGGCGTTTCGCCCGTGGTTTTTTAATCACAGTTGGAGGTGTCCAATTGTGGTTTTTTCCACGTAAAAATCGTTTGTGTCAA
>NW_021024871.1:864862-927587 GCF_004153795.1 Camellia sinensis | reverse complement strand
ATCCAATACACAATTTTGGGTGTTCAATCTTTCTTTTTATGAAGTTGACAATCAATCACACAAGAACAAAAAACTGTGTAATATAAGAAAACATTATGTCAGTTATCGGTAGGAAAATGCATTAATTCCACATCCAAATCAATATGTGCCCTCTGATGCCTAATGGCATCAACATGCTTAAACGTAATATCAAGAAAATAAGGTTCGTGGCAATCTTTAATTTTAGTTAAATATTAAAAAAAGCACTATAAATTGTTATATCACTCTCTCTATTTTTACACATCTTTAATAAAAGTTAAAAAGTTACTAAAATAATCTGTTTCCATTCATAATAAGCATGAGCGAAGGGTTGTGATTTAAAGCTTGAATGACTTTGACACGCAATAGTGGAGTCAAAAATATTAAATGAGATGAGACACTTATTAATTAAATATTGAAAATTTTTCTAAAATATTTTACATAAAATTTTTAAGATGGACTTCAAGAAAGATAAAATAAAATATATATAATATATAATATATATTTATAAATAGATGTACATGGACAATATAAAAAAAATCACGGATACAAGTTTTAAAATTATATAATGATAAAGTAACTTTTTATACAAAATTTGAGTAGAAATTTAATAAAATTATAATATTATGATGATATTATCAACCAATAGTAAAGAAACACATGGATAATGAATCCCACATGTCAAATATATCTAATAATCTAATAAATTTCACATCTTCATTGAGATTAATTATATTTGCATGTCAATAATGATAGACCTCATTATTATATTGAAATTTTCATAGATAATAATATGACTTATCGTAGTCTCTTTATTTTCAATTAAAACAATCATTATTATTCTCATAATTTTAAAAATATCATTGATATTTCACTCTAAATAATATTTTTATTTAAAATATGTTCTTTATATTTATCCAAAAAAAAAACAAAATTCCAAAACCCAGGGGAGACACGTGACCCCCCTAGACCATCTATACCTCCGCCCCTGTTGACACGGGTTTGAACCCCCAACCCACTCCCCCTTCCCTTAGGTTGTAGCTATTTTACATATTTGAAAATTTTTAATACTGTATTTGGTTGAAAAATTTGAGAATGGATTTAGAAAATGAAAGGGAAAATATAGGTGAAATATGAATAAAATATACCTACATTTTACATAGTTTCACCTACTTTTTTCATTTCTCTTTCCAAATCCCTTAACCAAACACAGCGTAATGAATCTTTCAATAGTATTTAAACTCAGATGAAGTTCGGACCATTTGTTAGAGCAAAAAGAACAATGGATCTTATAGGATTCGAAAAAAGAACAATGGATCTTATAGGATTCTCAATAAATTCTGCGATTTCTTCTAAAAGAAAATGATTATTAATCATTTGTTTATTGATTCTATCTTTGTTTGTTCTGTTTGAAGAATGGAAGAATCCCAAATAAACTATCATTCTTTAACAAGCACAACAAAGTATTGAATTCAAAAGAGAAATATGTTTCTCATTATAGCATTGAAGTTATACAATGCAATGCTCTTCCATCAAGCTATGCTACTAAAAAATGAAAAATAAAAACACTAAAATTTCATATTTCCATGACATGCTTCATCCTGAGAAGAGTCTAGTAAAGAAATTCCCAGATTGAGGTTTTTCTAAACATGCTACATGAACATATCTACCCAACTTGTCGACTTGCCTCGGTTCACCCCTCGTATCCTTCTTGCAGATTTTGCAGGTTTTGTCGATCCAGCCTTCTTCAACGTATTGTCCATCCACTAATTTAAGAGGGAAAAAAAAAAAAGAAAAAAAAAAATGATTTAAGGTTAGGAGAAAAATGGCTGTTAAAAATGAAAGACATTAATTTGTGCAATATTGCTAACATATTTTTCAAAAATGCTAGATAATATTACTAGGCAATGGAAATAAACATGGTCAATTAAGGCAGGCTTTGAGTTGATTCTGTTGTTGATTGAAAATTAACTCCAAATTACTAGGCAATGGAAATAAATAAATAAATATGGTCAATGAGGCAGAATTTTAAGTTTTGATTTCTACTTTTCCTGGATGGAAATAATATTTCATTTTTTGATTGGTTTGAAATGATTTTTATTTTTTTCAATGGATTCAAAATAATTAATGAAATATTAAACAAAGAAAGAATATGTATATCTATTCTATTATATAATGCAAATGGTTGAGTTGGTGTTGACACTTTTGTATCACATAATTTTATTCTTAAATTATTCCTTTATAATTTCAAGTACAGATCCTTTTGTAACAACTGATTCAATCTGTAACTGTCAATTTCAACTCACATGAAAATCTCAACATTTAGTATATATATAATTATGCTAAACTATTATTTAAATAGTTATGTGAACCAATTAATAACTTATATGCATTCTTACCATCAACGTAAGATTTAAAAAAATCCTTGTATGTTCCTCCAATCTTCCTTCTTAGAGCTCCATACTGCATCACATGAGAACATCCACTTCACCACTTAAAAAGAAACACTATAAGCTCAAACATACACAAAGAAACTCAAAATCGTGATTGGATCTGTTATAAAAAACAAAAATAAAATAGAAAGTTAATTTTTTCTTCTTCTTTTCCTCTTTTTAGAAATTCCTCTCCAATTCCAACATCCAAACATAGCTTTAAAAATAAATAAATAAATAAATAAATTCAGTATGTGTTTACCTGTTCCCTATTCATCTTCTCCCCAGACTTGGTGGCTTCTCTAGCCTCATCAAGGAGTAGGGCATCCTCTTCAGACCTAACCTGTGAAAAGTCAAGAGCATCTGTCACCATCCCAAACAATGACTGCTTGCTCTTCTCCTTCTTGGGTTCTTCTTCCTTCTCATTTTCCTCTAATTTTGCTGAAAAAACTCTTCTGAATTTCACTGTTCTTTTAACACCATGTTTGGTCAGGCTCTGGTAATTTACTCCTAAATTAGGGAAAAAAGCATTATGTGAGGAGGGTGACAAGGGGAGAGCCCCAAGTCCCATGTTTGTTTTCTTCAAACTCAAAAGATTCAACCCTCTATGCACCTCTTATATAGGTAGCTATATGTGGGCACGAGATTCTCTCTTCTTAAATTCTTCGGTTCTGAATTTTTTTATATCTCAATTCATTTTCAATCGTACGATTATGTCTCGTAATTTTCATTATATTGTGAAGAAATATGATAAGATAAAGAAATTTGAAGACAGAGAATAGTCACGTGTCTCGAAATTGTGAAATTTTTTTACCACACTATAATAAAATACTTTGAAATTGAAAATTATTTAGTGGCACTTATACCATCACAAATTCATTTTAGTTATTTATTCATATGAATTTCATGCTGAACTCACATAAATAAATAGTAAAAATGTATTTGTGGCATACCACTGGTATCAAATTTTTTATTTTTTATTTTTTATTTCTTAAGACACAAACTAGGGACACAACTTGGTGTGTGGGTATCCTTTTTTGCTTTGTTGAACCACCAGCCACCAGAGGATAATAATGCCAACTAGTATTACATTGCATGACTACCACTTGGAAAAGCTAGTGGTTGGGTAGGAGAGTACGTGGCACTTTAATAGACTATTGAAATTTGAGAGGAGCATTTTGATGATGATATGCCCTACTTAAAACTTATTTTTAAATAATACAAAAAAACATATACAAACTACAAAGACATATCCATTTGGTTATGTGTGGGCAGAGTTGAAGTGAAACCAAGGATCAGAAAAAATATCCTATGAATAATCAATAATTGAAGCTCATAAGGCATTCACTGCCGGACCTAAAAATGACTGAATCTTCAAAAATTGTTTCTACTAAAAAAAACATAGGAATTTTAGTTAGAGCTCCCTCGTTAAAAAGTTTTACTAGTACAAGGATAAAAAAATATATATTTCATAATTTAAGTCCTTTAAATTTGTGGAAGTTATTCTTAGACCAAAATACCCCATACTAAAGCAGAGAAACGTTGTTTTGTTGTGGAATGATTTAAAATTCAATAATTTTGATTTACATATCTCTAGTTTTCTTTTTCTTTTTTTCTCTTTTTTTTTTAAATTCTCTCATTAAGAACTATCAACCAAGATCTATGATGAATATGAAATTCAAATAAATAAATAAAATTTCACTAACCCAAGTCAGAGAAATCTTCATTTCTTCGACTGAAATTTATTTGCGTGAAATTTCTCTGACTAGAATTTCTCTGACTTGGTAGAGAAATTTTCTTTCACTAAAATTTCTCTAAGGCCATGTTTGTTTGGGTGGACATGATCTTGGGATTGGACTAATAGTCCAATAAAATTATTAATCCGATGTTTGGTTAAACAATTGAAGTACGGACTAATTATTTTAAACTTGACTTTTAGTTAAGATGGGATACATAATCCAACGGATTCGTAATCCCAGGATTATTAGTCATGGGAATGCTAATCCAGTCCGCCCAAACAAACATGGCCTAATTGTGTAAGGTTGTATTTGGTTAGGGGATTTATAAAGGGATTTGAAAAGAAAAAAAGAAAACGTAGGTGAAATGTAAATAAAATATACTTATATTTTACTTGATTTCATACACCTTTTTCCCTTTTTTTTTTCTTTCTAAATCCCTTCCCAAATCTCCTAAGCAAACACAGCGTTAGGATAAATTAGTCATACAAAAATATAAAACCAAAGAATATGGACTTCACCTTTGAAATTTTATTAAACTGTGATCTTTTTGCGTGGATTAGATCTCATATGTATTTATATTGGAGGATGTATTACTAATTTTCCAAAAAAAAAAAACATATATATGAAAATGGTGTTCTCAAATTTATTATTTTTGTTTTCAAAAATACAAAAAACAAAAATAAAAAACGAAAACACAACCAAACACACAGGAAGTTTCACAAGCCTCTGAATTCGAAGTCTGCAGTTCAGTTCCCAAAATCTGTGTTTACACTCTCAAAAGCAAATAATACAAAACACTCAAAAATTTGCTGAAATGCTACAAAGGAAGTATCACATTTAACCTGTTAACTTGGCTTTGGGCAAAAAAATAAAGGGGCAGATTTCTAGGGCAAATTATCAGAAACCTGGAATTATCATTTTTTTATAAACAGCCCATGAAAAATCATCTAAAATATGAATAACCACAAGTAACCACTTCCTCTGCAAAATCATGTATGCCATAAGAAGTCATATAGGTCACATCTTAACATCTCACCCCAAAAAAAAAAAAAAATTTATTAATTATTTGGGTGAATTACACTAATGGTCCCTATAGTGTGGGACTTGTGCCACTTTGGTCCCTGATTTTTCAATTGTGACACATTTGACCTTGAATTTTGAATCTTGTTCCAAATAAGGACAATTGAAGATATCATTAAATTTTTCGAGGGTAAAATCGTCAATTTGATAAAATATAAACTAATTTGATAAAAATAAAAGTCAAACAAATATTTTTGAATTTTTAAAAATTATTCCTACCAACTAAAAATAAAATTATGTAAAATTGATAAATCTTTTAGATATTTATTTATTTATTTTACCAAATTAATTTTTATTATGTGTTTGGATGATGATCTTGTAAAATTAATTTTAAAAAATTAATCATGTAATTTTTATTATTTTTTATCAATTTTACATAATTTTATCATTGGTGGATACAAATAATTTGAAAAAAATTAAAAATATTTTTTTGACATTTATTTTTATCAAATTAGTTTATATTTTATTAAATTGACGATTTTGTCCTTGAAATTTAACAATAGTATTTTCAATTGTCCTTATTTGAAACAAGATTAAAAAATTAGGGTCAAATGTGTTACAATTGAAAAGTCAGAGATCAAAAAGACATGAGTCCTAAACTATAGGGACTATTTGTATAATTTATCTCAAAAAAAAAAACAAAAACAAAAACAAAAACATAAAGAAGAAGAAGAAGAAGAAGAAGAAGAAGATGATGATGATGAGGGATTACTTTTCTTACTTTTCTTTCTTGTCTTGTTAATTGCAAACCACTACATTTTGAGATGAACTGTTTGCTTTTTTTCTACAGCATAGCATTGATCTAGTTAACCTGCTCAATTTACCTTCCTGGAATACACCTATCTGAGTTTTGGGATTTTCTCATACAGCTCTTAGCTACATTTGTAGCATCTACACAACATAGACCATGCCCACCTCAAGGAGAGACACAGGAGGCACCTTGAGCACAACATCCGCTCCCCGGCAATTCCTCCTCAGGAAATTATACCCGAAATTGATGGCCAATCTCTTCATAAGAGATGACCCTCGTTTTGCCTTGACATGTGAATGCCCGAGAATGAAAGCAGTCCCGGCTTGTTGAGCGGCAAACAAGTCTTGCAGCTCTTCTTTCAATTGCATATCCAAATCAGACCGTTCAACGGAATCAGACTCGTCCATTGCAAACCTCACTCTTCTTTCCACAACACGCTCCATCTCAATGACATCTGTCACGCTCTCTATGGTTGGGAAACTTCCTGATACACTCTGTGGTTGCACACTTTCCTCTATCTCAAAAGCTGGCATGCCAGAGAGCGCCACCATTCCTATCACTGCCAATCTACACTCACTTGATGATGATGATCCACCAGATCGAGACCCATCATCCTTGTTTCCATGCCTCCCACACCAATCATAGCGGATGAAATCGGCCAGCTTGTTAACAAGTTCGGATTCGAAAGAATCGACATCCTGGTGAACGTCACGGTACCCGTAACGGACGATACACCTGTACGACCGGTGAGCCGAGGGACCCACCCGACCCACGAGATACCGCTCGGCAGGTGGCACGTAAGGGACAGGAACTGATTTTACACACACGAAGACAAGGACGCGATGGAAGGCGGGTAAGTTGGTGACAAAGCGCGAGAAGTTTGCGGGGATGCCAGAGGTGAGATCAGTGAACACAATGCCAATCCCTGGGACTCGAGCAATGCCCAAACTTGGACCCAAGGCTAATAACCATTCCAATGAAACCTTGTTGTGCAAGTCGTATTCATATTTCTTGATGGTAGCATAATGCCAAACAAACATGATGGTGACAAGAAAGAGTGCTAGGAGGATGGGGAGCCAAGCACCCTCAAGGAACTTAATAAGTGAAGCCGAGAAATAGAGTAATTCAAATGAGCCAAAGAAGAGTAGGAAGGTAAGAGCTACTATAGGGGGTTTGTGCCAACAAAGCATAATAACCAACGAAGTGAGGCACGTGGTCACGAGCATCACTGCCATAACTGCCAACCCTGCAATAGAACAGTATATTTACCTAATGCTAGGGAATCCAGAAGATGATCCAACTGATAACAGATTGAAAGCATAGTTTACCTGATGCATTGCCCATATGTTTTGTATCTCTGAATCCAATGGTCACAGCAATGCAGAGGATCATCAGCATCCAGTTGATCTCAGGGATGTAGATTTGACCGTGTATCTTATCAGAAGTGTGAACAACCTTGACTCTTGGAAAACAACCAAGTGATTGACTCTGGTTGATGATGGAGAATGTTCCACTAATGATCGCTTGACTTCCCACAACGGAAGCAAGGATTGCTACTACAAGCACTGGCCACCTCACACTTTCTGTGAGCAAAAGTGTGTGCAACCATTATGTTACTTCAATAGTAAACATTAAATAAAATAAAATAGGAGGCAACTATTATACTAATCTATGCAACTGTCAATATCTTTGCGCCATTTGAGGTGGGCAAAGCTTGCTAACTATGTGGACAATCTAATAAAGCACATCACAATTGGATGACAGTCTAACTAGTATCACAATGCCAACATTATACCTGGGACTGAGACATAATAATTGATCTGGTAATTGGTCTGGTGATGCTGTGACAAGTAGGCAGCTTGACCCATATATGCCAAAATAAGTGCCGGATAAACCAAAAAGGTGAAAGCAATCTGCAATTGGTAAAGAGTAAGAACTTTTCCTTTTTGTAGGCAAGAGACATCTTTTGGTTGGATAGAGAAGATGGTGTCAGCACAAAACATTTAATCAGAGAAATTAAACATTTTGGCAAGATGTACCTGAATTGCAGCATACGAGAAGTGGCCAAGATCAGCAAACATTGCCTCTGAGCCTACAAGTACAGTTAAAAAATGTGTTGGCTCATCTGTTGTTGAGCTACTGAGTTTTCACAATACTATGCATGCCAGTGGCACAAAATTAACCAAGTTTTTAATTAATAATAAAAGGACTGGCAAATTACAACAGTAGTCCCTATAGTTTGCCACTTGTGTTAGTTTAGTCCTTATAATTCAAGTTGCAACAAATTTGCCTTTAATTTTACAATTTGTATATGCTTAATCCATTGTATGGTACCTATACATATATTGCATACAACAGCCTAACCACTGCCTTACTCGCTTAAACAATGTTATTGCCCACCACTATTACCACCCCTCAAAACATTTACTAAACTCCTGATCAATGCTGCCTTTCCTTTGTGCCCGCAAGGCATGGCAACATGATACCCTCTCTCTCTGTCTCTCTCTCGCTCTCTCTCTCACCCATTCTACAAACCTCAACACCCAATTTACACTTTGATTGCATATACCATAACCCCATTTGAATCCATCACCAGTGCCTACCGCCACTCCCAATACCATTCCAAGCTAAACACCCAATTTACACTTTGATTGCATATACCATAAACCCATTTAAAACCACCGTCACAGCCCACCGCCCTATGAAGCACCAACACTTCAAAACAAGTGCCGTATCTATGTCAGACACACGGACACTTCGAGGACATGCGGACACTTCGGAGACATATATGGGACACACCACATGGCGTGTTCCCTTAATTAATTTATTTTCAGGGGATAAGCCGAGGACACATCGGGGACACACTAGGGACATCCAAAATTGTCTTTTCCTCCATTTTATTTAGTACTTTGATGAATGTTGAATGTTTAATATATATATATATATATTTAATTTAAATACTTAATAAATCATCTATATAAAAAAAAAATATAAACTGTAATTGTTAATTTAAAGTTTTTTTTTTTATTAAAAAAAAAAAAAAATTATAGTTAGTTTTTGTTAATATTGATTGTTTGTGGATGTAATATTAATCTAGCTAGCAAATAAAAATATATGAAAAAATATTTTATTGTCGTGTCCCCGCTGTGTCCATGTCCCCATTTTTTTCTAGATAGTAAATAAAAATATATTAAAACATATTTTATTGCCGTGTCCCCGCCGTATCCGTGTCTCCATATTTTTGAAATCGCCATGTTCCGTGTCTACATCCATGTCCGTGTCTGCGTCCGTATCTGCATCCGCATCCATATCCGTGTCCGTGCTTCTTAGCCACTGCCTCTCCCAAACCCATTCCCGTATTTGCTCTTCCTATTGACACAAAAAACAAACTACAGGGACTTCTGTTGTAATTTGCACTAAAAGAAATTGAAACATGGACAATAATCAGAATTGCTAAATGTACAAAAACTACAACATATAGAAATGTTCATGGTTGGTGCCTACTGGAATGCAGGTCACATAGATTCGATATTCTTGTTATCAAAAATTTGCTTTGGGTTAATACTGAATTGACAATCCCAATTAATCCCCAATGATGACCAGTCCGGCAATGGGACAGACCACCTTGAACATTCCCCATGTTCAAGTAAAACTTCAAATATTACTCGGACACTTCTGTGTCAACAGGTCACATGACATACCCATGTAAATCCTGGAAAGTGCTTTGATTATTACAGAGACCACTTACCAAAAAAAGACTATTGCTGAAGCAATTAATTTTAAGTACTCTTAAATTGAATTCTTGAAAAGGAATAAATCCTACAAGACAAATTATATATTTTTTAAAAACAAAAGGCCATTTCTATGAGACTCTGCAGTTTCTGTCATAGACAAAAATTCACCTACATCCAATACCATTTAGCAATAGAATTTTGGATCATAGATATCGCCTGCCAGGATATCTTGCTACACAGGTATCACAAAGAACTGACTCACCTGAAGGACTAACAAAATGGAAAGCATGAGAATTTTCCTTGTACAACTGTTTTCCAAACTCACCTGTTATGCACAATAAAATCCCACCCAATGACATCCATCCGCTTTTTCGTGTCTTCTTTAAGAACTTGAACATGTAATATGGTGAAAGAGCTTTATAAACATGTGGGTTCCAGTGGAGTATATTGTACAAGCCAAGGGAACTGATGCATAGTAGCCAAGTCAACACCAGTGGCGCGAAAACAAAACCAACACGGTGCGTGCCATAATGTTGTAATGCAAATAGGCATACTAATATGAAGCAGGTAATTGGAACCATCGCATCTGCAAATGGAAGCATAGATATAGATGTAAGGAACATAAAGGGTAACGTGAAACCAGGTACAAACCAAAAAACCTGACATTTAACTACAAAACAAGCAAAAATACGCAGTTTAGAAACTTTTAAGCCTAAAATTCTCTAACAACAAGCACTCAAAATCATGAACTACTTGGTGAAGGTAAATCTCATATAATTGCTCAAAGAAAAAAAAAATTATTATTAGATTTATCTCACATGGAATTCAACTCATAATCCTATAGTAGTATAGTTGCTTTAATTTCTGATAGATACATCTTAACAAGCACAGTACAGGAAAGGGTATGTGAATACGCAGCTAGAGTCAACAATACATCGGAAATAATTTAGCCAATTAACACAAGTTAACTATTCTACCTCTGTATTACTTATTTTTTTAATTTCCATGGGTAAATCCTTGTTCAAGAATAAAGATAGGTGCTTCCTGTGAGAATATGTGTTCTCCTCAGATTAGGAATCAGTGTCCTATGTTTATTAGACTTCTATATATCTTAGTAATGTATTCATGTAGGGTTAGGATTAGTGGTACTCTATATAAATGATGTATGTATTCTTTGTTCAAATTAATTCAATCTAATATACAGGTTGTTTAGAAATCTTACACTTCCATGGGTAAATTCTTGCTTACGAATAAAGATAGGCGCAAAAATGTATGTGCCATGAGAGAGATTGGATAAAACCCACTTATATAGATTTTTCCTCACGAAGAGAACTCCAATGGAAAATTTTAATTTCATCCGGTCAAAATTTGTTATCAAGAACTTTAGCCCCTACGTGTTACTGCATAATCTTAAGACTTGTCACTTGTGTATTTGTTTTTCCACTTTGGATGAAATTTATTAAATCACCTTTCGCCACTCTGAACTGTTATACTTATGATTGAGGTCAAAATCAAGGGCACATCCATGATCACTCTCAGATCACTTGGAACAGATCAAAAGAAACATTAGATATAATCCCCCAAAATAAAACTTGAAAGGGATAAGGCAAGAAATGATAGGAAAGGACGAAAGCAGAACATTTGGACAATTTTGATGGTCCCCTTGGCATTGTAGGCCAAATAGTTTCGCTTCATATTGGTAATAATAAGAAAAACAAGGTACGTAGCATTATTTCGACTCTGTTTGAACGCAAACTTGTCAAAAAATTACAAACCCCACCCGTCTCCTGCTCGATAACTTCAATTAATTCTGTTGGATTGTCATCTTAACAGCCTGCAAGGTTCTCTATGTACTGGAATAAATGATTAAATATTAACTAATACTTTCTTTGTATGATAGAGAGCTTACATTGATGATGTTCCTTAGACATGGATAACTCAAGGCCAGAAACAGCAGAGAAAACTGCAACAGAAACAGGTAGTCAGAAAATTAGGAGAAATGGAAGCAAATTAAGAAAAAGTCTAAAAGAAAAGAGAAAGTACCTGAAATGGCTGGAGTGAGCAAGCCATCTCCAATTACCATACATGTGCCAAGTAGAACCAAGATTAGCAAAGCAGTGTGCAAGGATTTGTGCTTCTCGAGCAACAATTTTACCCTCGAGCTCTTCTTTTTCTCCGGAGGGTGCTCTAGTTTATACGTGGAGAGTGCTTCATCGGCAACTTGACGGTTGGGCAGAAGGCTTACTTTAGCATGCCTGCATATTAGGGAATAGAGCGCAAAAGTACCACCTACAATATTATGAACTTAGAAAACTCAGTTTTGTGACCAAATGATTTGGATGTTTATCAGATTATTATAGTACCCACCCTCTCCATTGTCATCAGCTCGAAGAACTATAAAGACATATTTGAACAAAGGAACTAGAGTTAGAGTCCAGAAAACAAATGAAAGAACACCAAAAATCTCTTCATTCGTCTCTGAGTGATGAATGTCTTCTGCAAACGTGTTCTTGTAAACATAGAGAGGGGAAATGCTTAGGTCCCCGTATACTACACCAAGACTTTGATAAGCTAAGAGCAAAGTTGTCTTCCAAGAATCCTTCTGAAATACAATTCAGCAAGCAATTTCTCAGAACTGTTCAGTAAAGAAAGCATGGTACAAATCTAAGATGTGAATGTTCACCATTCACTCACATTAAGAATTGAAATTTTGTAGGTTAATCATGTCCAATCAAACAGCAAGAAACAAAGGGATAGGCTCATAATTATATGAATTGTAAATATATCTTTACATGGAACAAAAGTTGTGGACAAACCTTGGAAGTGCCCCAACACTTCGAGTAGTCAAGATCCATGCTTCTTAGGCGTCAATCTTCACACTTTTTTTTGTGTGTTGGTGGAGACCAGCTAGGTGCAGATCTTCACTGAAACAATAGAAACATTGAGGGTATATACAGAGACTGAAATTTTAAACAGAAATAGAAGAACATTTCAAAGAACCCAAAGAGACCGACCCAAATCTCTACTTTACTCCATCATTATCTAAAAGAGATTAAAGCAACACACTTTCACAACTTTTCAATAAACCCACATGACATCCATACCTTCATCATTCCCATCAACTTTTTAGCAGACTTTTAGCCTTTGTGAAAAAATCCAATAAAGCAATAAATTCCAAATGAAAAGTGAATGAGAAAATCCAAGAAAGCAAGAAATCTCCAAATGAAAAGTGAATGCCAAAGGTATTGAACCTCACAGACACCACAATTATTCAGTTGAAAGTTCCCAAATGTTCAAGAGGTGTTTTTTTTTTCCTCTCTACAATTTTTTTCTTCTTCTGTTGAGTGATGATGAGAAGGGAAAGAAACTGATAACTCACTATTGCCCCAAATCAAGCAAAAGAGACCAAACACAAAATGTCGAACTCTAGAACACAAATAACCTAGCAAAATCATAAAGACCGAGGGCATAAACTATTTTTAAAAAAAAAGTCGATTCACATTTTCATGGGAGAAACAAACAAAAACAAAAGAGAGAGAGAGAGAGAGAGAGAGAGAGAGAATGTTAAAATGTAATACGAAGGAAACTCACCACAATCACAAGAGACATGACTCAACAACAGTCAAGTTAAAAAATCAATCACAACAAGATGAGCTCGAGGGAATAAAGGCAATTTTAATGACCATAATAACCTTCTCTCTCTCTCTCTCTCTCTGCCTGTATGAATATAATATACACTGTCAAACAAACAAAGAAAAAAGATGACTAGATTTTCCACACTCCCACCAAACTGGGAAAAAATATAGCAAAACCTTCATGGGTAGAAAAGCCAATGCAATTAAAAAAGGGAAAGATTTTTCAATCCTTACTTGTACACTAATATATTCTGATCACACCTTTTGACAAAAAAAAAAAAAAAAAAAAAAAACCCAAAACTTCTAGAACCAAACAAGGAGAAAGTTAGTTATACCTGTACATAAAACTTAATTCACAGCTCACAGATTGATTACCCAGCTTTGATCAAGGACTTACCAAAACTGATCTCCAGAAATATAACTTGAGACCATGAAGATGAATGAGACACCAATGAGTCTGGTTTATAGGCAGAGCCACGTGATGAGAACATGGCCCCTTCTCTCTAAGATGGTACACTGCCCCTCCATTCTCAGTTCACGCCAAATCGCCTACCCATTTTTGCCGTTACTATTACAAACGCAATGGGGACCTTTTTTCTTGATTTGGGTCCCCATTTTTGACCTTTTTCCAGTTGTTTGATTGGTACCCACTGTTTGCTTCCCCAGAAAATGACTTTGATTTTATTTGAGACAACAATCAATCAAAGCCCATTCTCAAGCAATGTCAATCTTAATTGAAGATTATGGATTTAGTTAAGTTCCATTTAAGCACTCATTTACAAACAACCAAAAAAAAAAAGGCCAAAATTTAAAAATGGAAAAAATAAATGAAGAATAGTTATAGCTAAGCAAAGCAGTTACGAACGATTTACATGCCATGATGAGTTTGTTTTTTTTATCTGCTTTGGACCACTCTCTCGCGGATCTGAATGGGGCTTGATAGAGATACATCGAAGCGTTACTTCAATAAAGGAACATACCTAACTTTTCTTTTTACTTTTTTTTTGTCCATGTGCGTTGTATGCATGAGCTTGGTGTGTCTGCCATTGAATGCCCATTTGAAGCTCGAATAGTGTGTGATTTTGTCGGTATTATTATTATTATTATTATTATTGTTATACAGAATACAGAAATTAACAGAACCGACATTTTGCTGCTACGGAAATTGTTACAAACAGACATGGGGAATAATATCTGAGAAATTGAAGTATATAAAGAGAGAGAGAGAGAGATTTGAGTATATAAAAATTGCGAGGATTTTATAGAGAACAATGGTGTTAAAAACATGGGCGGGAGAGGGAATAAATGTGATATGTGAGACAGGAAGATGTGCCCCCTCACAGAAAAAGCTATTCACGTTGGTCAGATTAGGATGCAGCTCGAGCGATTTTACAATAAAATTATAAACTAAATAACGAATTGATAAAATATGATTTGGATAGTTTAGGATGGATTGAAGAGCATTTTTTATTAATTATTAAGTATTTATATAATATATAATATTAATTTATATAATAATACAAATTAATTTTACATATTTTTTTATGCATATAATTATTAATTTGTAATAAATTTTACATTTTAGATCTCTCTCACACTTATTTTTAGAAGTTAAAAAATATGGGGGGGTTTTTTTAAGGTCCCTGGATTACTTATAACGGAATGGATTGATTTCGAAAGCGGATTACAAATTTTAAAATTCAATTCGCAATTAGCAGACAGGACCATACGAATTGGTGTAGATCGGTGTGATTTTAAAAGATTGAGTAGTATTTTACACAGGCCTATGTTAGATTATTTTTTGAGTAATGCTAAGGATGCTAATATATTTCTACTAAATATTTAACCAAACGACTTGGGATTCGTTTGGGATGTGGG
This sequence comes from Camellia sinensis, assembly GCF_004153795.1. Lineage (NCBI taxonomy): Eukaryota > Viridiplantae > Streptophyta > Magnoliopsida > Ericales > Theaceae > Camellia > Camellia sinensis. Next base: position 912,320 of record NW_021024871.1, on the reverse strand, counting down.
TTGACTTTTTGAATTTTTAATTATTTTAGTCTGGAGCTAAAAAGTCTCGTTTGGGATATGTTTTTTATTTTTATTTTTTTATTTTTGTGAGATAAAAAATGAAATGATTATGAATTTGATGTGATGTTTTGTTTTATTAAGCTAAAAAGCCTATTTTGTCTTTTTGTAATTAAAATAGCAAAAAATAAAAAAACCTAACATGACAAAGAAAGGCTTACATAGGTGTGGATTCTTTTATTAGTTCCTATAATTTTGGTAAAATATCACTTTAATTATTTTTACTTTAATTTCAATAATTTGAATTTTATAGTTTTAATTTCATTACGTATAAAAGTAAAAAGATCAAAGTGAAGTTCAAAATAAATTACACAGACCATTAGTGTAAAAAAATAAATTACACCAATGATTTTTATAGTTTCTTTAAATTTCACTTTGTAATTTTGTACATTATTTTTTTTGTTCAAGCGCATGACGAAAGGATTACATTGCAATAAAATTAAACATATATAAAATTCAAATTATTAAAATTAAAATTACAAGAATTAAAGTAAAACTTCACTAAAAAATTAGAGGGATCAATAGTGTAATTTACCCTTGTATATATAAATTTATGGGAAAAACTATGGTTCACATCCCTCAAATATATATCTTATAATTATAGAAGAAAATGACATAACTACATACTTTTTGAGTCATAACTAAAATAAATAAATAAAAAATAGTCATAACCAAAATCTTAAAACGATGTCATAATTAAAATAAATTAATTATAACTAAAGAAAAAATAACGTAACTAAAAAGGCATAAGGTATAAGGGTGTGTATAATAAAATCTTCCTAAATTTATATATTGTATGTACTTCATACATAAGTACAATTTTTTTCCTCGACATAAGATTTATAATTTTTTGTTCATTTTAAAAGGTCTAATTTTTATTATAAAAAACATAACTTTATTATTAATAATTTTAAAGGTGCACATTATAATTTTATCATTTATAATTTTTATCAATTTTTTTTATAACTTTTTCTGTAAAAATTATAATTTTTTTTTACAATATACACTTTTTTTAAGAACATACATTGCAATACATAAGAGAGAAGGGAAAAAAAATTTACAAACATGTGGGGTGCAAGTGTGTCTGTGGTAGGATGAAAATGAAAAGTTGTAAGGAAAAAAAATTACAAACACATGGAATACAAATGTGTCTATGATGGAATGAAAATGAAAAGCTATAAAAATGCAAGTGTAACTTGCATCCTTCCTAGTTTTTTTTTTTTTTTTCCATTTTGCCACTCACATATAATTCCCCTTATATAAAACACGTCATTTTAAGAGTGCCTAGGGGTTTCAAATATTGGTTTGGGCAATTATTGCATGTCTAATGGTCTAAATTAAAATGTTCGGCGGTGCTACATGCATCAATTAATATATACATTAATGTATCAACTAGTATTATATCATTATTATTAACCCCACCTATTATACAAATTATAAATATTCAAAACTTTTAAAATTATGTCATATCATCTGTTAATATACTAATTAGTATATTAATTAGTACATATAATATTATTCTAAAGCGTTTTATCAAAGTCATATTCTAACTTATTATGGTGGAAAAAAAAAAAAAACCTATATCACTTGAATAATAACTTATCATTTCACTACAATCAAATGTTAAACTCAACTAAGTTTTCAACCATTGAAGTGGAAGATGTAGTGAATTAAAGCTAATTAATCACGAGAGATGCAATAAATGTTGCTCCTATAAAGTTCCAAGTCTTGAGAAGATACATTATGAGTAATTAATATATTTAATTATAATTATAATTTTTTAGTATTATTAAGTTTTTGTAATTTGTGAATTATCTATAGTTTTAGAATTTTTGGTAAAGTTTTGATTTGTGAAAATTTTGAAAAAATAATTGAGCTTTGGTAAGAAATCTAATGTAGTAACAAAATAGTTTTGCCAAAACGTTTAGCCAAATTTAACTCAAGATTTAACATTGTTATTTTTCATTGATGATTTTGAATCATCAATGAAGGAGTATTTTTGTTTAGTCTAAACATATTTTTTGTCTTTATAAGTCATTTGACTTAACCATAAAAAAATATTCATAGCAGTGTGTACAAATTGGGTTGATGATTTTTTCAAACCAAATAATGTTTGGTCCACACAAAATCCTCATCCCGATCACGCCCGAATTACGTGGCACCATCAAAAGCAAAAAAAGACCTATGCTTTTCTTTTCGAAAAATGCTTTGGAGCTCTAATTTTTAAACTCTAAAGGTAGCTCTAATGAGTTGGTAGTGGGCTCCACCTACAGTGATGTGATGTTTTGGTCTTAGTTTATTTTTATTTTATTTTTTTTGTTCATTGCCATGTCATTAGTGCTTTATTAGAGCACCAAAATTAGTGGTCTGAATCATTGTTGTTTCTTTTCTCTCTTTGTCTACACCAACAGTCCTCTTTCTCTCAAACAAACGGTGGTCTCTCTCTCTCTCTCTCTCAGATTTGAATTTGTGAAGGAAAAAAAATAAGGGAATGGGTGATCGGAAAACCGATCTCCACACCCTCGCCGCCATTCCTCCACCGACCACTGTGAACCACTCACCCCCTTTCACGAACCTCGTCGCCGCAAATCAAACCCCCTTTTCCGTTGCTGCAAATCGCGGGGTCTCCACGCCAAAAAGAGAAGCAAGAATGGTAGGGAAAAAGTGGGTTTAAAAGCACCATTTTCAGTTTCTTTCTTTAAAACTCCAGTGATCAAAACCCACAATACCTCCATTTTGGAACAAACTCCACATCTTTTCACCCATATTCTTCTACAAAAAAGAAAAAAAAAAATCACAACCCATAATGATCCTGACTCGATCTCGAAACTAATTAGCCCTAATTTGTCTATCTTGAAAGGTAATTGATGGTGTAGAGAGATCAACCATTTGTAAAAATCAACCATTTGTTCTTCGTTCAAGACTTCTCTTTCTTCATGTACATATGCAATAGATACTGTTGGAGCATGTGTGAAGGTACCACATTGGATAAAGAGTAAAATGTATGAATCTTATTATACATTAGATGTGCTCTCCACTTATGGGCTTGAGTTTTTAAGTGGGCATGAGTTTCTTATAATATATGTTGGGCCTTGATGTGGTATTTGTAGACTCTAGAGTTTCTTCCTAATGGATTGGGCCGGTATTGTTGTGCACTTATGGGCCCCCTAGTTCCCTAACAACTGGTATCAAAGCCAATGATAGACGATCTATGGGCAGGCTCTCCTAGAGCATTGTTATTGTTGGCCTTGGGTTTGCACAGAGACTCTCAATGGAGCAAGAAAAATCTATGACAACTCTTGATCGAGCAAAGAAAATTCCTGGTACACGCGGCAAGGTTGAACCACGACAAGGTGGCTCTCAATGGATTATGGTGGCTTACGATGGAATGTGTGTAGGTTGCCCAAGCTAAACTAGATCAGGATTAAAGAGGAGTGTGTAATGATCTACAATGAACTTGTTGATGATAGATCAAGAATCGAGGGGGAGTATGGAGAGGCCCAATGTTTGGTTCACACATGAAGGGGAAATTATTTGAGCATGTGTGAAAGTAGAATTCCACATCAAATAAAGAGTAAAAGAGATGAGTCTTAATATTAGATGGCCTCTCTACTTATAGGCTTAAGCTTTTAAGTGAGTATAAGTTCCAAATAATGTATGATGGCCTTAATGTGGTATTTGTGAACTCTAGAGTTTATCTCTAATGGATTGGGCTGGTATTGTTGTGCACTTGTGGTCTCCCAAATTCCCTAACACATACAACCATGGCCAAAACAATAGTTGGTGATGATGAAATTGGCAAAGCCAAGACTAAAGCTTTTCTTTTTCTTTTTCTTTTTTTTTTTTAATCTGGTTTTTTGTTTCTTGATACTTTTCTTGATGGGTTTGTATTTTTGGAGTGAATTTTGTGAGATGGGTTTATGAAATTTTGGGTATTTTAAGTGTTAAAATCAAATCTTTGAACCACCTACTTGGTCATTGAAATTGTTGAGTGAGAGGTTTTCTTTTTCTTTTTTAATTGGACCCCCATGAAGAAATCTGAAATTCTAATGTTTTTGATCATGTACGACCTTACAGAATTATTCTTAGGATTTGTATAAAAAAAAAAAAAAAAATTGTTGTTGGATTCTTGTATTTGCAAGTGTTATGAGAGAGAGAGAGTGTGTGTTGTTTGCTATTTGAGTGGAGAGAGAGCTATGAGAGGGAGAGAGAGAGAGCTGTGAAAGGGAGAGAGAGCTTTGTTTACAATTTAAGGGGAAAGAGAAAAGAAAAAAGGCATGGGTTGCGTTTGATTTAATGCCTCTTTTTTTCCTAACGCTTGAAAATCATACATTTTTGGGGCAAATAGGACAAATATAGGAATAAGACTTTCCACCTCATTTGGACATTTGGAGTAAGCATAATTTCAGTGGATGTAGTAAAATTGTTTCAAACCAAACTGCTTTTAGTCATGGCTGTCCCTTAAGGTAAATTTAATGTGAAATTAAAGTAGGTCCCAACCACCAGTTGAGGTGGAATCAAATGGATTTAGTTTCTTTGTAATAAGATCTTTACAACACAAAAAAAAAAAAGACCAAAAATCATTAAGAATTTAATGAGAAATTGTCTCATAAAGTTGGCCTCATGAATGAGGTATTAGGAATAGTGTGTAACTACCTATCCTATATTAATTGTAGAGGAAAGTTGGCCTCATGAATGAGGTATTGGGAATAGTGTGTAACTACCTATCCCATATTAATTGTAGAGGAATGCAGTGATTGGTGTTTAAATCCCAAGTTTTGAATAAGGGTATGAGCCCTTTAGGGCATCAAGTTTTTCGAAGAAATGGAATTATGGATGCTTCAAGGATGGTCTTGGGCTAAAGCTATGGTCCAAGTTGGTTATGCAAAAATTGCCACACGCTCGTCCGCCGCCCGCACGCTTAGACTGGACCTGACCGGACCGGACCGAGCTAGATCCGTGGGTCATGGTCTATGGATCGTGGATCTTGGGCTTGGGACTTGGGCTGGAGACTTAAGGCTTGCTGGGATGGGTCCGTGGATCTTGGGACTTAGAGCTCGTGCTTGAAGCTTGTTGGAATAGATTAGGTTTGGGCTAGGCCGGATTGGTAGCCCATCAACCTAATCTTTTTTGGGCCAAGTCTGTTAGGTTGCTGTAGATTTACACACATGTATATCTAGACTGCATAACTTATACACTAAGGTGTCGTTTGGTAACACTTACGTTTTCAGTTTTCTGTTTATATTTACAAAAATTTAAAAAACTCAAATAAAAACTTGTTTGGTAAAATTTCTGATTTATAAATAAGTGGACTCAGTTTATAAATTTGGCCAAAAAATGAAAACACAAAAAATGTGTTTCCATTTTGATGTTTTTCAGTTTTTTTTTTTTAACCACCCAACACTTAGCTCCCACCCTGCCCACCATTTTCCGACTTACCGTCTTCCGCCACCACCATCCATCCTCCACACCACCACCCCACCACCATGGCACTGCCCCCTGCACCACCACTTCGACACCCACACTGCCACACCACCCGACCACCCGCCACCACCACCACCTGCGCCCACCACCCACCCCTTGCCCCCACTTACCGACTCACCACCACCACCACCCACCACCCACCTGCCAGCTCCACCAGACCCACACCGCCACACCATCCACCGCCAGCCACCACACACCGACAGCCTACTTGCCCATCACCATCACTAGGCCCACTGCTACCACACCAGCACACTGACACTTACCAGCCACCGGCACCCCACCCACGCACCACCACTCGCCACCCCACCACCACCACCACCACTACCACCACCACCACCACCCATACCCACTCAGCACCTACCTGCACCACTTCCCCCACCACCACCACCCACTCGCCTACCACTACCACCCCCCCAACGCACCCACCACCACCCAACTCCCACCTACCCGCCAATTCCGCCACTCACTTGCCACCACCATTACTACCACCCGCCGCCGGCCACTGCCCACCACCCCACCACTACCCACTCTGCTACCACCCACCACCACTACCCCCACCGTTCACCCACAACACACATCACCACCCACCACCCACCCGCCACCACCCACTCGCTACCACCTACCACCTACCACCCGCCACTGTCACCCACCCACCCACTACCACCACCACCACCACCACCATCACCCGCCACCTGCCTCCCGCCCCAACCACCCCCTTGCCACCCCCCACCCACTGCCCGCCACCATCACCAACTCGCTACCACCCATCACCGTCACCCACCAACCCACCACCCACCACCCACTCGCTACCACCCACCACCGTCACCGTCACCCACCCACTTGCCATCGTCACCAACCACCAGCTACCCACCACTCACCATCACCACTTTCCACCACCGTCTTTCGCCGCCACTCGCCGCCACTTGCCATTTTTCACTTTTTTTTATATTTTTTAAATTTTGTAAACATTTTGTCAATTACCAAACGCGTTTGTAGTTTATGTTTTTCTAAAAATAAACAAAAAATAAACAAAAACCAGTTTATAAAATTTTTGTAAATATAAACTGAAAACGTAAACGTTACCAAACACACCCTAATTGTCCCATTAGTTTTGCTGCATTGGTTGCGTGGGTTTGACTGCATTTGTTGCTAGCCTTCTTGGCTAGAAGGCTCCTTATCTCTCTTCCTTTGTATATAAATAGAGACCAATTTCTTTGGTTGTCAACACAGAAATTCTTTGCTCTCATATTACAGTCATTTTGCTTCTGTAATATTCTTCCTGAGTGAGAGAGTGTTGTTTTTGTCAGTTTGCCAGAGCTAAACCAAAGGTGCTTCTGCATTAATAGGTATATCGTCGTATTTTGGGAGACAGACGCCAACATACCTCTAGCACCCACGGTGAGGCGGCGAATCTATTTTAAGGAGACTATGGTATCACACATGTTTCGATTTACTTTCTTTTCCTCATTTTTGCTATATGTATTTCTGTTTATTAAGTTGTATGATTGAGTCCCATGATTTTCTGTAAATAATTTAATTAAATATGAATATGTTTGTTTATTTTATTTAAATTACACAATTTATATAACAATTTTAAAACAGATTATATATTTTCTATGAGATTAGATAAATGGATTCATATGTAATAAATTAAACGGAGTTGGTACTGCTGGAAATGGTGCATGTGTATAGTTACTGTTTCTTACATAGAATTCATGATTACGTTTTGGCTTCTGTTAATTAGGTTTGATTGTTAAAAAGAAAATTACATGCTACTGTTACCGTTTTCTGAACCACCTGTAGAAATTTCAACATGTTTGTAGTTACTGTTTCAATGATACATGTTATGGGATTTAAATTATTAAAGGAAAAAAAAAAAAAAAAAAAACGGTAGTTGATGCTCTTGAATATGAAAGTGTATGATTGGGTTTTTATCTATATTTGAATGTATTTCTCATGTGCTTCGGTAAATTATTATTAAAAAAAAAAATCACTGTTTCGTGGAATTGAATAGTCTACTGTTTAATTGATATTTTCATAATGTCTAAGGTCCCTCAAGTTGATCCAGAGAAAATTAGTCCAGAGAAAATTGATCCAGAGAAATTTCATTCAGAGAAATTCTGAATTTCTCTGGATTCAACCTAGAGAAAATTCAAATTTCTCTAGGTTCAGTTTGACCAATTTTCTCTATTTCTCTGACCTTCCAGAGAATTTTTTCTGATAAAATTTATACAATGGTCAAAATCCCAAAGAATTTCTCTGGATAGAAATTTTTTGACAAACTAATTACTACCAAATCTGTGAAATGAAAAAATTCATTCTGCACTCTCCTTATGATAATTTATATATAAATGAGTCAAAAACATAAACAAAAAGTCACATTACCCATGATAATAGAGAACTCCCTTCAACCAAAACCGAATCTGAAAGCAAAATACTTGATCCAAATCTTCACATCATCTGATGCAACATAAGTCCTTGATTAGCCAACACCGACAAGAGAAGATGGAATAGTTGTTGAAAAAATGTAGTCAAAACCAGAAGGAGAATGAAAATGTAGAACAAGGGATGAGAAAATCCTTCAATTGTGAATATATATATATATATAACTATGACTGCCAATTAGGTGGAAGGGAAGAAAAGGGAAGGAAAGGGAGAAGGTATGGAGAAAGCTGCTGTGAGGAGGGGAGGGAAAGAAAAGGGAAGGAAAGGGAGAAGGAATGGAGGAAGCTGCTGTGAAAATTGAAAAAGAAAGGGAGAAGGTTAGTCCAGAGAAAATGAATGAAGAATTTCTCTGGATCACCCTAAGCCAGAGAAATTCTCTCAAAATCAATGAAATTCCTAAAGAAACATTTCCAGAGAAATTCTCTTTAACCTAGAGAAATTCCTTTCCAACTCAGAAAAATTCACAAAAACACAAAATTTTTCAAAAAAATCACAAAAACCCAGAGAAATTTCCCTTGCATGATTTCCTCAAAAACTCACTTCAGATTGATGTCCATGGGATTTGAATGATGGATAGGCAGACAAAACACAGGTGTGAAAACTATGAACTGCAAGTCGGCACAGGGAAAATTCATATGTCCAGAGAAAATTCACAGTCCAGAGAAAATTCATCAACGTCCAAGGGGCATCACGATCTCAGAGAACACACTTCAAATTTGCAAAGCATAAATGTTACAGACAATTTCATCAATGTCCAAGGGGTATCACGATCTCAGAGAACTCAATTCCAGGAGTTGCATCTGAGTTGTTCCCTGTGCCCATTGTGGCGATGTGAAAATCCATGTTGTTTAGTACTTCAACCTTACCTGTTTCGACACCAGTTTGAAGTTTCAAAGGCAACTCTAGGTTCCAGAGAACCTCACCCATAGTCGGCCTCTCTACACTATGTTTGGCCAAGCAATTCATGGCAATTTCCAAAAACTTCACAAATGACTCTTGATGTTGTTCCTTTCATACTTGTGTCTACAATCTGGTCCGCGGTATCATTATGGAGGTGAGATGATACCCACTCTACTAAGTTTACATCTTCCTCTTCTGCTACGGGATTCATTACCGACTTAGCAGAAAGCACTTCTAGCAGTACCACACCAAATGAGTAAACATCTGCCCTGTGATCCGGAAGTCTCTATAGCACTTGGAGCACAAGTTCATCGTCGCCGCTGCGCCGAAGAAGCCACACCCATTGGCGTGAGATCACAAACAGCGCATTCGAACCATCCTCTATGATGGTGAAATACGATCCTCGCCATGGCAAATACATGGCTTGTTGTCTGATGTACAGAGGCGATGTGGTGCCCAAAGACGTGAATGCTGCGGTGGCAACCATCTGAGGAAGATGTTACCTGCCGGAGCTCTATTGCTTAATGAAGAACAGCTCGATTACTCCATCGCGATTGAGTACGACAGCCCTCCTGTGCCCTACCAGGTCCCTAAGGTCGATCCATTGGACGTCGATTCCATCTCCATTCGCACCACTTCAATCGTTTCCGTTTCCGAATGCGTACCAGTTGTCCCTGTTGTTGTCCCGACCTTCGATAGTTTCGGGACAAAGAGTCAAATTTCTCTGATACATGTTTAGGGACTTTAGACATCAAAAAATAATTTTGTGGATCTCTTCCATTACGAAAAGTGGGAGAGGGACCTTAGGCCAATTTTTCCAAAAAATATATATGTATTACTTATAACGGAATGGATTGATTTCGAAAGCAGATTACAAATTTTAAAATTCAATTCGCAATTAGCAAACAGAATCATATGAATTGGTGTAGATCGGTGCGATTTTAAAAGATTGAGCAGTATTTTACACAGGCCTATGTCAGATTATTTTTTGAGTAATGCTAAGGATGCTAATATATTTCTACTAAATATTTAACCAAACAACTTGGGGTTCGTTTGGGATGTGCATTGACTTTTTGAATTTTTAGTTATTTTAGTCTTGAGCTAAAAAGTCTCGTTTGGATATGTTTTTTGTTTTTTTTTTTTTACTTTTGTAAGATAAAAAATGAAATGATTATGAGTTTGATGTGATGTTTTGTTTTATTAAGCTAAAAAGCCTATTTTGTCTTTTTGTGATTAAAACAGTAAAAAAAAAAAAAAAAAACCTAACATGCCAAAGAAAGGCTTACATGGGTGTGGATTCTTTTATTAGTTCCTATAATTTTGGTAAAATATCACTTTAATTATTTTTACTTTAATTTCAATAATTTGAATTTTATAGTTTTAATTTTATTACGTGTAAAAGTAAAAAGATCAAAGTGAAGTTCAAAATAAATTACACAGACCATTAGTGTAAAAAAATAAATTACACCAATGATTTTTATAGTTTCTTTAAATTTCACTTTGTAATTTTGTACGTTATTTTTTTTGTTCAAGCACATGACGAAAGGATTACATTGCAATAAAATTAAAAATATATAAAATTCAAATTATTCAAATTAAAATTACAAGAATTAAAGTAAAACTTCACTAAAAAATTAGAGGGATCAATAGTGTAATTTACCTTGTATATATAAATTTATGGGAAAAACTATGGTTCACATCCCTCAAATATATATTTTATAATTGTAGAAGAAAATGACATAACTACATTCTTTTTGAGTCATAATTAAAATAAATAAATAAAAATAGTCATAACCAAAATCTTAAAACGATGTCATAATTAAAATAAATTAATTATAACTAAGAAAAAAATAACGTAACTAAAAGGGCAAAAGGTATAAGGGTGTGTATAATAAAATCTTCCTAAATTTATATATTGTATGTACTTCATACATAAGTACAATTTTTTTCCTCGACATAAGATTTATAATTTTTTGTTCATTTTAAAAGGACTAATTTTTATTATAAAAAACATAACTTTATTATTAATAATTTTAAAGGTGCACATAATAATTTTATCATTTATAATTTTTATCAATTTTTTTTTACAACTTTTTCTGTAAAAAGTATAATTTTTTTTTTTTTACAATATACACTTTTTTTAAGAACATACATTGCAATATGGGGGAAACTACATACATATGAGAGAAGGGAAAAAAAATTACAAACACATGAGGTGCAAGTGTGTCTGTGGTAAGATGAAAATGAAAGGTTGTAAGGAAAAGAAATTACAAACACGTGAAGTGCAAATGTATCTATGATGGAATGAAAATAAAAGACTGTAAAAATGCAAGTGTCCCTTGCGACCACACCTATTATACAAATTATAATTATTCAAAACTTTTAAAATTATATCATATCATCTGTTAATATACTAATTAATATATTAATTAGTACATAAAATATTATTCTAAAGCGTTTTATCAAAGTCATATTCTAACTTATTATGGTGGAAAAAAAAAAAAAAAGCTATATCACTTTAATAATGACTTATCATTTCAGTACAATCAAATGTTAAACTCAACAAAGTTTTCAACCATTGAAATGGAAGATGTAGTGAATTAAAGCTAATTAATCACAAGAGATGCAATAAATGTTGCTCCTATGAAGTTCCAAGTCTTGAGAAGATATATTATGAGTAACTAATATATGTAATTATAATTATAATTTTTTAGTATTATTAAGTTTTGGTAATTTATGAATTATCCATAGTTTTAGAATTTTTGGTAAAGTTTTGATTTGTGAAAATTTTGAAAAAATAATCGAGCTTTGGTAAGAAATCTAATGTGGTAACAAAATAATTTTGCCAAACAGTCAAATTTAACTCAATATTTAACGTTGTTATTTTTTAATAATGATTTTGAATCATCAATGAAGGAGTATTTTTGTTTAGTCTAAAACAATTTTTTGTCAAACCATAAAAAATATTCATAGGGGTGTGTACAAATTGGGTTGATGATATTTTCAAACCGAATAATGTTTGGTCCACACAAAATCCTCAGCCCGATCACGCCCGAATTACGAGGCACCATCAAAAGCAAAAAAAGACCTATGCGTTTCTTTTCTATCTTTGTCTGCACCAACGGTCCTCTCTCTCTCTCGCCGGAAAATCGATCTCCACACTCTCGCCGCCATTCCTCCACCGACCACTGTGAACCACTCACCTCCTTTCACGAACCTCGTCGCCGCAAATCCAACCCCCTTTTCCGTTGCTGCAAATCGCGGGGTCTCCACGCCAAAAAGAGAAGCAAGAATGGTAGGGAAAAAGTGGGTTTAAAAGCACCATTTTCAGTTTCTTTCTTTAAAACTCCAGTGATCAAAACCCACAATACCTCCATTTTGGAACAAACTCCACATCTTTTCACCCACATTCTTCTACAAAAAAGAAAAAAATAAAATAAAAATTCACAACCCATAATGATCCTGACTCGATCTCGAAACTAATCAGCCCTAATTTGTCTATCTTGAAAGGTAATTGATGGTGTAGAGAGATCAACCATTTGTTCTTCGTTCAAGACTTCTCTTTCTTCATGTACATATGTAATAGATACTGTTGGAGTACGTGTGAATTTAGAGTCTCACATTGAATAAAAAATAAAATGGATGAATCTTATTATACATTAGATGGGCTCTCCACTTATGTGCTTAAGTTTTTAAGTAGGTATGAGTTTTTTATAATATATGTTAGGCCTTGATATGATATTTGTAGACTCTAAAGTTTCTTTCTAATGGATTGGTCTGATATTGTTGTGCGCTTATGGGCTCTTTAGTTCCCTAACAACTGGTATCAAAGCCGATCATAGACGATTTATGGGCGGGCTCTCCTAGAGCATTGTTATTGTAGGCATTGGGTTTGCATAGAGACTCTCAATGGAGCAAGAAAATCCATGACAATTCTTGATAGAGCATAGAAAATTCCTGATGCACGTGGAAGGGTTGAACCGCGACAAGATGGCTCTCAATGGATTATGGTGGCTTACGATGGAATGTGTGCAGGTGGCCCAAGCCAAACTAGATCAAGATTAAGGGGGAGTGTGTAATGATCTACAATAAACTTGTTGATGATAAATCAAGAATCGAGGGGGAGTATGGAGAGATCCAATGTTTAGTTCACACATGAGGGGAGATTGTTTGAGCATGTGTAAAGGTAGAGTTTCACATCAAATAAAGAGTAAAAGAGATGATTCTTAATATTAGATGGCTTTGTGAACTTTAGAGTTTCTTTCTAATGGATTGGGCCAGTATTGTTGTGCACTTGTGGGCTTCCAAATTTCCTAACACATACAACCATGGCCAAAACAATAATTGGTGATGATGAAATTGACAAAGCCAAGACTAAAGCTTTTTTTTTTTAATCTAGTTTTTTGTTTCTTGATACTTTTCTTGATGGGTTTGTATTTTTGGGGTGAATTTTGTGAGAAGGATTTATGAAATTTTGGGTATTTTAAGTGTTAAAATCAAATTTTTGAACCACCCACTTGGTCATTGAAATTGTTGAGTGAGAGGTTTTCTTTTTCTTTTTTAATTGGACTCCCATGAAAAAATATGAAATTCTAATGTTTTTTATCATCTACGAACTTACAGAATTATTCTTAGGATTAGTAAAAAAATTAAAAAGTTGTTGTTGGATTCTTGTATTTGCAAGTGTTATGAGAGAGAGAGAGTGTTGTTTGCTGTTTGAGTGGAAAGAGAGCTATGAGAGAGAGAGAGAGAGAGAGAAAGCTGTGAAAGGGAGAGACAGCTTTGTTTACAATTTGGGGGGAAAGAGAAAAGAAAAAAGGCATGGGTTGCGTCTGATTTAATGCCTCTTCTTTTCCTAACGCTTGAAACTCATACATTTTGGGGGCAAATAGGACAAATACAGAAATAAGACTTTCCACCTCATTCGGACATTTTGAGTAAGCATAACTTCGGTGGATGTAGTAGAATTGTTTCAAAGCAAACCGCTTTTAGTCATGGCTGTCCCTTAAGGTAGTTAGGAGCGTTGAAAAAAATGATTTTATGGTGATTTCAATGTGAAATTAAAGTAGGTTCCAACTATCAGTTGAGGTGGAATTAAATGGATTTAGTTTCTTTGTAATAAAATATTTACACCACAAAAAAAAAATGATAAAAATTCATTAAGAATTAAATGAGAAATTGTCTTATAAAGTTGGTCTCATGAATGAGGTATTGGGAATAGTGTATAACTACCTATCCCATATTAATTGTAGAGGAATGCAGTGATTCCGAAGGAATGGAATTATGGATGCTTCAAGGATGGTCTTAGGCTAAAGTTATGGTCCGAGTTAGTTATGCAAAAATTGCCACATACTCTCCGTCGCCTGCACGCCTAGACTGGACCTGATCGGACCGGACCGGACCAAGCTAGATCCGTGGGTCATGGTTCATGGATCGTGGATCTTGGGCTTGAGGCTTAAGGCTTGCTGGGATGGGTCTGTGGATCTTGGGACTTAGAACTTGTGCTTGAGGCTTGCTGGAATAGATTAGGTTTCGGCTAGGTCGAATTGGTAGCCCATCAACCTAATCTTTTTTGGGCCAAGTCTGTTAGGTTGCTGCAGATATACACACATGTTTATGTAGAGTGCATAACATATACACTAATTGTCCCATTAGTTTTGCTGCATTAGTTGAGTGGGTTTGACTGCATTTGTTGCTAGCCTTCTTGGCTAGGAGGCTCCTTATCTCTCTTCCTTTGCGTATAAATAGAGACTAATTTCTTTGGTTGTCAACATAGAAATTCTTTGCCCTCATATTACAGTCAGTTTGCTTCTGTAATATTCTTCTTGAGTGAGAGCGTGTTGTTATTGTCAGTTTGCCAGAGCTAAACAAAAGATGCTTCTGCATTAATAGGTATATCACACAGGTTTCGATTTACTTTCTTTTCTTTATTTTTGTTATATGTATTTCTGTTCATTAAGTTGTATGATTGAGTCCCATGATTTTCTGTAAATAATTTAATTAAATATAAATATGTTTGTTTATTTTATTTAAATTACACAATTTGTATAACAATTTTAAAACAGATTATATATTTTCTATGAGATTAAATAAATAGACTCATATGTAATAAATTAAACATAGTTGGTACTGCTGGAAATGGTGCATGTGTATAGTTACTGTTTCTTACATAGAATTCATGATTACGTTTTGGCTTCTGTTAATTAGGTTTGATTGTTAAAAAGAAAATTGCATGCTACTGTTACCGTTTTCTGAACCACCTGTAGAAATTTCAACATGCTTGTAGTTACTGTTTCAATGATACATGTTATGGGATTTAAATTATTAAAGGAAAAAAAAAAAACGGTAGTTGATGCTCTTGAATATGAAAGTGCATGATTGGGTTTTTATCTATATTTGAATGTATTCCTCATGTGCTTCGGTAAATTATTATTAAAAAAAAAATCACAGTTTCGTAGAATTGAATGGTCAACTGTTTAATTGATTTAAGTGTTTAAATACATTTCAATGTGTTATTATTATATGCAATGTTATTTGATAATTTTCCAGTTTAAAAGAGAATGCTTTTTATTTCTAGATTTCTAGCATAAGTTGCATGTTTATTTGTTTTTAGTATAATTTTATTTTATGAGCATAGTTTTTAATTTCCTACCATGATTTGTATATTTCTTTATGTTATATAGTTTTATGTTATAATTTGCATGCTCATGAGTCTCTAGTTGTTTAGTTAAAATTAACATGCCAAATATGTTCTACTTTTCTAGTTTAATTCACATGTATTTTAGATCCTAGATTTGTAGGATAATTTGCATGTTCTAAATTTTAATTTATGTTACCTACTTATTAATTCTAGAATTATTTGCATGATTTTATTTCTAATCATTTAATGTTAATTGCTAGAATTAGTTACATGTTTATTGTGTAGTAATTGCATATAACTCTTGCCAATTAATTTGTATTTAATTTTTAGAGTTATAAGGGTTTTGTAACTTATCTAGTTTTATTTGGGAGTTATAAGTTTATTGTGTAACTCGTAAAGGTTATTAATTCTTTACATAATTTTGCTTTTAAGTAAATTGCTAAAAGGTTTTAAATAATTGATCATTTTTACAGTTTTTTTTTCCAATTATTTGTTTTTTATTTCTTGTATTTTTCTGCTAACTTTTTTTACATGAATACATATGCGAAAGGGAATGAGAAAAAAAATACAAAACCAAATGAATAGAATTTGGGACTATAAAACAAAAGTTTTAGACTACTAACCTTTTTGTAGACCAGAAATACCTTAGAAAGAAATTTTTGGACCAAAAAGAATCCTTAATTGGATTGGTTTATTATTTGAAGCAAGGTTGTTTGCTTGTATTTTTGGAAGCATTTTTATTTACTTGTAATTGTTGTAACAGTTTTTAATTACTTGTAATTTGGTTAGCAATTTTTAAATTATTTGTAAGTTTTGAAACTTGGTTTGGTTTAACCTAATTTATCACTTGAAAAACTTAATTCTAAATTTGTTTCCTATGGCTAGGAGTCACCATGCTCTTGAAAGTTTTATCTAAAGTTAACTAGGTCTTAAGTGGGATGGTGTGACCCCTCCAATCTTCCTGAAAACTTTTCTGATCATGTTCGATTTAAGGGTAATTGGTGAGACTAGTTTTGAATTAAATTTCTGACTTTGAGATTTTCTAGTATTAAATTTAGTTTCTGGAAACACAGAATAATGAAATTATGTTGTATTTTTCAAAAATGGCAACTTTAACTAATGTTGATTTTGCTACTTCTGCCGCTGCTAATGTTGGTGGGGATTAGAGTCCTGAGACAACTGGCTTGCCAACCCTTACTGTGACCTTTGTGACCAATCTAGTTGTTGTGACCTCTGTGGTCACCTATTACTACTCCTGTTATTCCGAGAGGACCGCTCAACCATCATGAGCGCTAGGAGAAGTTCATTGGAGTGAATTTCAAAAGGTGGCAGCAAAACATATTGTTCTACTTGACTACTCTTACAAGGTTTTTAAGTGAAGATCCACCAACCGTGTAAGAAAATGAACAAGACAAACAGAAGCTCATGGCTCTAGATGCTTGGAAGCAGTCGGACTTCTTTTGTCGAAACTACGTTCTGAATGGCTTGGTAAATACACTGTTCAACGTATTTTATGCAAAGAAGTCAGCAAAGGAGTTGTGGAATGCTTTGGACAAGAAGTACAAAACCGAGGATGCTGGAGTAAAGATATTTGTCATTGGTCGATTTTTGAATTTCAAAATGGTGGACTTTAAAACCGTCATTAGCTAAGTCCAAGATTTTCAAGTAATTATGCACAAGATTTATGCAGACGGAATTTTGTTGAGTGAATCATTCCAAGCAGCTACTTTGATTGAGAAGCTGCCCAATGGCTAGAAAGACTTTAAGAACTACTTGAAGCACATACGAAAAGATATGATAATTGAAGAGCTCGTTGTCAGGCTTTGAGTTGAGGAAGACAACAGGAAGAAAGGGGAGAGTACCTTCACTGTGAAAGCGAACATGGTTGAGTATGGCCAATCCTCAGGAGTGAAGAAGAAGCCATTGACAAGTAAAAGGTCAAAACTGGAGGTTAGAGGTGGTATCTCCAAAAGGTCGGTCTACAAGCCGTAGGAACCTATTTTTAGGTTCAATGGAAAGTGCTTCAACTGTGGAAGCAATGGGCATCAGGCAGTTAATTGTAGCAACAAAAAGAAGCCCTACAAGAAGAACCCTCCACAGAACAAAAGTCGGGCTCACATGGCTGAGATTGAGGATTTGTCTCAAGATGTGGACGACATGCATCTGCTTGCTATTGTTTCAAAGGTGAACATGGTGGGGTCCAACCCAAAAGAATGGTGAGTGGACACTAGGGCCACTTGCCACATCTATACTGAGAAGAAGATATTCACAACTTTCGAATCGGTGTCCTATTTGTGCCAGACATTCGTAAGAGCCTTGTCTCGGGTTCTCTTTTAAGAAAGCATGACTTCCGCATGGTGTTTGAGTCTGATAAGGTCTTATTGAACAAGAGCAAAGTTTATGTGGGAAAGGGGTATATGTTGGGCAGTATGTTTAAGCTCAATATAATGACTATTATCCCTAAAATGAATGAGAAAGCTTCTTCTTCTGGTTATATGCTTAAGTCCTTTGAATTGTGGCATGGTAGATTGGGTCATGTGAATTATGACTCTCTGTGTAGATTAATCAAGTTAGATTACGTACCATCTTTCAAGATTAATCCAAATCACAAGTGTGAAACTTGTGTAGAAGCAAAATTGATAAGGACTTCATTTTATTTTATTGAAAGAAGTACCGAGCCTTTAGATTTAGTGCATAGTGATGTGTGTGACTTGAAAGTCACAAAACCGCATGGTGGCAACAAGTACTTTATCACTTTTGTTGATGATTGCACTAAATATTGTTATGTGTATTTGCTTAAAAGCAAAGATGAGACGATTGACAGATTTATTCTTTTTAAGAATGAAGTTGAGCATCAACTAAGCCGAAAGATCAAGACTTTAAGAAGTGATAGTCGTAGAGAATATGAATTGTCGATTATTGAGATTTGTGCTCAATTTGGAATTATTCACCAAACTACATAGCCTTATTCACTTTAGTCAAATGGTGTTACTGAGCAGAAAAATATGACGTTAAAGGAAATAATGAATGCAATATTAATAAGTTCTGGGTTGCCACAAAACTTGTAGGGGGAAACAACTCTCTCCGTGAACTACATTCTAAATAGAATACCTCAGAAGAAAGTGGACAAGACTCTGTATGAATTATAGAAAGGTCGCATGCCTTCCTATAATTTCCTGCGAATGTTAAGGTGTCTTGCAAAAGTGGCGGTACCTACACCCAAGCGGGTTAGGATAGGTCCGAAAATCGTGGACTATATATTCATTGGTTATGCACAAAATAGTAGTGCATATAGGTTTCTTGTCACAAGTCTGATATTTCAGATATACACAAGAATACTATTATGGAGTCAATAAATGCGTCTTTCTTTAAGGATGTGTTTCTTTGCCGAACCCAAGGAGAGGATCAAAGTTCTAAAAAGGAACTTGAAGATGATCCTAATGATAGTGATCAAGATAAGGAAGTAGATGAGCCAAGAAAGAGTAAAAGGGCCAAGACTTTCAAGTCCTTTGGTCTAGACTTCTTGACTTATATGTTAGAGAGGGAAACTCGAACTTTCCATGAAGCTGTGACTTCACCTGAAAGTCCTTTGTGAAAAGAAGCGATTAATAGTGAAATTGACTCCATCTTACAGAATCATACCTGGGAGTTAGTTTATCTACCCCCAGGCAGTAAGGCCTTGGGAAATAAGTGGATCTTTAGGAGAAAGATGAAAGTGGATGGGTGATAAGTATAAGCTAAGCTAGTTATCAAATGATACAGGAAGCGAGAAGGCCTGGATTACTTTAATACGTATTCACATGTGATAAGGATTACATCCATTCGCATGGTGATTGCAATAACAGCTTTATGTGGTCAGGAGATACATCAAATGGATGTAAAGATAGCTTTCTTAAATGGACATTTAGATGAAGAAATCTACATGGAGCAACCTGAGAGGTTTTCAGCTCTAAGGAAAAATAAGAAAGTCTATAAGCTTGTCAAATCATTTTATGGTTTGAAGCAAACTTTTAAGCAATGGCATGAGAAGTTTGACAATGCTTTGTTATGAAATGGGTTTAAAATCAATGAGTTTAATAAATGCGTATATGTCAAAGACACTGATAGAGGTTATGTCATTTTGTGTCCATACATCAATGACATACTCATTGTTGGTGATAATGATGAAATGATTAGAACTACCAAGAGATTGTTAAACTCTAAGTTTGACATGAAAGATATGGGCCTTGCAGATATGATTCTTGGTATTAAGATTATCAGAACATCTGGTGGTATTGTACCTTCTCAATCTCACTATGTTGAGAAGATACTTGAGAAATTTAGTAAATTAGATACGAGTGTGTCTAGGACATCAGTAGACTTGAGTCTACACTTGACCAACAATAATGGTCAGAGCATCTCTCAGCTAGAATATTCTCAGGTTATTGGAAATTTGATGTATCTGATGAGTTGTACTAGGCTGGATATAGCCTACTCTATTAGCAGGCTTAGTAGATACACAAGTAATCTGAATGCTACTCATTGAAGGGACATTATGTAGGTGTTAGGTTATCTATGCTACACCCGGGATTATGGACTGCATTATGCCAGATACTCAGAGATACTAGAGGGTATAGTGACGCTAATTAGATATCTGATATAAAAGACTCCAAATCCACTAGTGGTTATGTACCCTTGGAGAGGCAGTCGTGTCTTGGAAATCTTCCTAGCAAACGTATATATCGAGATCAACAATGAAATCTGAGTTTGTTGCTTTGGATAAAGCAACTAAAGAAGCTAAATGGTTTCGCCAGTTCGTTGAAGATATTCCACATCGGCCGAAACATGTGCTAGCTATCTGTATTCATTGTGATAGCCAATCGACAATTGGTCGGGCACAAAATAATATGTATAATGAAAAGTCTAGACATATCCGTCGTAGACATAATTTCGTATGACAATTACTCTCTAATAGAGTTGTCTCTCTAGACTATGTAAAGTCTAAGAACAACATTGTGGATTCGCTAACCAAAGGGTTAACTCAAGAATTAGTAAAAACATCGTCAAGAGAAATGGAGTTAAGACCTTTAGTAAATGTTATCGAAACGAAAAACCCAATCTAGCTGACTGGAGATTCCAAGATCTAGATTCAAAGGGTTATGTAAAGTCTAAGGACAACATTGTGAATCCGCTAACTAAAGGGTTAACTCAAGAGTTAGTAAAAACATCGTCAAGAGGAATGGGGTTAAGACCTTTAGTAAATGTTATCGAAACGAAAAATCCAATCTAACTGACTGGAGATCCCAAGATCTAGATTCAAAAGGATAACCTAACTGCGTGTAACGGGTGAGTCACTGAAGAGGTAAATCCTCTTGCTCATTCCTTTATATAGTGATACCTTGTGGGGGATGGAAGGTTAAACTAATACTTTTAATGACCTAAGTAATGTGAATAGTCAATCGTAATATAGTAAGATACCTTATATAGGTCACCTATGTGAGCACGAAGTGAGGCCGCTTCTTAAAGAATTGACAAGGTCGAATTCTTTAAAAACATTTATTGAACCAGGTTAGTGTTCTAAGGCCATATCGGACACACCAATGGTTATGCAAATGCGCGCGCCGCTTGCCCTCCCAAACAAAATTGGGTTAAGTCTGTGGGTCGTAGATCTTGGATCTTGAGACTTGGGCTTGGGTTTTGACTTGAGGCTTGCTAGAATGGGTTAGGTTTGGGCTAGGCCAAATTGGTGGCCCATTAACCTAATATTTTTTGGGCCAAGCATGTTAGGTAGCTGCAGATATACACACGTGTATATAGAGTATATAACTTATACACTAATTGTCCCATCAATTTTGCTCATTAGTTGGACAGTTTTGACTGCATTTGTTACCAACCTTCATGGCTGGAAGGCTCCTCATTTCTCCCCTTTGTGTATAAATAGAGACCAACTTCTTTGGTTGTCAACACATAAGTTATTTGCTCTCATATTATAGTCAGTTTGCTCCTGTAATATTCTTTCTATGTGAGAGAGTGTTGTCATTGTTAGTTTCCTGGAGCTAAACAGAAGGTACTTCTACATTTGTGGGTTCCAACCGTCATATCTTGGGAGATAGACTCTGACATACCTCCAGCACCCACGGTGAGGCAGTGAATCTGTTTTAAGGAGACTGTAGTATCACACAAGTTTCAGTTTCTTTTCTTTTCCTTACTTTTGTTATATGTATTTCTATTCATTAAGCTGTATGATTGAGTCTCATGATTTTTTGTAAATCAATTTAATTAAATATGAATCTATTTATTTATTTTATTTAAATTACACAATTTGTACAATAAGGAGTGTGCATGAGTTGGGTTAAATTGTGTTGATTATATTTAGTAAACCTACCCACTTTTGAGCAGGGTTGGCTTTGAGGGACAAACTTTTAAAAGTAGGTCTTTTATGCGTAATTAATGTCAAAAATTTATATATATAACAAAATAATAAAGTATTTCTAATTTATTTTTTTGTATTTGCTAGTATTCATACAAAATCTGTTTGTATACGTAATTACCAAAATTGTATAATAAAACTTAATTACATTTGACAAGACATGAAAATATTATTACGAAAATTGATTTTGGAGATACATAGTTTAGTATAATTCAGTTTACAACAAGAATTAATATTAAACAAAATCTAAAGTTATAATAACGAAATACAAATTTGAACGAACTATATCAATTAATTTTACTTTTATTGCATTTTTAGATGCAAATTTATTAAATAAGCTTACATAGTTGAGCTTATCTACTATGTCATTTTTTAAATATATATATATATATAACTAATTCGTTCAATTTTTTTGTGATATGATTGGCTGAAGTAAGATTTAATCAACTTCCTCGAAAAAAATATTATCCCGAGACATCTGTACTTATATGATTAACAATATTTTATAAATAATCTATGCAATTCGAAAATACTAATATCTTATTTTAATATATTTTACTACAATTAACTTTTTAATGCATAAGCCACCTGTTTGTAAACCTTTAACCAGGAGGACAGGGAGTCAATCCTTGAAAAAATAAAATAAAATAAAATAAAAATTTAATATTAATAATTATCTCATAATATAGAATCTCTTTATTATGTTTGTTGTTGGTTTGTTGTTATGTTATTAATTTCTTCTCGTCATGAGTTCATTAGTTGGGTTGGTTATTGGATTCTTAGGTCTTAAGGTGTTTGTTTCATAGGATTTCACTTCATGTTCAATAGATTTACTAGGTCATTATTTTCAATCAAATAATCTAATAATTATTTATTTCACAACTAACAATCATCGTATTACAATCCCCCTAAACAAACACGATTGTATTGTGATTGGACTATAAGTTCAATTAGATTGAATTGATTTTTTTCATAAATAATTTACATATTATGAACTAAGAAATAAATAATTCAAACCGTTAAAATGAAAATCGTAATGAATTCTATGGTCAAAACAACACCGTTTCCTAATTTTGCTTTTGTCCATTGTCGTCTACTACAACTAGTGACGGATCATATATTTAAGTAATATTTTAATTATAAAATCAGACCATCACATAGGAACGAATTTTCATGTTCTCTTTGTTTTTCTTAAGGGGGAATGAATGGCTTCTCTCAATTTTTAATCCACTTGCAGGTATTGTGTAACTCTAGCATTACTCTTATAAAATATACCATTTGAATAATTAAAAGAGTCAATAAGAATCACCAAATAATTTATCAAAAAAATTATCAAACACTCACATGCATCCACACCCATGTGTGTTGATAATTTTTGAAAAATACTAGAAATTTCAAAAAAATTACCAAAATTTATGTCAAATTTCTTATATGGGTGCATGTGGGTTCCACGCGGGTTACACACATATGTGAAATATTTGGTAAAAATTTTGATAAATTTTTTGGGATTTCTAGCATTACTCTAATTTTTTTGATAAATTACTTGGTGTCTCGAGTATTTTTGATTTTATAAAGTTTGTTTATATTGTGGAGACGTATTTTTAAGTAGGACCGCGTGAGTTTAAGATCTCGTCTATGTGGTACGACCTTGGATTGTAGTGCCTGTTAGAAATGGTGGGAAAAATTCTGGGTAAAAACAGAATTTTTTTCCTAACTTTGGTCTAATTTTTAGGTAGGACCCGAGTGTCGATTTTCACTGGTTAAAGTGGTAACGCATTCTATGCCGCGTTGTGATTCACGTGGTATAGTTGGTTACTCAAAACCATTATCGAGTGAATGGAAAATTGAAGCCAAAGTGTGCTCCATGAAAATGAAGTTTTTGGTGGAAAATCCTTAAAGGTTTGAATAAGGTATGTCCCACATTGGTTTGGTGGGAAGTTTTGGATAGGTTTATATAGCTTGGAATTATAACTTGAGAAGGGCCCTAAGGGGCACCCCAAGTTTGTAGAAGGGAGAGGTAATGGGCAAAATGGACTAGACCCATGGGACCCAAAAATCACTACACACGCCCCGCCGCCGTCCGATCGGGCTGGGGCGCAGGTGCGTGGTTAGGTTGGGCTTGTTTAGCCCAATACTAATCTTTTTGGTCTAAAAACATTTGAATTTTATTTTTTCTAAAATTAAATTCTAATTTGTCCAATTTGATTTTCGGAATTTAAATTCAAAATTGGGTTCGGTTTTCTCCAAATCTGGTTTTTATCTGTTGAAATTTGAACTCAATTAGTACCAATTCAAACCCAACAAGTTCAGTACCTGTTCAAACAGGAATGCTACCTGTTCAATTCAAATTAAAAGGGTGCCACTACATCTATAAATAGACAACCCTCATTTGATGATTTTTACACAATTTTCGTCCATATTATTCTGCAATTACTCTCTACATATTGCTGCATTATTTTCCTTCTGAGAAAAAGTATAAACACTTTGTGTGCTTATTGAACAAATAAATTGTAGTGCTGTATTTATTTGTTGTTGATCATTTCATCCTGAGAGATAGACGTCGATATTCTAAAAGCACCGTGGAGAGGACGAATCTGTCTTAAGGACACAGTGTCAAACACTAGACTTGATCAGATTATTATTCGAAGAAATTAATCAAGTAAGTTGTTTAATTTATTTTTTCTGTTTTATTTGTTTATTCAAATCAGATTTTAATTTTATTTTTGTAACAAAATAAAATCTGTTTTTATTTATTTACTTTTTTTTTCTAGTTTGATTTTTGTAATCAAACTTATTTCTCTCCTTTCTTTTATTTCTTTTGTATTTTGTTTGTTGTTAAGTACACAAACAGAATTTATCTTTTTAAATACAGTGAAGATTGCCCAACAGTGCCATGTGGTAGGATAATATTAGTTGAGATTGTGACATTAGTCAAATCCCAATTATGACTCCTATGTGATGGAATCTCAATGGAGATATAACTCCTAAGTTGGGTATGAATGGAACTCTTGATGAGATTAAACCCAACCCAATTAGAAAGAGGAATTAATACTTAATAGGCAAGTAAAGTTTTAGATGGAAAATGACTTAGGATTAGGACTGGGCATAGGGTTATCCGACCCGCACAACCCGCCCTACCTGACTCTACCAGCACACGTATGGGCGGTTTCACAAATACAATAGGTTAGGGTGTAGTTTGAAATAATTCAATTTTGCGGTTTGCGGGCGGGTTGCGGGTTTGACCCGCAACCGCCCACAACCGTCCACACTATATATATATTTGGAAAAACCTGGCCATTCATTTACTTGGAAGAATTTACAACTTCCATTATATGTTCTGTATTTGTTTTACTTAATTGATTTCTAGTCTTACCTAAGTTGCACTTTGGTTAATGATTTAAATGATTCAAAGTACTTTTTTTTAAACTTATTTATCCACAAAAAAAAAAGAGTATTTTTTTTTTTGAACTGATTTTTATGTTTGATCAACACAATGCTCTCATATTACAAAATATAAACTGTGCAAATCATGAATATTAAATTGATGGGTGACATAAGTGACAATTCCATTCAATCTGTAGGCAGTCTCAGTGTGTGTGAAGTTAAAATTAAACAATATCTATGTTAATTTTTAAAGAAAAAAAAATTCAAACTGCAAACCGCCCACAACCGCCTGCACATCCGCAAACCCTATCCGTACAAACCGCAAACCGTACTGCAGGCGGTTGCGGTTTGACTTTTTTCCAAACCGCATAGATACGGGCGGGTCAAAACCGAACCGCAAACCTCACAAATCCGATCCACGAACACCCCTACCTAGGATGATGAAGCAAGACACTCCTATATAAAGAGCACATCCCCTTGAGTTAAGGTGCACGTTACATATTATTATTCATGTAGCTTTCAATATTTATTCTATTGAAGTATTCTCTAGAGAGAGAGAATTGTTGATTTTAGCATCAAAGTGCCCATCCGGTGGATAGGCCACCGACAGTGTTTTGTCTTGTAAATTCTCGACGAATTCATTTAGAAGATCAACTTCAAAAAACAAATTTTTAGAAGAAGAAGATCTTATTAATCATACGTGGTTAGATCAAATTTTAGCCCACATAATTTGGCACCGTTTGTGAGAAACGAAGAAAAGATGAATACCAAAAGAGAAAAAAATTGACGACGATGTAGAAGAAAAACTATCTCGACAAGGAATCGTTCTCAAGGAGCAAAGTACAACGGTAAAGATATTGTTGGTATCGAAGAACATGCGAAGAAGAATGAAAAGCTCATCCAAGGTGAGTAGATTCAAGAAGAGAAGAATCAGAGTTAAACTCTAAGGGTTTGTTACTTCTAGTCTAGACCTTGATTCTAGAAGTTGTTGAAGGACTAGGCTCTAGAGTAATTCAACCTAGTCGGGCCAAGGAGTCACAAACAGTTGACGACCACTAAATTGAAAATTAAATTAAATTAATATGATATGATTATTGATACAATTAGATCATTTTTATTTAAAGTAAATTGAAAGTATAATTTTAAGAATAAGTCGTCCAATATTTTAAATAAATTATGTTTGATCAAATGTCCTATCAATTTTTGATGAAATTGATTTTTTTTGTATGAAGGTTATGCTTGATACATTCTACAAAGTAAATGATTTGGATCATTAAGATCAACCCGGTCAATGTCAATCTCATCTCAATGATTTGAGTCGCTTATTTTGTAAGACATATTGACCATATCATTCATATAAAAGAGAGTAATAGTGTCTCCAACCACTCAGAAAATGTCAAATTTAAATTTTAACATATTATAATGTTCAAGTATTCTAATTTATACTATTATTGTAGCGACCCTAATTTTTTTTAAGTCATTATTTATTATTGTTATTATTACTTTACTTTTTTTAGATTTATTAATTGCGTAGATACATGAAAATTTAATATGATATTTAATTAATTATAATTAATCTGAATATTTATATATGTATGTATATTTTAAATATATAAAAGTTTCATCTTTGATACATATATATATCAAAGATGTTATGGTGATAATAGGAAATTAGGTTATATAATAGTGATTAGGTTATAATCTTAAGAGGCAAAAAAAAAAACATAAAGGAAAAAAAAAAAGCGTAGAGAGAGAGAGAGAGAGGGGGGGTTAGGGTTTTATTTTGGTGGTTTTATTAATTCTCCAAATGATTCTTTGATCTTCAAAAATAACTGTGAGTGTAAAATACACTTTTCCTGATTTATGTTTATTTTATTGTTATTATTTATTTTTATTTGTTTATTTAATGTTGGTTTAATATTGAATTAACATGAAGATGATGGGTTGATTTCAATTATTTTGGTTAATTGTGTATGCAAGGTTTAGAGTTTTTATATATATTTATTTTATAGATATAATCACACTTATGGATAACTGAAATTAAAATAAACTAGGATTGCATAGATAAATTTTGAATACTTCACCATGACTCCATGAATTGTTGTTTATTTAAGTACTGGTGAGAAAATAGTGTAATAATAAAAAAAAAAGTGAGAATTATGACTGAATGCCTTAGGCTCGACATTGTTATGTTTGTTCTCATGAGTAGATGAGGAGTTGTGTATATATATATTGTTGCTTCGTTCTCAGGAGTAGATAAGTGCTTTGATTTACGCACGTACGTATATGCTAACCGTCCAGGGAGTGTGGGTCAAACTCAAGATGGCATCTCCATACAAGTTTGGCTTTGGAGCGATGTTAGGTATACGAGAGGCACATGAAATATATGTGCAGGCCGGAAGTGAAGGGCCGAAGTAGTGGAGTTAAGGTACAAAAAATTAAATATGAACTTATTGGTATAGTTTGAATTGTTTTGATTTGTACATCTCAAAAAAAAAAGTAAACAACCTCGTTAAATTACAAAATTTGGGCAAAAGCATGTATACGTAATTCTAGACAACTTTTCTATTTTAACTTTTTACTAAAAGGGATCGATTAGATGTTGTAATTGAATGATCTTGGTTATAATAGTTTTTATTCATTTTAGCAATGCAGACTTTAGATATTGTTTTAACCCACGAAACAAGCTCATGTTCATTGATTTTGCGAAAAATGAAGTAAAACATTATTATGAACATTTTTCGTGTTTTGAACTTTTTCGAAAAAAATCATCTTAAGACAGTTTCTTTTCGTTTTCAGCTTCAGGTTTTTCGGTCTAATTCTGTTTAGGTTCTTCTATCAAGTTTTTCTCTCAATCTGCTAAGCTTCTACTAAAACCTTTCACGTTACCTGTTAGGAAATTTGATTCTGTACAACTTTTGTTCTTTGAGTTTTGGTCAATTCGAATGATTTAAGTATGAAGCGGGTGGTGACAAGAAGTAACTACGATTGTAGGACATGTCTTTCAGGCTTCTTTTGTTTTCTAAAGTTTAGGGTTGATATTAGTTTATTTATTTATTTATTTTTTATGACCTTAGTATTTTGATAATTTGGCATTGTGAATTATTTTCTAACTTTACATTATGTAAGTTGTTCTGACTATTTGTTGCTAATTTAATGTTGAAAGTATTGGATAGTTATGAATTTATGATGGATTGTTTGGTTGGCGTTTGTTAATTTTTTTTATCCCTTGTATTTTTTTCTTGAGCATTGAAGTTTACTTAAACTTTATGGAGACGAGAACATTTAGATTTTGCTTCACCCTTAAGATTTGAATGATAGAATATTGATTAAGATTTAGTCTTAATTTAATATTTAATTATCCAAATTTTGAGATGTGACAAATATTCTAATGGCGCAAATGTCATTACTTATTTCACAAACAAGTCAAATATAAATTTCATTTTGTGGTCCGATCACAAGAGAAATAGGCTCGCTTATTAAATTTTGACATTTTATATATTTGACATGAAACATAGCACATCATTTTCAAAGATAAAAGGTTTGTCGCTTAATTTTAACTTTGTCAAATTTGTAAGTTATGTAACATTTTCTATTTTAATTTTAAAATTGTCCAATAAAAATTAGTTTTATTTTTCGAATTTTTTTTTTCAAAATTATCAAGATAAAATTGTAAAACGAAAAATATATAACTAACAATTCATATGTATTACCCGCACATAATGTGTGTGCCACGTAGGGTGGATAAACAAGAAGTCGAGTCAAGCTTATACTATATAATAAGGGTATATATGTCATTTTAAATCTGACCTAGGTTGACATATAATCTAATCTGACCATCCTAAATAATTTCTAAATCTCAAGTTCGCTCACTTAACCCAATAGATATTAGATATGAATTGTTATTTATTTATTTATTTATTATTATTATTATCTTGAAGAGCTATTAAGTAAATATAACATTCATTATTTAAATTTGAAACTTTAGAACGTTAATAAAATTCCATTGTAAAATAAATATGATCTCTTAACAAATAATCTAAATAAAGCCCTAAAAACAAGTATATATACTTTACTTATATTTTATTATTTTTCTAATTTTTTTTGTAAATAAATAATATAAAATTAAAATTAACATTTATAAATGGACAACCTGTACCAAGCCAACGTCTTGGGGCACTTACGGGCTGGCAGACTTTCACTTATAAGTTATGTTTCTTTTATCACCTATCAAAATCCTAAAAATGCTCAGCCTTTACCTTTTTCATCTCTAATATCAACACTGCCATGATTCCCCTCTCTTCTCGCTAGCGATCTCTAGCCTTCGTCTTCAACTGCCAGCAACAGCCTCCAACGATGTTTTTCAATAATTCTCTAATCATTTTTTAATAAAACATCTATCTCCACCACGTCACTGTTCCTACCAATTCCTTAGGTCTGGTGGTGATAAGAGAAAGGAGAGATGAGTTGGAGAAAGATAAGGAAATTTTAGCAATGATAAATTTATTATTGATAACATTTATCAGTAGTTACGAGATCATTTAATTAGTTACTCACGCTCACACTTAGTTATTCATTTATAGAAACACACACACTTACACACAAAAATACATTGATAAATTTATTAATTGATAGATATATATATATTTTTTTTTCAAATATGACTTGGACCCCAGCACCCCCACTGTTTTTTGATTTGCTCAATTTTTTTTTTGTCTTGCTCTCACAGCCCCCTACGTAGAGGTGAGAGTGCTGGGGGTCACCCCCCACTAGGGATCCCCAGCATTGTTGTTTTTTTTTTTTATAGACAACAGATCTGGTTTAACTAGATCTTCACCAATAGATTGATGGAGATCCATCGCTATATAGAGAGAGAGAGAGAGTGTGTGTGTGTGTGTGTGACGACCCGAACCCGCCCTTATAGGCTAGAGTCATGATCGGCCAATAATCTATGATTACATACGGCCTCAAAGACAGAATTTTTAAAATATTTAAATAATAACAGGGCCTAAAGCAGAAGGAGAACAGAATAATATTGTCCATTGAGTTATGCATACATGATGAACTGAAATATTTAAAACATCTATTATACACATATACATATACAATACATATGTTATACAACTCACACACACATACAAATTAGACTTAACGAAAATACAAAGCTCTTAACAAAACAAAACTATAGCCTCGACACTGAGGCACATCTTAGGTGGCTTGACAAAAAGGCAAATTGTAATGCTGACCTTCTAGTTGCTTACCTACATATATATATATATATATATATAAGGAAGATGGGTAAGTTAGAGCCCAATGAGTAACATTAAGGTAAAGGGGTTAGTGAACGAATTTCAAGCATATTATACACGTAAAACAGATCATAACAAATTAGTCTCATATCTTAACATAATAATAGTACATCCAACAGAACATAACATATCGTCTTCTGACTAGAGTAATAGGCCCCGGTCACCGCTTATTAAATATAACACCACTTTGTCAAGTGGCTAGCGCGATCTCGTAATCACATAGATGTCATGGACCCGCATTAACATGTTGTCCCCCATGACTTGGGACTTTTTTTGGATGCCATAGTAGATTCAAACATAGGACATTTGTTCACTAAAACAAAATATCATTTCAGAAATCATTACTTATCAAATAACATTTCGAATATAATTTATATAAACGTATCTTTACAATAACGTTACTCACTGTAGGTTGTATCGATATAACTCTTCGGACGTTCAACTTACACAAAGCACATAAACATATCGAAATATAAATATTGCTCTCTTTATCACATATAACTTCTCTTTCTTATTCATTTATTTGTGTTGATTGTTACTCATTAATCTCTCATGAGACTTAAATCATGCCTAGAAATACTTGGAAAAAGATGAGAACGAAAATACAAACACAGAATGATTTTCCACAATGTGACAAAACAGGGTGACCGCTTGAGCGGTGAACATGGGTTCACAGTATTTTCAGACCTGCAAAAATATTTTCTGGTTGCCTTCAAAGTGCGCTCGAGCGATAACTCGACCGCTCGAGCGGTCTGCGATTTTCAGAACTGCTAATTTCATAAAAATGGCTTCCAAACTTATTTTCAGAACTTGGGGTCTAGTATGGCTTGATCAAAAACATGAATATACTTTAGAAAACATAATTTCATAATCATTTGTAAACCATTTGCTCAAACTCTTATCAATTTATTATGGTTAAATCCAAAACTTCCATGCATGTAAAGATTTCCAAATTCTTTTTCTTTGAAGAATAAAACATGAAATTGAATATAGAAACTTATAAAATTTCTAAAATAAAATGCAATTCAAGGCTTTCATGCATCAATAGTTCAAAATCCAAACCCAAAATCATGAATCCATTATTAATTCAAATGCTTCAACTCTTAACTCTTCAAACATGAAGTGGAGGCCACAAACTGCAAGAATTTCTAAAGCAATATACAAGACATGAACACACATGCATGTATGGATTCTTAAATTCAAACTCAAAATGGTGAAACATTATATAATCTTTCATATTTTATCATTAAAGCTCAATTTCTTCATCTCTTGCTAAACTCCTTTTAATTTCATGAATGTGATTCCAAACTTAAATTCTTATTCAAAATCCATTTGCCTATAAATTCCATGAAATTGATCTTAAACTCTTCTTAATTTCAAGTATAAGGTAAAGATTCTACATGAATTGAGTATTAATCACATACCTTAAGCTTTAATTTCAAGATTATTGATGATTTCCCCTTACGCCTTCTTCTTCATCTTCCAATTTCCAACACAAATATGGGTTTCCCTTTCTAAGGTGAGCTCTGCATCTCTCACTCTTGAATTCTCAAGCTCGCTCACTCTCTCTCTCTCTCTCTCTCTACATTGCTCCACAAAACCATAGAAAACAACTCTCAGAACATTACACCTATACACACACCTTATTTCTTAACACCACAACACACACAAGTGCACACTCTCTAGGCTTCCAACACAACACTTACTTGCACGTGTGCACACACAGAATTTCTCTATACACCCACGTCCACATACACCCTCAATTCTGCACACCCACTCCTAAAGTTAATTTCTATTCAAAATTAGACAAAAAAATGACAGATTAACAATGTAAAAATATTTTATTATATAACTCACACATCCGACGTAAATTTAAATTTTAATATAATAATGTATTTTTTATGTTATGTGACAGTTATTGTGACATTTTCTACCTAATTTTGAATAAAAGTTAGTTTTATGAGTAAAGTAAAAAAAACTTGAAATATAAAGGGTCAAAATAAAAACTGTAAGTGTTAAAGTGGAAACGTGACCCAACATAAAATGACGAAGTGTAATTTATCCTTAAAAAATGTGTTTGAAAAAGTTTATGCTAGTGAAAAAGGTTATATTTTTATTTTTTAATTCTTTTTTATTTTTCCCTAAAAATCTTTTATATTTTCAAAAAGTTTAACTACAGAGTGGTAATTTTTGGGACTAGACTCAGTAAGGAACTGAGACTTCGGATGTCACTCTTAGATGGTTGCTAAACAATAAGACCACTCAACCATATAGTGGTAAATCATGAACTTGTACACAACTAGGGATTCAAATCCACACTCCTAATACCAGGAATGATTCACCTTCTCATCACATGTGTTGTAACCTAAGTAGCTGGCCCAAAGAGAATGGAACTTGAGACCTTGGGGCATATGCCTCAAATGTGCCACACCCCCTTACATTAAAATAAATAAATAAATCCTTTTCTAAGTTGATCCCAAGGCCCTAATTGACGGGCGGCTCTTTTGCACTTTAGTCTTTGGATTTTTCTTTTTTTGGGCTATGGAGTTTAAGAGGTTGAAATAGCGACTGCGTAAAATCCTCACATTAGAGCATCCACGGGACGCTTAACAAATTTTGAACTAAATTCTAATTAAAAATTTATTTTTTTATTTTATTTATTAGTATTTATTATTTGTAATTCTTAATTCTAAAATTTAATTTTATGATTTATTGGATTAAGCAAATAATCCCGTCCAAAGCAGCTTCTAGAAGATTTTAGGAAAAGTTGTGATATTCTTCAAAAATAATAATAATAATAATGGTACAGAACAGGTCAGCCGGTAGGATGTCTGATTGAATGACTTGTAATAAATAATAAAATATTATATTTCATATTCCAAAAAAAAATGGTGTAGTAGTCGGTCGTTCGGCAGGATGTTCGGCCGGATGGCCAGTAGAATGTCCGATCACTCTTAAGAATAAATAGTAAAATATTGTATAACCTGTGAACAATACATCGCTATATGAAGTGATTTAGTGTAGTAATGCCAAATTTAATTTTGAGTGTAGCGAAATTGATGGAGGAGTGATTTTGCACCTTGTTAAGCAAATTTTGTCCTAAAACCATAGTCAGCTTGATGTAGATGCTCTTATAACTATTTTATCACAAGTTTGAATAAAATATAAAAAATTGAGAAAATTAGTGAAACGTCCCTCTTTAACTTTGTGTAGTAGAAGAAGTCCGAGATATTTTTTTTATTAGCTAAAGTCCCTCGATGAAATTTTTTTGTGATCATACTAGAGAAATTTCAAAAATTCTCTATGAAATCAGATAAATTTCTCTATATTGGGACTGAAATTTCTCTAAGTTTGGCAAATTTTCTCTAAGTCGAATTTTATCTGTAAAAATGTTGAAGAACCTTAACTACTATGAAAATATTTTATCTTATAAAATCTTAATATCAAGGATTTTAAAAAAATACCCCTAAAAAATTTCACTGTTTTAATATAATTATATCTTTTTTTTAATTTTAATTTATACAATTTTATCAATATTTTGTTAGTTATGTGGATGAAAAATAATGTTGTTATCTCTTTTTATATTGAATTATATATTTTTTTTCTTAGGGCAAATTACCGGTGGTCGCTACATTTTGTCACTTGTATCATTTTGGTTTCTACACTTTCAATTGACACGATTTTGACCCTTAATTTTAAATTTTTTGTCAATTTGATCCAATTGATAATGTTGTTACTGGTTTTGATTGAAAATAATCATGAAATTGGTTGAGGTTAACTTACTGAAATTAGTAAATTTATAATTTCACTCTAAAAAATATGACACATGCCACTTATATACATTTTTTTAATAAAAAATGTTAAGAGTTGTAATCAATTAGACCAAATTAAAACAAAATCATAAATTCATAGTCAAAATCGAGCCAATTAATATTATAAAAATCAAAATGACACAATGACCAAAGTATAGGGATTACTGTCACAATTTGTCCTTTTTTCTTATTTATCCTTGGATGTTTATATCATTCGCATTAATTTCGATTTATTTAAATTTACTAAAAAGAAAGTTCGTATAATAATTATACTAAAACAGTAAAAATACTTGTATTTTTTTCATTTTTTTTTAAAAGTCAATGTAATTTACCTTATTTATTATTATTCTTCAGAAAATCATCCACATGGCTCTAGTAGTTGAAGGACTCCTATTTCCAGTATTGTTAGCACCATAAATAAATAATTTTGTTATTAGTTATTATCTATACAATTGCAAGACATGGGGCATTCTCCTACACATTTGGAGGTTATGAGAAGTTATGAATCATTAAATAGATGTAAAAAGATCATGGAAGACAAAGTGGAGAACATGGACCATGAATTGAAGATAAAGAAGTTATGGAGACATAGAGATGAAGTAGAAGATCATGGAGTATGAAGTATGTAGATGGAAGGATATGGTGGTTATTAGGTAGTTGTTTTTACAAATATTTGCCTATAAATAGTCATTCATGGCTACATTGTAAAGGAATCCATAACTCAAATCAAAGAAAATTGATTTCTATTTTATTGTCATTTATATTTCCTGCACTTCATTTTCGAAACATAGGAGTATAGGTAAATTTTCTACACTTTATTTTATGCACTTCTTTTTCGAAGCATAGGAGTAGAGGTAAATTAATGGTTAGTTTGATTGTTACTCAATCATCTTTCTCCATCTCCATCCTTCTTCTTTTAATTTTTCTTTTATCCACACTTGGCAATTTTGAAGTTCTCTTAATTGAGGCAAAGAACTGTCAACACAATCGATTGATAATTGGCTTAAATTTAATTTGTAAGGATTTTTTAATTCTTGCTAGCACACTTGCATTTATAGTATTTTCCGTCGTAGGAAAAAAAGGCAACATATATTTTTGGCACGCCTAGTGGAACGTCAAGTGTAAGAAAAAAAAAATGAATTAGATTCGTCCATTGCAAATAGTCTAGATGAAATATTTTGGCGTAGATAAAAAATTTTGGATCTTCATGAAGAGATTCATTTTCTTGATGAAACAAACATCCATCCATTACAATATTATTTGGTAGAAGAAAAAAGACACGATTTAATTGGAGAAATTCATGAACTTGATAAAATGGCTAATAAAACAATCATCTTGAAACATTGTTCTTTTAAAGCTTCTAAAATATGTCGTGTGCACCTTCGGAGCAAGGTTTTGGTTCTTTTTTTAACAAAATTGAATCATGTTAAAAGAACCTTCGAATGCGTTTCTCCCTTCGAATACATTAATTAATTGCTAAATATGGTCGAAATTGTTTACAACTCTTCATGAATTTGAGGCTCCTCATTCTGAAAGAGTTGAGGGGGGTAATGTTGGCACCATAAATAAATAATTTTATTATTAGTTATTATCTATATATTTACAACACATGTGGCACTCTTCTACTCATTTGGAGGTTATGAGAAGTTATGAATCATTAAACACGTGTCAATAGTTGATGGAGGACAAAGTGGAGAACATAGAGCATGAATTGGAGGTTAAAGGAATTTCTGGAGACATAGAGATGAAGTGGAAGATCATAGAGTGTGAAGTGTACGAGATGGAAGGATGTGGTAGTTATTAAGTTGTTTTTTCCTACAAATATTTGCCTATAAATAGCCATTCATGGCTACATTGTAAAAGGATCCATAACTCAAATCAAAGAAATTTGATTTCTATTTTCTTGTGATTTATATTTCCTGCACTTCATTTTCGAAATATAGGAGTAGAGGTAAATTTTCTACACTTTATTTTATGCACTTCTTTTTCGAAGCATAGACGTAGAGGTAAATTAATGGTTAGTTTGATTCTTACTCAATCATCTTTCTCCATCTCCCTCCTTCTTCTTTTAATTTTTCTTTTCTCCACACTTTGCAATTTTGAAGTCCTCTTAATTGAGGCAAAAGAACTATCAACACAATTGATTGATAATTAGCTTGAATTTAATTTGTAAGGATTTTTCAATCCTTACTTGCACATTCGCATTTATGGTATTTTCCTTTGTAGGAAAAAAAGCCAACATATATTTTTGGCATATCTGGTGGGACATCAAGTATAAGAAATGGAAAATGAATTAGATTTAGCCATTCCAAATAGTCTAGATGAAAACTTTTGGCTTTCATGAAAAGATTCATTTTCTTGATGAAACAAACTTCCATTCATTACAATATTATTTGGTGGATGAAAAAAGTCACAATTTAAGTGGAGAAATTTATGAACTTGATAAAATGGCTAATAAAACAATCATCTTTAAGTATTATTCTTTTGAAGCTTATAAAATATGCCGTGAGCACCTTCAGAGCAAGGTTTTGGTTCTTTTTTTAACAAAATTGAATCATGTTAAAAGAACCTTCGAATGCGTGTCCCCCTTCGAATACATTAATTAATAGCTAAATATGGTCTAAATTGTTGTACAACTCTTCGTGAATTTGAGGTTCCTCATTCTGAAAGAGCTACGGGGGGTAATGTTGGCACCATAAATAAATAATTTTATTATTAGTTGTTATTTATATAATTGCTAGACACGCGACACTCTCCTACTCATTTGGAGGTTATGAGAAGTTATGAATCATTAAACACATGTGAAAGATGATGGAGGACAAAGTGGAGAACATAGAGCATGAATTGGAGGTTAAGAGAAGTTATGGAGACATAGAGATAAAGTGGAAGATCATGGAGTGTGAAATGTGGAAGACGGAAGGATGTGGTAGTTATCAAGTAGTTATTTTCTACAAATATTTGCCTATAAATAGTCATTCATAGTTATATTGTAAAGGGATCCAGAACTCAAATTAAAGACAATTGATTTCGATTTTTCTTGTCATTTATATTTCCTGCACTTAATTTTATACACTTCATTTTCGAAGCATAAGAGCAGAAGTAAATTTTCTACACTTCCTTTTCAAAGTATAGGAGTAGAGGTAAATTAATAGTTAGTTTGATTGTTCACGTAATCACCCCGATTGTCCACTCAATCATCTTCTCCGTCTCCCTCCTTCTTATTTTAATTTTTTTTCTCTACACTTAGCAATTTTGAAATCCTCTTCATTGAGGCAACAGAACTGTCAACACAATCTCTTGATAATTTGGTTGAATTTAATCTGTAAAGATTTTTCAATCCTTACTGACATGCTCACATTTATTGTCACGACCCAAACCCGGCCCTATGGGTTTAGCACCGTAACCAGCCTGTAATCCGAGATTACCGAAGGCCTGCTTAACAGTAGTTTTTTTTTTTTTTTTTTTTTTTTTTTTTTTTTTTTTAGAGGCACAAAAATGACAATATGTGTGCTTAGTTCAGCCTTTCAAAAATTCAAGTAAACATCATTTTTAAGGGCCGTGAGGGATAATGTTGGCACTCTAAAATATTCTTATTCTTATTATTATTGTTATTATTTTCAGGACACATGTCATCCTCTTATTCATTTGGAAGTTAAAAGAAGTTATGGAGATAGTGGAGAACATAAAGGACAAAGTGGATGAGTGGAATGACACATGGCAAGACAAGGATGAAGATGAGAGAAATGGGTAGTTACTAAGTAGTTATTGCTGTATTTTTTCCTTTATAAATAGCCATCAATGGCTACATTGTAAAGGATACAGAACTCAAATAAAAGACAATTGATTTCTATTTTTCTTGTCATTTATATTTCTTGTATTTTATTTTACGCACTTCCTTTTCGAAGCATTTCATTTTCAAAGCATTTTATGCACTTCCTTTTCAAAGCATAGAAGTAGAGGTAAATAATTATTACTTTGATTGTGCACTCAATCATCTTTCTCCGTCTCCCTCCTTCTTATTTTAATTTTTTTTCTTTACACTTAGCAATTTTGAAATCCTCTTCATTGAGGCAAAAGAACTGTCAACACAATCTCTTGATAATTTGGTTAAATTTAATCTGTAAAGATTTTTCAATCCTTATTGACACGCTCATATTTATAGAACGCTCGTATTTATAGTATTTTTCTTCGTAAGAAAAAAAGCCGACAAGTATGCATCCAGATTATCAGATAGCAACTTTACTTTTTTTTTACTTGGAAAATACTTAGTACAAATAAACATTTTTCTTCTTTTTTCTGAGTTTGGTTTTATACCAAGCTTTAAGATGAATCAATATTGACCGGGGTGTAACAAAAAAATATTAAGTGTGATTTCCTTTCAAAACATCAGTTACAAAATTTTTTGAACAAATTACCACAAAAAAAATAAAAAAAAATCCCACGGTTTGGGCCATGTAACAAAATAGACATTGAATTTTTAATTTTGTCAATTTAAACCTTATATTTTGGATTTGTTTTCAATTTAAACCATTTGCCTATTTTTGTTAAGTAAAATCAATAAAAAAATTTGATATTTTAGTCATTAAACTCATGAAAAATATATTTTAGATATTTTATATATACCTACATTGAGTTTAATGATTAGAAATTTTTTTCCCATCAATTTTATTTAACGAAAAGAGGCTAATGTTTTAAATTAAAAATAAATCAAAAAATTAGAATCTAAATATTCAAAGTTTATTTTGTTACAAAACTAAACTCTAGAGTTTTTATTTTATTTATAATTGTCCCAAATTTTTTTTTATAACAGTCAAAACTTATCGTATCATGGACTTGTGAATTAGTTATTAATCGAAACATATTGAGAATCAACTTATACACATTTTATTTTTATTTTCATGAATTTATTAAAGACAGATCAATATCAGAAAGGCAAACTGTATGTGTTGATAAAGATCGGCCCAAACTGTATGTGTTGATTGATATTTGAAACCATGGATGACACCTTATTAGGCCCAAATAAATAGGGCCTCCTATTTGAGCATTCCAATCTTATAAATAAATAATAGGGAACTGACCCAAAGGTCCAAGCCCAACATATCATACCCCATTTAGGCTCAAAATAAATTTAATACTCCATTAAGTCCTCAAATTATCAATAAGACGAAAATACCCACAATATATCATCCAATTTACACGCGCGCAACCATCACCCACAATCATCTTAATCTGATCAGTACACTGTCACATCTCCGCCGCTCGAAATCGAATTCTCAGCCCTCCATCTCTCCTCTGTTCAACACCATTCCCTCTGAAACCCTACCCTAACCACAAAACGAAACCGTTCATCTTCATCACCCACGATCATCTCAGTCTGATCAGTACACTGTTACATCTCCGCCGCTCGAAATCGCATTCTCATTCCTCCATCTCTCCTACGTTCAACTCCATTCCCTCTGAAACCCTACCCTAACCACAGAACGAAACCGTTCATCTTCAACACAACACCAAGCCGTTCATATTCTCCAATCGGCGACTCTCAACAACACGAAGAACCATCACCACTCTGAAGAAATTTCATAGTTCCTGACTTCCGATTCACAGAAATGGGGAAAAAAAGTAACATCTCTCTTCACTTATTCATTATTTTTCATTCAAATTTGTACATTATTCTTTCATATTTCATATATACACATTTTACATACTTCAAAATGTATAAACCTTCTTTTATATGTTTTAAAACATTCTAGTCCCCTGTTTTTAAACGTTCTAATCCACTGTTTTTACACACAAATCCCTGTTTTTACACATTCAACATCTTATTCTTATTCTTGTTGTTCAATATTGGCTTTTCTTATTGTTATTTTTGAATACTTAATCTTCTCATTGTTATTGTTGATGTTTACAAAATACAATGGGTCGTTCCAATTGTTGATACTGTTTATAAAAACTGCAACATCATAGAGTTTCATTTCATCACTTTACAAGTAACATATCTAAATTTATTCAAACTGCAAATGAAACTACAAAATTACACAGTTTACTCACTACTCAAAACAAATAGGTAACTCATTATGAAGTGCAAATAAAACTGTCAAATTATACAGTTTCGTAACTGTTACCAACAAATACATATAACTTCATATTAAACTGCATATAAAACTTCAAAATTATGCAGTTTTGTCACTATATTACTCATACCCTGCTGTCGCTTTCATTTTTTCAGAAATAGCTGTTGGAAGATATTGGAAGAAATAAACCCACATGCCCAAAAATCTAATCTGGGATTTAAGTATCTCTCCTTTTGAAAGTCCGTCTCCTGTATCCACTGAAATGCCACCAACATCTCCTCCTCCACAAAAAACCCAACCACCACAACCAAACACCACAAACCCCACCAAAAAACCCACAAAACAACCATACTACCTACAAGAAAAAGCCCAAGAACTACACCACAGACCCCACCCACACAACAAACACCAACCACACCTCCAACTACAATAAAAACAAACAAAAGAAAGTCAACAAAAAAACAAGAAACTCCTCCAACCAAAAAAAGAAAGCTCCAAGAAAGCCAATCAACTCCCATAACAAAAACCAAGGCATCAAAAGAGAAAAAACAGCAGTTCCTGCAAATATAGTCCAACAATTTAATTACCATTCCAACATCGGAACAGTAATCAAACTGTTGAAGGGGGTCAAATTCATAAAAGCCCAACAGACAGAGCTGGAAAAAACCCCTTTTTGGCCCATTATAAATGCTCTCTCCTTAACACAACTGAAGGCCTCTTGGTGCAGATGCTACAATTCCGTTGTAGCAAAAATGACAACACTCTACAACAAAAGAAAAAGAGCATTTATACTTGGCAAAAAGGAAATGAAACTCAGAAACAGTGATGTCAAGCTCATTTTTGGTATCGACTGTGGAGAAGACAGCATCACCACCAAATCCTATGCAAGACCAAAGGATTTTGAGCTTCCATTTTACAAACGAAGATGCAAATCAGTAAAGAGATTGGATGGCAAGTCTTTGACCAAAATGTTTCAACAAACAAAAAAAGGAAAATCAACCAATGATCGTCAAGATCTTGCAAGGGTCATCACCCTTTACTTGTGCTTGAAACTTCTCATGCCTACAACAGACCATACACTCAGTTGAAGTTTCCTAAACTATTTGACAATCTCAACAACATCAAGAAGCACAATTGGGTTGAGGCAATAAAAGACACACTGATGAATTCAATGGCAAATGCAAACAACAACCCAAGGCATATCACTGGATGCGTCATGTTACTCTTGGTAAACACATTACCCAACTACTTCACACAAAAATATTAGGCATCCACCTATTTCTAACTATCTAACATATTTCAATTTTTTTTTACAGTACTGGTACTGTGAGCATAGTAAACTCCTCTGACCATCCAACAAACAAGGCTTCCCAAGGTTTATGAAATGGAACCTTGGCAAAATGTACTCCAAGTGGAAACACATCAACCTTCCTCACTTTGAAAAGGTATTCAAACTCTTCTATACTATCATAGCACAAATCTATTCAACACTCATTTCACAGTCATTATAGTAAAAATCATGTTATGAAACTGTCAAATTCTTCAGTTATCGAAACATTTTGAGAATCAACTTATACACATTTTATTTTTATTTTCATGAATTTATTAAAGACAGATCAATATCAGAAAGGCAAACTGTATGTGTTGATAAAGATCGGCCCAAACTGTATGTGTTGATTGATATTTGAAACCATGGATGACACCTTATTAGGCCCAAATAAATAGGGCCTCCTATTTGAGCATTCCAATCTTAAAAATAAATAATAGGGAACTGACCCAAAGGTCCAAGCCCAACATATCATACCCCATTTAGGCCCAAAATAAATTTAATACTCCATTAAGTCCTCAAATTATCAATAAGACGAAAATACCCACAATATATCATCCAATTTACACGCGTGCAACCATCACCCATGATCATCTCAGTCTGATCAGTACACTGTCACATCTCCGCCGCTTGAAATCGAATTCTCAGTCCTCCATCTCTCCTTCGTTCAACTCCATTCCCTCTGAAACCCTACCCTAACCACAAAACGAAACCGTTCATCTTCATCACCCACGATCATCTCAGTTTGATCAGTACACTGTTACATCTTCGCCGCTCAAAATCGCATTCCCACTCCTCCATCTCTCCTACGTTTGACTCCATTCCCTCTAAAACCCTACCATAACCACAAAACGAAACCGTTCATCTTCAACACAACACCAAGCCGTTCATATTCTCCAATTGACGACTCTCAACAACACGAAGAACCATCACCACTCTGAAGAAATTTCATAGTTCCTGACTTCCGATTCACAGAAATGGGGAAAAAAAAGTAACATCTCTCTTCACTTATTCATTAT
Organism: Camellia sinensis; assembly: GCF_004153795.1. Classification (NCBI taxonomy): domain Eukaryota; kingdom Viridiplantae; phylum Streptophyta; class Magnoliopsida; order Ericales; family Theaceae; genus Camellia; species Camellia sinensis. Next base: position 869,463 of record NW_021024871.1, on the reverse strand, counting down.
TTTTCATTCAAATTTGTACATTATTCTTTCATATTTCGTATATACACATTTTACATACTTCAAAATGTATAAACCTTCTTTTATATGCTTTAAAACATTCTAATCCCCTGTTTTTAAACGTTCTAATCCACTGTTTTTACACATAAATCCCTGTTTTTACACATTCAACATCTTATTCTTATTCTTGTTGTTCAATATTGGCTTTTCTTATTGTTATTTTTGAATACTTAATCTTCTCATTGTTATTGTTGCTGTTTACAAAATACAATGGGCCGTTCCTATTGTTGATACTGTTTATAAAAACTGCAACATCATAGAGTTTCATTTCATCACTCTACAAGTAACATATCTAAATTTATTCAAACTGCAAATGAAACTACAAAATTACACAGTTTAATCACTACTCAAAACAAATAAGTAACTTATTATAAAGTGCAAATCAAACTGTCAAATTATACAGTTTCGTAACTATTACCAACAAATACATATAACTTCATATTAAACTGCATATAAAACTTCAAAATTATACATTTTTGTCACTATATTACTCATATCCTGCTGTCACTTTCATTTTTTCAGAAATAGCTGTTGGAAGATATTGGAAGAAATAAACCCATATGCCCAAAAATCCAATCAAGGATTTAAGTATCTCATATTTTGAAAGTCCGTCTCCTGTATCCACTGAAATGCCACCAACATCTCCCCCTCTACAAAAAACCCAACCACCACAACCAAAAACAACCAAACACCACAAAACCCACCAAAAAACCCACAAAACAACCATACTACCTATAAGAAAAAGCCCAAGAACTACACCACAGACCCCACCCACACAACAAACACCAACCACACCTCCAACCACAACAAAAACAAACAAAAGAAAGCCAACAAAAAAACAAGAAACTCCTCCAACCAAAAAAAGAAAGCTCCAAGAAAGCCAATCAACTCCCATAACAAAAACCAAGGCTTCAAAAGGGAAAAAAGCAGCAGTCCCTACAAATAGAGTCCAACAATTTAATTACCGTTCCAACATCGGAACAGTAATCAAACTATTGAAGGGGGTCAAATTCATAAAAGCTCAACAGACAGAGCTGGAAAAAACCCCCTTTTTGGCCCACTATAAATGCTCTCTTGTCACGACCCAAACCCGGCCCTAAGGGTTTAGCACCGTAACCGGCCAGTAATCCGAGATTACCGAAGGCCTGCAGAACAGTAATACAGTAAAACAGAGTACAGGGCCTGGCGGAAGCCAATACAGTAAATAAGTAGTGTCCATTGAGCTGTGACAGTCTATATGCCAAAAAGATTTTTCATACATTTATACATAAACAGTACAGAACAGTATACACAATATTTACAATCATTCAAACTAGGGACTCGACCCTAGATAACAGTGCACCACCAGCCACCAGCCACCACCCCCACCCCCCACCCACCTGCCACCCACTCGCCACCACCACCACCACCCACCCTTCGCCGCCACCACCACCGCCACCTACCACCACCCGCTATCTGCCACCCACCTGTGACCACCACCCGCCGCCGCCACCACCACCACCACCACCACCCACTCGCCACCACCTGCCACCCGCCACCAACATCACTCATGTTATGAAATTGTAAAAGTTTACAGTTTAAACGCACAAATCTACTTCACATCACTCATATTAGGAAACTATAAAATTTTTCAGTTTCAAGCAACATATTTTGACACTTAACCCGCATTACTCACAGTACAACTCATCTTATGAAACTGACCAATTTTACAGTATTACTGATATATGCCACATTGTTCCAATGCAGGTTAACCAAAGTGCTTTAACCCCAACTGAACAAGAAATACAGTTATTGCATGTCAATCAAAGCACATCAACAGACTCTTCAGCAAAGAAACATGACCACAAAAAGAACAATAAGCGAAAAAAGAAAACAAAAGCAACAAAAAAAAAAAAAAAGACTTCTAGACAGTGATAAGGATAATTTTCTCGAAGAAGAACATCAATCAGATCAGAACAAGAAGAACAACAAAAAAAAAAGAAAAAAAGAAAGCAAAAACCACAAGAAGAACCAGAAAGTGATGAACAAGAAGAAGAGAGTGATGAAGAAAAAAAAACAAGTGACTGATGAAGAAGAAACTGAAGAAGAAGAAGAAGAAGAAGAACCTGATGAACAACAGGACAATGATGAAGCAGAAGAAAGACAAGAAGCAAAAGGTGATCAACCAGAAGACACTGATGAAGAAGAAAACCAACAACAAGAACAAGAAGAACAGCAAACAAACCAACAACAAGAAGTCAATGAACAAGAACTGACAAACCAACAAGAAGAACTCCAAGAGAAATCAGACATATTTCATGCACAAGGTAAACTATTATCTAATACTAAAGCAAACTGCAAAATTTAATTAAACTAAGCAAAACACAATCCAACATTTTTATAGGTCATGACCAACCACAAACACCAACCAAAGAGGACGACAAGAACAAGCTCATATCAGCCATGAGAGCACAAATGCAAGATATGGAACAAAAATTCATGGCTGAATTGCGTAAAAAGAAGATCAATTGAAGGAAATGTCCACCAAAAAAACTGGCAGTCCCCAACAAAGATCAATGGTCAAGAGAATCAAACAAAAGTCAAGAAAACAAGCACATGACCCAGATTTTAAATACCAACCAATGACAAAAGCCAAAGAAGATACAAAGAACAAGACACAAACTGCTGCTGATGTACCCAAACCAACAGAGGGTACCGATGAAGAAAAAGAGTAGAAGAATGAAAAGAAAAAAGAAGAAATCGAAACAGAGACAGAACCTGCTACTGAACTCGAGCAAAAAGAGGGTGCTCATGAAGCAAAACAACAGCAGAAAAAAAAGATGCAAGAATATATTGGCTAAGAGAAAGCAGTTGCTGCTGAAACCAACCCAAAAGAGCATGCCAATCAAGAGAAGACATAACTTCAAGTATTGGAAAGTGATGATGATTTCAAGGAAGAATCAATCCAAAACAAGTCACTCGCCATTTTATGTCGTAAAACAAACAAGGTTTGGCATAGCCTATCCAAAAAAGACCAAGACCGAATTCAACTCATCAACAACACACAATCAAGTGCTTGTGTCTGGTCTGGCAGCGAAGATGAAAATTGCGTATACTTTTTAGATATATGCATATTGACCAATAGGGAACCCTTATATGGGAATGTAGGTCTCCAACTGCACAATTTTACAGCTTCTGTTCATATTCAATAACTTATTCCACAAACCTAACACATTCTCATATATAACATGTTTCAGGTCATTGATACCTTCTCAGAAAAGCAATTGGCACTCCAACCAACCATTGAAGAATTTGAGAAAAATGATCTAACCATTGCAAGAAATCCATACGCGGGAAGATCTTACGTTTTCTCAACACTCATCAATGTAAGCAAAACTTAACATACCTTTCAACTACAAAATTTTCTACTTTCTTAACATGTCTTATTACATAGTTTTATAACATATTTCAAACATATATATAACTTACAGACTCCACTACAAAACCAAGATCAAACACTGAGAGAAAAAATGATGGACAGCCATTTTCCAGAAGCAATGAAAAACAGATATATCCATTTCCCAATCAACCACGACAACCATTGGACAATTGTGGTCTTTGACAATGCTGATGGGATATGGAGACGCTATGACTCTTTGAGACTAGCAAAAGATTGCCACAACAAGCACTTTGAAATTGCAAAGGAAATTGTAAGTTAAATAAAATTTCCTACTTAGTTCTATTCCTTTAAAAACATCTCAACTCATCACTATAACTAACAAAAACACCCACTAACTATTTTGTAGCAACAACATCAATTGAGATGGAATAAAGCATTACTCAGCAATCAAGGAAACATGTTATCATCTCAAGAGTGTGAGACAGTAATTGCATCAATTGAGGAATGCTCACAACAAAACTCACACTCGTAAGATATAAAATTAATAAACTAATCTTCCAATATGCTAAATTTTGAAGTTTTACCTAACTAATTAACTTCATCTAAAACTTTGCAGGAATAATTATGCAATCGCCGTCTGCAATATTATCAACCAATATATCAACTGGCAACCTGTGCAGAAATCACCTCGACCAACTGAGTGGGTCAAATTTCGAGCAGAAATCGTCAGCCAATTCCTCAATGATGAGAACCGATCTTGGAAACTCGAGCACTACCAAATGTTGACAAAACATACCAAATCATAGAAACAATGAACAAACTTCTTGACAATACAAATATTCAAGTGAACATCTCTTTGTACTTTTTTTTTTTTTTTAACATGTGACAAGTACTTTATATACTTTTGGGAATGATCTTCTTCTGATTATTATGGTGAAAATGATTGTTGTCATTGATGTTGTTGTTGCTCTTCTTCTTGTTATTATTATTGTGCTTGTACTTCTGATTGTTTGTGTACTTGTTTGTGGTTGCATATATTTTCATACAGTAAAGCTTGTTTCTAATAATTCTTCAAACTGCAAAATTATGCAGTTTCATCAGGTTGTTTCTAATAATTCTTAAAACTGCAAAATTATGCAGTATGACAAGACTTCATTCATTTTAG
>NW_021024871.1:801463-857396 GCF_004153795.1 Camellia sinensis | reverse complement strand
AAGATGGTGGTGGAAAGTGGTGGCAGGTGGTGGCAGCGGAAGATGGTGGTGGAAAGTGATGGCGGATGGTAGTGGCGGAAGATGGTGGTGGCGGCGGAAGAGGGTGAGAAGAGACAGTGGTGGAAAGTGGTAGCGGGTGGTGGCGAGTGGTGGCGGCGGAAAACGGTGGTAAAAAGTGGTGACAAGTGACGGGTGGTGGCGGCGAAAGATGGTGGTGGAAAGTGGTGGCAGGTGGTAGTGGAAAGTAGTGGCGGAAGATGGTGGTGGCAGCGGAAGACGGTGGTCGAAAGTGGTGGCAGGTGGTGGGTGGTGGCGGCGAAAGACGATGGTGGAAAGTGGTGGCAGGTTGCGGTGGAAGATGGTGGTGGAAGTGGTGGTGGAGGGTGGGTGGCGGAAGATGGTGGTGGTGGCGGAAGACGGTGGTGGAAAATGGTGGCGGGTGGTGGCTAATGTTGGGGGGTAAAAAAAAAAAAACTCAAAACTCAAAACGGAAACCCATTTTTTGTGTTTTCATTTTTTGGCCAAATTTATAAACTGAGACCACTGATTTATAAATCAAAAATTTTACCAAACAAGTTTTTATTTGAGTTTTTTAAATTTTTGTAAATATAAACAGAAAACTAAAAACGTAAGTGTTACCAAACGACACCTTAAAACTCAAAACGGAAACACATTTTTTGTGTTTTCATTTTTTGGCCAAATTTATAAACTGAGACCACTGATTTATAAATCAAAAATTTTACCAAACAAGTTTTTATTTAAGTTTTTTAAATTTTTGTAAATATAAACAGAAAACTAAAAACGTAAGTGTTACCAAACAGCACCTAAAAGTTTGCAGTTTCAAAGCACAAACTTATTTAACATCACTCATGTTATGAAATTGTAAAAGTTTACAGTTTCAACGCACAAATCTACTTCACATCACTCATATTATGAAACTGTAAAAATTTTCAGTTTCAAGCAACATATTTCGACACTTAACCCACATTACTCACAGTACAACTCATCTTATGAAACTGACCAATTTTACAGTATTACTGATATATGCCACATTGTTCCAATGCAGGTTAACCAAAGTGCTTTAACCCCAACTGAACAAGAAATACAGTTATTGCATATCAATCAAAACACATCAACAGACTCTTCAGCAAAGAAACATGATCACAAAAAGGACAATAAGCGAAAAAAGAAAACAAAAGCAACAAAAAAAAAGACTTCTAGACAGTGATGAGGATGATTTTCTCGAAGAAGAACATCAATCAGAATCAGAATCAGAATCAGAATCAGAACAAGAAGAACAACAAAAAAAAGAAAAAAAGAAAGCAAAAACCACAAGAAGAACCAGAAAGTGATAAACAAGAAGAAGAGAGTGATGAAGAAAAAAAAACAAGTAACTGATGAAGAAGAAACTGAAGAAGAAGAAGAAGAAGAACCTGATGAACAACAGGACAATGATGAAGCAGAAGAAAGACAAGAAGCAAAAGGTGATCAACCAGAAGACACTGATGAAGAAGAAGACCAACAACAAGAGCAAGAAGAACAACAAACAAACCAACAACAAGAAGTCAATGAACAAGAATTGACAAACCAACAAGAAGAACTCCAAGAGAAATTTGACATATTTCATGCACAAGGTAAACTATTGTCTAATACTAAAGCAAACTGCAAAATTTAATTAAACTAACCAAAACACAATCCAACATTTTTATAGGTCATGACCAACCACAAACACCAACCAAAGTGGACGACAAGGACAAGCTCATATCAGCCATGAGAGCACAAATGCAAGATATGGAACAAAAATTCATGGCTGAATTGCGTAAAAAAGAAGATCAATTGAAAGAAATGTCCACCAAAAAAACTGGCAATCCCCAACAAAGATCAATGGTCAAGAGAATCAAACAAAAGTCAAGAAAACAAGCACATGACCCAGATTTTAAATACCAACCAATGACAAAAGCCAAAGAAGATACAAGGAACAAGACACAAACTGCTGCTGATGTACCCAAACCAACAGAGGGTACCGATGAAGAAAAAGAGAAGAAGAATGAAAAGAAAAAAGAAGAAATCGAAACAGAAACAGAACCTGCTACTGAACTCGAGCAAAAAGAGGGTGCTCATGAAGCAAAACAACAGCAGAAAGAAAAGATGCAAGAATATATTGGCCAAGAGAAAACAGTTGCTGCTGAAACCAACCCAAAAGAGCATGCCAATCAAGAGAAGACACAACTTCAAGTATTGGAAAGTGATGATGATTTCAAGGAAGAATCAATCCAAAACAAGCCACTCACCATTTCATGCCGCAAAACAAACAAGGTTTGGCATAGCCTATCCAAAAAAGACCAAGACCGAATTCAACTCATCAACAACACACAATCAAGTGCTTGTGTCTGGTCTGGCAGCGAAGATGAAAATTGAGTATACTTTTCAGATATATGCAGATTGACCAACAGGGAACCCTTATATGGGAATGTAGGTCTCCAACTGCACAATTTTACAGTTTCTGTTCATATTCAATAACCTATTCCACAAACCTAACACATTCTCATATATAACATGTTTCAGGTCATTGATGCCTTCTCAGAAAAGCAATTGGCACTCCAACCAACCATTGAAGAATTTGAGAAAAATGATCTAGCCTTTACAAGAAATCCATACGCGGGAAGATCTTACGTTTTCTCAACACTCATCAATGTAAGCAAAACTTAACATACCTTTCAACTGCAAAACTTTCTACTTTCTTAACATGTCTTACTACATAGTTTTATAACATATTTCAAACATATATATAACTTACAGACTCCACTACAAAACCAAGATCAAACACTAAGAGAAAAAATGATGGACAGCCATTTTCCAGAAGCAATGAAAAACAGATATATCCATTTCCCAATCAACCACGACAACCATTGGACAATTGTGGTCTTTGAAAATGCTGATGGGATATGGAGACACTATGACTCTTTGAGACTAGCAAAAGATTGCCACAACAAGCACTTTGAAATTGCAAAGGAAATTGTAAGTTAAATAAAATTTCCTACTTAGTTCCATTCCTTTAAAAACATCTCAACTCATCACTATAACTAACAAAAACACCCACTAACTATTTTGTAGCAACAACATCAATTGAGATGGATTAAAGCATTACTCAGCAATCAAGGAAACATGTTATCATCTCAAGAGTGCGAGACAGTAATTGCATCAATTGAGGAATGCCCACAACAAGCCCCACACTCGTAAGATACAAAATTAATAAACTAATCTTTCAATATGCTAAATTTTACAGTTTTACCTAATTAATTAACTTCATCTAAAACTTTGCAGGAATAATTGTGCAATCGCCATCTGCAATATTATCAACCAATATATCAACTGGCAACCTGTGCAGAAATCACTTCGACCAACTGAGTGGGTCAAATTTCGAGCAGAAATCGTCAGTCAATTCCTCAATGATGAGAACCGATATTGGAAACTCGAACACTACCAAATGTTGACAAAACATACCTAACCATAGAAACAATGAACAAACTTCTTGACAATACAAATATTCAAGTGAACATCTCTTTGTATTTATTTTTTTTTTAACATGTGACAAGTACTTTATATACTTTTGGGAATGATCTTCTTCTGGTTATTATGGTGAAAATGATTGCTGTCATTGATGTTGTTGTTGCTCTTCTCCTTATTATTATTATTGTGCTTGTACTTCTGATTGTTTGTGTACTTGTTTGTGGTTGCATATATTTTCATACAGTAAAGGTTGTTTCTAATAATTCTTCAAACTGCAAAATTATGTAGTTTTATCAAGTTGTTTCTAATAATTCTTAAAACTGCAAAATTATGCAGTTTCGTCAGGTTGTTTCTTATAATTCTTAAAACTGCAAAATTATACAGTTTCATTACTCAAACAAAATTTATGCTACACAATTATGCATCCAATTTCATGACTCAACAAATGGATGAACTACATTTCAAAATTGAAAATAAAACTACAAAATTTTACAGTTTTCTCGCTATGAAATATGAAATAAATGAATCATGTAGTAAAACTGCATTTCAATATTATACAGTTTCAATAAGAAATTTTCAACAACCTTCTCTGCATTCCATAAAAATAAAACCAACCAAACCCACACACAAAAAAAAAAGAAAAAAAAAACAAAACAAGACTGTTACAAAATAACTTCAATAACTAAAGAACACATCAAAAAATAAAAAATAATTCAACCAACTTTAGTCATTACTTCCATAATACCAAGTATCAAATTTTTTATTATCATAATTCCTCAAATTCAAATACAAATCCAAAAGAATAGACTGTAGCCTCAAATAGCAGCCTTGCACGTCTTCTTATTGGGATTTCCATATTTCAAGCATCTCCCACACTTGATTTGCTTCACATTCTCACCCCTAGAAGGTATCCTCTTCTTCTTGTTCCACCCAGGCTGCTTTTTCGTTATAGGAGGTTTGATAATCGAACTACTGGCACCATCAAAGTCAAATCTCTCACTTGAAGGCACTGGATAAACAGATTCCTTGTATGACTCTCTAAAACAATCTACATGAAAAAAAGGATCAATGATATCATACACATTTCTACCACTACTACGCAAAGCATACACAGCATGACAACAAGGAAAACCATTCAATTGTCATTCATGGCAAGAACAAGTTTGTCTACCAATATCAACATAAAAAGAAATAGAAGAATGAACTTCAAGCACAGTATCACTAGCAACAATCACATCCCAAGACTTAGCTAGCTCCAAAGAGTCCACCAACTTCTTTTCCATAACTGGACACAATTTCGTAGTCCATCTTTTAGATTCAGCTCTTCTATTCGACAATTGAGTCATGATTTGAACCCTAATCATACCAACCATACAAGTAATAGGCAACTCACAGGCCCCACCAATCCAATTATTGTAAGACTCGGCAGCATTAGATGATATCTCACCATATCGTTTCCCTCTAAAAAATGCATTCGCCCATTTATCATTTTGCAAACCATCCAACATACTATCAACTCTACCGTTCCCAGCAATACGCCTCAATTTCTCCATATAATGTTGGAAAGAAGCAACCGTTGGCACATAAGCACATTTAACTAATATTTTCATCAAACTTAGCTTACAATTATTACGAAGTCCCGCCAATTTGTTAATCAAATTTCTCTTCAAATGATTCAAGCAATATGCATGATGTGCATTGGGAAAAACCACTGAAAGAGCGTCTAGCAATCCATGTTGACGGTCCAACACAAAGGTCAATCTCCGGTCTGAACCAACACCCTTGAACAACTGACTTAAGAACCACATCCAATTATCTTGATTTTCAGCGTCAACAATCGCAAAAGCCAAAGGAAACAGACCTGCAAACAAAATAACATGAAACTGCAAAAATTAGCAGACTCACAATACAATAACACACTGACAAACCAAACCTATACTAACTGCAAATAAATACATACCTTGATTATCATCATTTGATGTTGCTGCAAGCAAATGCCCCTTGTAACGCCCCTTCGAGAATGTACCATCAACAAACAATAACGAACGACAAAATTGAAAGGCATACAAACATCCATGAAATGCCACAAACAACCTCCGAAAACACCCACTACTTTCATCCACATCTAATTCAAACACACTTCCCAGATTCGTTCTCATAGCCGTCTCAAGATACCATCGAAGTTGGTCAAAAGAAGTTGCAAAAGCACCAAACAACCCACTTCTTGCCTTATCAACTCCTAACCATGCAACCTGATAAGAAACATCTATACCATATTGCTTCTTCAACTTTTTTTAACTTCAATAGGACGTGTCAACGGATTATCACTAATATCATTTTGCACAATATCAGACACAAGTCTAGAACCAACCATTTTGCTACAAGATCTAGGAGCAACAACCCCACAAGTATGCACATTATCCAACTTCATTATAAAAAAAAATACTGGAATTCATCAACACCCTTCCATGCACAAACCATTTACAACCCGTAAACGACTTCATCATACATTCAGCAGTTACTCTTGTTGCATCGTTCTTCAAATAATTCACTGCAAAACCACACTCAACTGCATACTTAGCCAATGCAATGCGGAACGCCGGCACTCTACCTTCAAATTCTTGACCAACACTACGTATAATCCCCTTCCAACTAGCAGACAACAAAACTTTCTCTGGTTCTGGATAAAAACTACGCAACAAACCACCAAAATCATCACAATCGTTAACCAAAGAACTCTCACCAATTACAGAATCAATCCTACAAGAATTACCATCATCAACCTCCACAATTCTCTTATCATCCACAATAGCATCAACAACATGACAACCACTACCACCTACCATTGACAGCATATTCCACAAATCATTATCACATTCAACAATACAATTAGAATATCGAGGAATAGAAAAAAACAAACAAAAGTTACCAACACTCAACTCCTTGAACTTCGCACATATTTTCTCAACAACTTCATCATAACTACATCCCTCACTAATCTTAATAGCAGCACAATAATTACTGTATTTACACATTAACATGAAACACCTCTCCATACTACAAAATCACAAACCAACAAACAATTATTCACAGATTCCAAACTGTAAAATTATACAGTTACAACATATCAGTACCAACAGTGCACAATTCACAATTCTAAACTGCAAAATTATACACTTACAACATATCAGTATCAAAACACCAAAATTCACAATTCCAAACTACAACTTCAAAACACATTACACTATACAACAAACAAAATCAACAAAATCAAAATCATTACACTATATCACATACAAAAATCAAATAAAATAAGTATCAAACAAACAAAATTTATCACAAAACAAAGAACTAAAACAACATTGCCACACACAAACCAGATATCACGCAAATTTGCTTATCTATATATACATACATATATGTATCGACAGATACAAATCACATACACACACAGAGATATATATATGTATATGTATGTATCGACAAATACATACATACACGTACATATATGTATTGACAGATGCAAACTAGATACACAGAGAGAGAGAGAGAGAGAGAGAGAACGTACGCAGAGATCGCCTGTACACAGAGATTCAGATCGCACAACCACATCCACCTCACAGCACAATGAGATCGACCACACAGCACAATGAGATCGCCATAACGAAGAGAAATCGAGATCGCAGAGGCGAAGATTTGATTTTCTTTTTTGAACGGAGCAAAAAATTGATTTTTCACGTATATATAGATCTCAAAACAAAGGGTAATACAGTCATTTACAAAATACGAAAATAAAAAATGGGACCTCTGAGTATAAAACTTAAAAAACTGTGGACCTATTAATTTATTAAAAATATATTGGGATTAGAAGGGAAATAGATCCCCTATATAGGACTACATAGTAATTTTCCCATAAATAAATAGATAAATAAATAAGAAAGGACCAGTGAAACAACTTGCTGAGAATAATAGCCTCAGCCCTCAAAGGTTCTTTGTCCCTAATCTATTTTCTCGTTTTTAATGCACTTTTAATCTTATAATTTGATTTCAAATATTAAAAGAGAGAGTTATGTATAAATTTTAATAAGTGAATTTATTATTTAATAGATTTAGTGATAATTAACGGTATTTTTTATCAAATATTATTAAAAAAAGGTTATTAATTGTTAATTTTTAATGATAATTTGAAAAATCAGTCACAAAAAAATCACTACTTATAAGTTTTAGTGATAGTATAAAAAAATCGTTATAAAAAAAAAAGTCACTAATTTTCAATTTACAATGACAATTTAAAAAATTCGTCACAGAAAAATGTCAGTAACTGTAAGTTTTAGGGACAATTGATAAAAAAACGTGATTAAAAAAATCACTAATTATCAATTTTTATTGACATGTATAAAAAATTATCACAAAAAATTATTTTTAGCAACAATTTTACTAAGACCAACTTTCAATAGGATTTAATTAATACATGCTATTTTAGCACATAATCTTATTTAAGTTACATCACTGCAAATCCAATTCATATTTGAAGTTTTATCGTAAAAAGTCAAAAAATATACTTATTTAAATCATTTCAAATATTCTTTAAGTCTAATTATTTATTAATAATTTATTTATTTTAAAATGAAATCGAGTGTTGAAAATGCAATAGAATCGAAGGAACAAAGGGCTTCATCTGATACATACCCCTTGGTTCATGGATTGAATCACAAAGTCGCGATTACAAATAGAACGTGATAGTTAGTGCCGTTTTGGGAAGAGCACAAAAACGCTTGTGTTTTTGTTGCTGTGGAAAAAAGCTGAGCCAACTAAAAAAGCAATTGTTGCATTTGGGATGTGATAAAAATGCTGCCGTGTCAAATTATGTAAATACCCTCTAGGTTAACAAATTGTGTAGAATTCCAAAGTTTGGCAAGGCTATTTTGGTCATTTTGCTTTGATTTGACACCATAAATAAATATTAATAAAAAAAGTCAAAACTCAGCTTTTTATCAACTTCCTATATCATTTTTTAAAAAAGTCAAAAAGCTTGGTAAAAAGTCAAAAGTTAATTTTTTATCAACTTTCCAAAACACCCCTTAGTTTTAGGGTCTGGCTTTGGTCCAGTCCGCCATCGAATTGGATCGTGTTGTTGGGCCCGTGGGGGCCCACCACGGATCTCGTTTTGAAAATCTGAATCGTTCAATGTGTAGAACTCGTCGAGTACTATATGTCTGTGAAAAATCACGTTGATCGGATATCGATAGCTATGTGATCAAATCAGTTTTGTATAAAAAAAATGAACGGTGAACAAATTAACGGTTGATAAAAAACTGTTTTGATCACATAGCTATCGATATCAGATCAACGTGATTTTTCACAAGCATATAGTACTCAACGAGTTCTACACATTGAACGGTTCAAATTTTCAAAACGAGACCCGTGGTGAACCCCCACAGACCTAACAGCACGATCTAATTCGATAGTGAACTAGACCAAAGCCCGGACCTAGTTTTAATACCAAATGATGCAAATCCTTTGAATAGAAATCACTCTCTAGGCAACCGGTAAAGAAGATACCATCACTTTTGATCAACCTCCCTAGGCCCTAAGGTCTCTTCCCTACTAGGGTTTGATACCCCTAGTTGAGGAAGCCTTTATTAGTATTTGCTTTTGTTCTCACCCTTGGACTTTATTGTATTGATTTTTTTTTTTTTTTTTAAAGGAACAACAAAAGAGAATATTCAAAAAGTGTTTTGAGAGTAATAATTATATTTTGAGTTTGTGAGTTTAGAATTATGATTTGAGTGTGGAGAATTTATTTGGTAAAAGAGTTTTGAAAATAGTTTTGAATTCAGTGGAAAATTTTTGATGTGACATATAGTATTTGATATAAAAACTTACAACTCATAATCAAATATACAACTCAAAATTTTATTAAAGCACATAAAAAATTTTAAAAAATTCAAAAAATATTTTTTTCGAATATATAAAAATTAACATATGTCAATTGCAAAAAAATAAAAATCAATTTGCACTGTTCTGGTCAACCGGTTAGTAAATCGGCCGGATGACCGATGGGACGACCAGTTAGGCTAAATTTCAAAAAAAAAAATTAAAAATTAAAAAAAAAAAAAAATTGAAAATCGTTCCTCACACAGAGTTTTCTATAGAATTTTCTAAATATTGTAGAAATATAATTTGAACATTCTATCCAAACATCATATTAAAATATGGAGATCAAATCATAATTTGAAAATCGTTCCAAACATAACCTTCTACTATGGTCAAATTCTTATTTTTAACAACGTGGGACAACTGTCAACATCGTAACACTATGTCACTCGAAGGTAGCCTAAAGTCTACCTAATATATCCCCGAAGCTATTTGACTTAGTAGGAGAAAAAAAAAAGTAATTAAAAGACTTACCACCATTCAAGAGATCATCATAGGTTTAAATCTCACCAAAGTCAATTATTTTAAACTTTAAGATTACTGAATGTTTGCTGAGTCATTAACTTTAAGGTTCCGAAATTAATTGGATTGTGCATAAACTGGCCGAACACAATTATCAAAAAAAAATCTACCAAACATTACATTGATATTTTTTGAGATATATATTTATGGGAACACAAATGGGGATGACATTGGGGTAAACTGAGATCACTACGTTTGTTTGTTGGAAAAGTCTTGGGACCATGAAATTGCACAGATTTCAACATTTATGGTATGTGTTTAAACTCTTATTTATTGAATCACCTCATAATAATCTGAACGTTGCTTTGAAATTTTGGGTTGATTTCTGGTATTGTATTCTGGGTTCCTTGAACCACTCTTGTATGTTCCCTGACATGTCAACTCTTTGGTACTTTGCATTTCTTCTTTTTACTTGAAAAAAAAAAAAATATTTAATCAGTATGTTTGACTTCAATATTTAAGATTCAATTTTTTGAAAATTAAATTTTTTATTTTTCGTATTTTTTTATTTTTATTGAATATTTTAAAATTTTAAACATTTTTTTACTTTTTTAGATGCACCTTAGTTAGATATATCTAAAAAGTAAAATATTTGTCAAAAAATATTTTAAAAAATTAATAAATACACAAGAATATGAAAAATGTACTGAATTCTCATATTTTTCTGTATTTTTTGTATTTAGTGAATTTTTTAACGATTTTTTTTACAAACATTATACTTTTTAAGTTTATTTATGTTATGTGTATTTAAAAATTAAAAAAATTACTTAGAGTATTAAAAAAATTCAGTCAAAATAAAAAAATACGAAAAATAAGAAAGTAAAATTTTCTGAAAACAGTTTTTGGAAAACTCTAACCAAGCATAATGATTTTTTTTTGCTGTTTTGAGAAATGGGTTTTAGGCCTCGTTTGGGAACAGGTTAATTTAGTAACTTTTTGGCTATTTGGCTAAACTAGTTTTCAATAATTAACTTATTTTTGCTTTGAAAGTTGTAAATAAAAATTACACTAAATATTTTAATACAGTTTTTCAAAAAAAAAAAAAAACAACCTTAATAAAAACTATAGGCAACTTATAAGTTGCACCCAACTTTCTATGCACACCTCTTTGCTCTCTCTATGAGTATGTGTTTGGATGTGCAAACAGGTATGGTTTGTGGCATTGTTGTCTCTTATTTGGCTTTCTTTAATATCTATCTTTGTGATAAATTGCACTTTAGTAATATGGGGCAAAACAATTGGCCATCACAACTAGTTGAATAAGTTCATGCGACATAGAATCCTTAATCAAACCCTATACCACACACATTGAATGAGATTAGAGTTGGTCTAGGAATAAGTAATTTTTTTTTTAATTTTTTGGGCTAAAATATGAGGTAAAAAAAAAGAAAAAAAAAATTATCTATAAATCCTATCTTGAGAATTGATGATCTGTTTAGTTCCAAAGATTTTTATTTGGAATGTTTAAAGAATCTCATATTTCAAATCATTTTTGTACTCCTTTTGAAATGTTTGAAGAATCTCACATTTCAAGTCATTCCAAATAAAAAAAAAAGATTCTTATATAAAATAAATCGAATTTTCAAATAATATATTAAATCTACCTTTTCAAAATCAATAAGACTAATTGGTCTCAAATTGTCAGTGTTACATTTGGAAAAAGTATATTAAGGAGTTTTTTAATATTTTTGTGTGTATTACAGTGGAGTATTAGGTTTGGGATTATATTGATTAAATTGTTACGTTTGGAAAAAGTACACTAATGAGTTTTTTATATGTTAGATTAAAGTGTTGCGTTTAGGAAAAATATACTAAGAAATTTTTTTGGAATGTTACGTCGTTATGTTTGGAAAAAATAACTAAGGAATTTTTAAGTGTATTACGTTGGAGTGCTATGTTATTGGAGTATTACATTGGAGTATTACGTTATTATTTGTAATGTGTAATTTCTAGAATCAAGGAAAATCCAAAATCTCTATAGTGAGGATTGTTCAAATGTGTAATTTCACATTTTGAGAAACCCGCTTTTATCACTCAAAAATAAATCCAAATGTATCAGTGACTACCCTTTTATAAAATTTTCACTTTAATGGGACATTTAGGTTCATAAGAAAAAAAAGAGAAGACTAAACAAATTCATAAGATCACATTTTATGATTTATTGGTACTTCACCAAAAAATAAAAATAAAAATAAAATAGTATATATATTTGGGATGATTTTTTGATTTTTTACGAAAAAATTTACAAAAAGTAAAGGAAAAGAAATCTTTGACCTTTTTTGTACAATTCTTTGACTTTTTGACTTTTTAGTGATTTTTTTGACTTTTAGCTATTTTTTAATGTGTGATGACCACTATTAGATTACTGGCTGGAAAGACAAATGAATTTTCAATTATTGTAGGATTACACCAATGATCAACATTAAATACTTATATTTTTGTTCTAGTTATGGACGAGTGAAGGAGAAATATTCAAGATGATACACCATAACTTATGCTTTTTACAGATGATATTCTGTTAGTTGATGAGATTAGAGAAGAAATTAACATTAAGTTGGAGCTTGGAGAGAAGTACTTAAATCTAAAATATTTAGGATATGCAGAACTAAGACAGAGTACATAGAATGTAATTTTAGTAATAGTAACAATGGAAACAAAGGAAAAGTGAAAATTCATAATCAAGAATTACTTAAGTATGAACATTTTCGTTCTTTAGGATCAATCATCACAATGGCTGGAGAAGTTGAAAAAAATGTGGTCCATAGAATCAAGGCGGAGTGGCTTAAATGGAGAAGTATGTTTGGGATACTGTACAATAAACGAGTCCCCACTAGATTAAAAGGAAAGTTCTATAAAACGGCTATTAGACCAGTAATGTCGTATGGGGACGGAATGTTAGGCAATAAAGAAACATGTAAATAAGATGAGTATTACTGAGATAAAGATGCTATGGTAAATACGTGGTAAAACTAGAAAATACAGAGTTAAAATTGAGTATATTGGTGAATGGATAGGAGTAGTATTAATGGAAGATAAGCTGAGAGAAAACAGATTGAGATGATTTGATTATATACAGTAGAGACTAACAGAGACAGTAGTGAAGAAATGCGACACAGTGACAGTAAAAGAAAGTGGTAGGGAAATTAGTAAACCTAAATTGACGTGGGCTATATAATAAATAGAAATATGAATATCTTTGATTTGACTAACCAAATGACCTTTAATAGAGTTGAGTGGAGAAAAAAAAAATTGTAACCAACCCCATTTGATGAAACTTAAAGCTTAGTTTGATTTATATATTCAAAATCAAAATATTTTAAAAATCGTTAAGAATTCAAATGTATATGCCTTGCTGTGACTGTTTTAGGCTTTGTTTAAATTATGAATTTGAGTAAGAATTTAAAAAAGAAAAGAAAAACATTGAATGAAATGTATTTATATATTTTGTTAATATTTTATCTACTTTTTCTGTTTTTCTTTTCAAACTCTCACTCAAATCTATAATCTAAATATAGTGTTAACCTTGGTCGATTTTTCTAGAGAATCATCTTTCTTTCTTCTTCTTCTTTTTTTTTTAAACTTTTATTCAATTCTTTTGAATTTGTAGAGTCAAACAAAGGATATAAATTATTCTAGTGGTATTTTACTTCCACACGAAATGATATGATATATATATATTTTTTTTTTTGGAGGCTGAAGAAGCAAAGGACGTCAACACGGTGAAGGCCATATATATATATATATATATTTAATGAGGGGGGTTGTTGGAAAAGCAGTGATTGGCACCCCCAAGTACGGAGGCACCCCAGCACCCCACCTCCACGTGGGGGCTGTGGACCAAGGAAAAGTACAAAAAAATAAAAAAAAATAAAAAAAAAAAGAATTCAATCAATCACATGCTGCCATATCACTGGGATCACTGGGAGTCCTTCAAAACTGGAGTTCCAAAGCATTTTTGGTTGTTGGAATTGAGGCATAACTTTTTATTAGTTACTCTTCGTTTTTTGGTATCTAGAGTGATTTTTTGTGTGTGAATCATATAGTGCCTTTCACTATTATAATTAGTGGAAGATAATGAAATATAAATCATATTATTAAATGTTTTAAAAATATTAAAAGATACATATATATTTGTGATTAATTAAAAAAACAGTATCATTTGATACTCTATTAATATACAAAACCTTTTTCTCCCTTCCTATTGCATGTTTTCTTTTGGGCATGTTCTTGACTGACTAGTACTAGTATCATATATCATATATCATTTCATACATGCTGTATTATTTTTACATGGAACCGACCTCGAATTAAATGCTTTCAGTGGGGTGCCAATTCACTGCTAGCTAAATTTGTTATACACTAATGTTGAGGTCCCGCGTTTTCAATGTGAAAGTAGGTGATGGCAAATTTTTTTCCCCCCGCCCAGATTTTTCCGGACTTTGATCATTTTTATTTCAGGTTCGTGATTCTTATTGAAGGACTCGTTTAGGATAAAAAAAATTAATATGTTTGGAATGATTTTTTAATTATTTATTAAAAGATGTGTAAAAATTAGAGAGAAAAGAGAATTCTTAACTTTTTGATATAGGTTATAAACTTTTTGATTTTTTTAGTAACTTTTTGATTTTTAAATTAAAACAAGAACATGCCAAACGATGTCTATTATTAATAAATTCTAATAGTCAGACTTAATTTTTATAAAATTTTATTGAAAATAAGTTTTAATAAAATTGTTGTTAAAAATAATTTTTTGTGACGATTTTTTGCATATGTAGCTAAAAATTAACAATTAGTGACTTTTTTGTCACTATTTTTATAAATTGTAACCAAAACTTACAATTAGTAACGTTTTTCTGTGATAATTTTTTTATACAGTCACTGAAAGTTAAAAATTAGAGATTTTTTTGTGGAGATTTTTTTAAACTGTCGCTGAAAATTAACAATTATTGACTTTTTTAATAGTGTTTAATGAAAAATACCATCAATTATCATAAGATCTATTGGATAATAAAAAACTTCTCTTTTTTAAAAAATAATTATAAAAAAAAGCAGTGTCAAAGACAAAAAAACATAAAAATCAAAAAATTCAAAACAAAAGTTCGAAAAAACAAACGAAACCAAACATTATAAATATCTCTTTTTTTTAATCTTTCTTCACTAATTTCTAATTTTACACAAATTATTCACAAATTCCTTTCAATTTTTATTTGAATTTTGTAATCTAATTAAAAAGTTGTGCATACACACAAAAATGTAATATTAAACATTTACATTATGACCAACTATTTAATTATCAATAATTAATTTCTCATTGTTCCTATATTACATTGTTATAAAAGATTTCACATATTACTTTTGTGATAACTTATATATGTCTATGTCTACATATATAAATATATATATATATATATACAAAAATGTAAATTTAAATTTATATATGTTACTATATTCATACATTGTCAATCTGTAATACTATATTACTATCAGATACTTTAATTTATAACATGTATTGCTTTAATAATATAGTTATATTTGTTAGAAAAAAAATGCGGAATTGTGTAATGTTCTCCTATCAACTTATGTTCAATATATATATATACTTACTTGTCATACAAACAAATGTCCACAACAAACACTTTCAATAACAAATTAAGACTTTTCTAAACATCTTCATCACGACAATCATTGTATTTTTTTTCCTCACAAAAAAAAATCACATTATTGAGGGAAAATGAATTTTGAAATTCATAACAATATGATATCGCCTCAAACTTTTGCTCATCAAAATATTTTTATTACAATGAGTTATAATGGTGAGTAAAAAGAAAAATAAGAAGATAGTGAAATAAAAAGTACAGAAAATCTATTGCAATATTCTCTCTAAGCAAAGTTAGATGGGCTGAATCAGGAATTGTCCTATCTGTTATGAAGTTTAAGAAAAACAATGTACCTCATGTACACATTTTAGTCAAATTACAAAAGGAAAAAAAATCAAATGATGCCCAAACATTATTATAGCAACTCAATGATGTAGAAAGTAAAAACAACAAATAAAAGTTTTGATTAATTTTTGTTATATGCTGATTATTTATAAATGGCATAATAAATCATATAACTTGACAATTTCATGAAAGTGACCCTACAAACATTTATAAATATGAATCTATAAACATCATGAAAATAATTATGAAATTGCTATATCAATCGAAATATTAAGCTACAACATCATTCTATTTTCTTAAAAAGACTATTCCTCATTTTCTACATAATTGAAAATATACTAATAACTAATATTATATTTTTGATCATGCAAATGTTTGTGGCACATGAAACGAGACTCGACAACTCTTGATATATAAAAATAAATTATATATTGATATTAATACGTTTTTACACTAATAGTATGCAAATAATATGCAACAGTGGGTTCAATGAATTTGTATTATGAGATGAACTATTAAACTAAATTATGTAATTATATAATTAATTTCATACTTTCAATCAATTATTTT
Source organism: Camellia sinensis (assembly GCF_004153795.1). Lineage (NCBI taxonomy): Eukaryota > Viridiplantae > Streptophyta > Magnoliopsida > Ericales > Theaceae > Camellia > Camellia sinensis. The sequence goes on along the minus strand of NW_021024871.1, from coordinate 840,915 downwards.
ATAGGTACAGATTATGAAAAATTGAAGTGAGAAGTTGATAGAAAAAGATTTGCATAATACTATATAATTAAATGACCTGTTTATTGTTTAATATAAGATTGTAATCTCAACAATCTAGTTATAAATTAATGTTTATGTTTATAAAATTTCTCATTTATTATTTAAATTCTTCAACCTAGTATATATTCATTTCTTGCTTAGTTATATTTTGGATATAGATTAATTTACCCATACAAGTCTACATACATTATATACATATCACATGCTAATTTAAGAGACACGCATAATTACAGTACTCACAATTGATGAAAATCACGTGACACGTGCAATGCACATGTCCAACCATTAGTTTTTTTTAAAAGAGCTAACAAATTAACCTTTAACCTATTTTCCAAAACAACCCAAATCTTGCTCATGTTGTGATTAGATTTATTAAATATATTTATAGATATAATACATAATTTAATTTTGTTCATATAATAAGATTAAAACACTTAACATTCATTTTCTCTAATTTTTTTTCAACTTATATCTTTTAACTCTCATTAATTATAAATTATTATTCATAATGTATTATATTATTTCTATCTTTTTAATACCATATTTTTTGTAGTTACAAAATTTATCCAACAATGTACTCCACCCCGACTATGGAATAGGGCGCGGCAGGACACCACAAATCAACATCATTGCCATCCCTCGTGAAACGGTACTACTTAATGGCATATTTATTATAGTTTATTTTAACAATAATTTATTTTTATCACATATTTATATGATATTACAGTTATCATTTTACTTATTAATACAATATTAGTGTAATAAATCTCACCACTCATTTACATTTTCCATGTAATACTGACAATTGGACTGATACATTAGATGATAAGATAAGATAGTAGAAATAAAGAGTGTAACATTATGCTTATTTTAAATTAAAAATTTAGGATAAATTACACCAATAGTCTTTATATTTTAATTATTGTGTCATTTTTATCATTGTAATTTCAATTGACTAAATTTTCATCATGAATTCATAATTTTGTCTCAATTTGATATAATTAATTACAATTGTTAGCATTTTTTATTAAAAATGTGCACATTAATGGTACGTGTCTTATTTTTAAGAACGAATTGTAAACTTAAGGAACTCGGTGAATTATTTTGAACCAACTCAAAAATTATTTTTTGTCAAATGCACAAAAAATTTTACAAATGAAAATCTAAGTGAATAGAGAAACCTGTTAACTTAATTATAATTAATTAAACTTAATTAAGATCCAATTATATTAAATAAAAGTTTAAAATTTTTCGTGATCATTACAGTACGACTCACCATTTTTACGTCTCTATTTAAGAGACTCCTAATGTGAATAACGTGGAGCAATTTTTCAACACTACAAAAAGCATCTCTAATGCTAAAATGATAATATGGATAGTCAAAACCAAACTTTGACATTGCCACAATGTGAAAATGATGAGTCATCGCTCGAACCCACCCTTAAAAGTTTGGGTTATAACCGGCCAGTAATTTGTGGGTTACCGAAAGTCTCAAACGAATATACAAAATATTTATGTTAATGGGGCCGTAATGGAAGCATATAATGAGAATGAGTCCATTGAGCTGTACATACATGCCATGATCAGAAACATACATATTAAATCTCACATCACACTTCATGGCATATGCCATAACAATTATACACATACATTATATATACATAACCCAGAAGCAAAACTTATAATATCATAGACTATATACAACCCAAGCTTCTCAAGCTTGGCCAAAACACTATTAGAGCCCCGATGTATGGGTGCAACTTGGGTGGCTTTATAAAAGGCTGACTTCGATGAGGTCTCCAATGTGGAAATCCCTGATACTCACCTACATACATACAAATAAACGGAGTGAGCTGGAAACCCAATGAGTAATCTCCATATAAGGGGTTAAATATATGAGCCTTATGTTTTATTTAATCACTATAAAGATCTTGACATATTTAAAAATCGTTTCGAAAGCACATAGTATCAAATACCATTCATTGATCCTTTCATAGCTTACCAAATAACGAAGTTCATACTTTTCTTTTAATCACATTTACAAAACGGCCTCGGGCCCAATTTATAACAAAACGGCCTCAGGTCTAACACATATCAAAACGGCCTCAGGCCCAACATATATCAAAACGGCCTCAGGCCCAATCATATATCAAAACAGCCTCAGGCCCAACATATATCAAAACGGCCTCGGGCCCAATCATATATCAAAACGGCCTCAAGCCCAACATATAATAAAACGGCCTCGGGCCCAATCATATATCAAAACGGCCTCGGGCCCAATCATATATCAAAACGGTCTCAGGCCTAACATATATCAAAACGGCCTCAGGCCCAATCATAAATCAAAACGGCCTCAGGCCCAACATATAACAAAACGACCTCGGGTCCAATCATATATCAAAACGACCTCAGGCCCAATATATATCAAAACGACCTTGGATCCAATATATCAAAACACAACATTGACACAATTTACCATTCATGGCTCAAGTGCACAACGAAGAACATACATGTACAATACTATAAAAATTGCTCACCGTGATTTAGGCTTTAATTAACTTGCTGAATTACTATACAAGACAATCGTCAAAAATTAACATCATACAGAATGTTTATAGCGAATCATCAGCTTATACAAAATGTCCAACGGACCATAGACCAATAACAGTTACTAAGGGTCAAAACACATTTTCCCAATTTATCATAATCGTTTCTCAAAAGGAGACTCATTCATTCTTATCTAAACATTCTTTTGGAAGCTTGCCATAGCATGATTACTCTGAAGATTTCAAGCATATTTTATCATTTTGAAAATGCTCGTTAAGGCACATAAGTTATACAAAGCATAAGTTTCATAATTCTAGAGTATTTCATATGAAAATACTATTACAAAGACAATTACTCACAGTGCTTGGTCGGATGACACTCCTTAATGACTCAGCCTATAGGAACATAACCATGCATAACATTTCAAAACACATTACTTTCAATTCACTAAATCACTTTATTCATTACACATCCGTTCAATCATTCCCCATTCTTTAATCCCTCTCAGGTGTTTAATGCTAAACTTCTCTACATGTGATTCACGTACAAAGCTTGTGCCACAGATGTATTTTAAACGGCCATAAATGTTCATGACTTAACTTAATGCTTCCTACAACAATCTCATATGTTTTCCATTGAAAATATCATGTTTACGTATTTAAGGTTCAAGGAAATAGCAAGAAGCGAAAGGGAACTAAGTTAAGGTAGAAAATGGCATGAAACAGTTAAAAGAAAATAAACAACTTTCACTAATTTGAGCATATCTAATTGCGTACTTAGAATTTGGATGTGAGGCCACCACCGTTGAAAACTAGACTTCCGGGGCTTGAATTTAGGCTTAAGAATCGTCTAAAATGGAGTCCGAATGAGGGAGATATGCCTATTTGAAGTTACCAGGTATAAGCTGAAATAGAGTTGGCCGCACGTGTGCCCAATTTGACCGCTCGTGCTGTCCAAATCCGCTCGAGCGGAAAAACCGGCTGCTCGAGCGCCCAAAGAGCAGAATGAAAACCTTTTTTTTTTCATGTTCCGCTCGTGCCGTGCCTGTGGCCGCTCATACGGTCTGGGCAAAATCAGACAGTCCGAAAATGGTTCAAAGATGCAAACTTCCCAAATTCATTTCCAAGTCCAAATTCATGCAAAACTAACCCAAAAATCATGAATGTCATACACAAGCTTAAAATACATACAAACATGGTAAATCTTCCAACAAATCTTGGTTGTATAAACCATCTAGAGTTTGTTTCATGGATCAATCACAAGAATGAACTCAAATCAAACAAAAATGAAGAGTTTTCATGATTTCATTTCAAACCCTTACACAACTCAAAACCCTAGTTCAAAATTCCCAATTTCCTCTTGATTTCAAGCAAATGATGAGATATACCCAAAGATTTCAAGTAGATTAACATATCTTAGTTCAAATTTAGGGTTTGCCCCTTGATTTCCTTCAAATCCCTAGCTTTCTCCTCTTCTTCTCTCTCTAACTTACACTTTGAGCTTTCTTCCCCCAAATGAAGAACAAAAGGGCTAATTATATATATATATATATATATTAAACTCAAAAATCTTTATTTATTCATTACGAATCGTAATTTTTCAAAATCTCACCAAAGGCTCTAAAAATCATGTTAATCACAGATATGAAGTCGGTTTTGATTTATCGCGCCTCTAAGACTTTTAATTTTTAGTTCAAAGTTCTAATTATAACAGATTTTTATACATTCAACAGATATAAAATCCAAAATCACACAATGCACATACTTAACTTGCAAATTCATATTAAACGCATAAACATGTGCATAATTAAGCATAATACGGGTTGGGGTATTACATGATGAATTTTAACAATGTTACTCCAATAGTAGACTAGTCATTTCTTTTATTTTTTACACAAAAAGTGACATAAAAAATGTCATTTATGAACCCCATTTTGAAAGAGGAAGAGAAGCTCTAATTAAAATTTGATATTTTACAAAATATTTTACTAATTTTGATAAAATAAATTTTAGCAATACTATATTTTGAGAGCTCAATTGGCATACCATTAAAGCTGAAATTACTATAATTTGGCAACAGCTAACTACTTGGGGAAGTGACTTTTTAACTTTTATGCTAAAATATGAAGTGAAAAAATATATATATTTTTGGTTTGGCAATTTTCAAAATTAGTTTTATGAATTTTCAATTAGTATTTTTTTTTTCAAATTTTTAAAAATATTTGAATTAATTTGTTTAAGTTTATAGATTCACTAGATGCATTTTAAATATATAAAATTTGTGTAAAAATCTTTCAAAAATTTATTGAATACGCAAAACCAATACATTTTCTATTTTGTTATATTCAATGAATTTTTAAGAAAACTTTGTACAAATTTTAGATTTTTTAAAGTGTATTTAGATTAAGAAGATCTAAAAAGTAAATAAAAATGATAAAAATGTTAAAAAATACTAAAAAAATAGATTGTAAATTATAAAAAAAAAATTGTTTTCGAAAATTCCAAATTTTTTTGGAAGAACTTTTTGACTTTTTACAACAAAAAAAAAATACAAATTGTAGAGTGAGAGAGAATTTCTGACATTTTTTTTGAGTTGAATTTTTTTAATTTTTAAATTTTTAACTAAAATAATCTATTTTCAAACAAAACTTAAATAACTTCGTCACTTTTAGTCTTTTCTTGATTAAAAAAAAATTAAATCAAATAGGTGAGGGTATTGTTGTAAAATTATGAATCGAATGGTGAATCCTATCAAATAGTAAATTGTAAAATTTATTTTGTTTAAGATAATATATAGTTTTATATATTTATATAAAGCTGATCATTAATGTGTACTAATTAAGCGTTATTTTTTTTATGGGCGAATTACACTAGCCGTACCTATAGTTTGGGATTCGTGTTACTTTAATCCCTGATTTTTCAATTATGATACATTTGACTATGAATTTTGAATCTTATTCCAAATAAGGACAATTAAAAATATCATTGCTCAATTTCAAGGGTAAAGTTGTGAATTTGATAAAACATAAACGAATTTGACAAAAATAAATGTCAAAAAAATATTTTTAAATTTTTAAAAATTATTTCTACCCACTAAAGATAAAATATGTTAAGATTGATAAATCTTTTATGCAATTTATTTATTTATTTTATCTTAAAATTAATGTTTATTATGTGTTTGGATGATAATCATAGTAATGGATGGTTTGTTAGCTTTTAATGTGTAATCAATATATTTAATATATGAATATTTTTAGTTTTGAATTTTTTGATTTAATGATTGGTTTAATAATGATATTAAATTGTCGCATATTTGACTTTTAGAAAAATAGAAACTAATTTAATAAAAATAAAAAAAACTACCCATTATTTGATTATCATCCAAACACTAATAAAAATTATTTGGTAATAAAAAGTAAATATGTAAAAGATTTATTAATTTTATATAATTTTATCTTTAGTGGGTAGAATATTTTAAAAATTTAAAATATTTTTAACATTTATTTTTGTAAATGTTTATATTTTATTAAATTGGCGATTTTATCCTTAAAATTGATCATAAATCTCAATTGTCCTATTTGGAACAAGATTCAAAATTTAATATCAAATGTATCAAATTGAAAAGTCAGGAACAAATTGATACAAGTCCTAAACTATAGGGGTTGTTGAATTTGCCCTTTTTTATATAGGGGTGACTATTGGTTCAGTAGATAAAACATTGACTAATAACTTGAAGTTGTGAATCTAAGTCTCAGGACAAACTCTGTTGAATTATACTAAAGGTTAGGGTCATGTTTGATTGGAGTTTGGGAGGGGAGGATTGGATTTCCAATTCGTGGCCTGCAAAACCCATATTTGTGTGCAAAAAATGTTATAAGAATTAGCAATTCCATGGTAGTATGAATCCCCTCCCATGGTAGGATTAACATTCCCATGAAAGGATTGGAATAGCTAATCCTCCGAGCAAATTAATGGCTAAATTACATTTTGCCCTCCACTTTAAAAACTAAAAAAATTATATGTGAGGAGAGTTTTTAAGTAATTTATAGATTTAGTCCTTACTAACTAATATCAACACATTAAGTACACAAATAAAAAACTTTATCTTACATCTCCAACTTAATACCACACACTAATAATCTCCTCGCTCAATCCTACTACTCATAATCTCATCTAACCTAATCTGCAAATAAACAAGGCCTAGTGTACCAATCTTTCCTTTCCAAATACACATTAAATGTATATTTGATGTTGTTTGTTTTATAATTTTATATATTTATATACAATAAAAAAAAATACATATGTCAATATAACTAATTAATTTGTTTATAATATCTTCACTATTTAGAGAAAATCACGTTTTTTCATACATTATATATACAAATTAGAAATAAATTGAATCACAGTAAATTGTATGAATTATATGAATCGCAAAAATAAATGAATTGTACAATTTAATTTTGATCTAACAACACGATTTGAATTTTTGTTTTTTTTTAATCAAAATTCATATCAAATTGTATGAATTGATTAGTAAATGTATGAGTCTTTCGAATGTAATTTTTGGTTCAATATAGCTAATAAATTATAAAATTTTGCTTTATCAACCTCAACAAATTATTTTTGAATTAATTTTGGTTAACTTCACTACAGATCTCAACAAATTTATTGAGGTACTATTATTAGTTATTCAATATTTTCTTTTTCTAATAGATTTAACCTAACTTTTTAAATTTCTTAAGTACTATTAATTAAAATATATTTAAAAATTATTTAAATACAAAAAATTAATAAAAAGAAATATTTTAATAAAATAAAATTTTAAAATAGAGAGAGTGTGATGTAAAAAATTAATTAAAATATAAAATATTTTTTAAATTATAATTTAATTCAAAATTGGTTAAAGCTGATGTGAATGATGTCATACCCACATGAATTTAAGACTGTACAAAATATCATCTATATCTATTAAAATTGTACTGATCCGTATTAATTTGTACTGCTCTATCCGTTAATTGTGGATTAAATTTTAAAATTTATAATCTGCTTTCCAAACCGTTCCGCTCCACTATAGTTAATATATATATATATTTTTTTCAATCTCCAATAAAATATTAAAGACAAATGACTGTGAGAGAGATTTAAGATATAAAATTTGTTATAAATTAGTAGTTATATATATTAAATATATTATGTGAAATTACTTTATATTATATAATATATATATATATTATATAAATTAAATTATATATGCTGTAAATATTAATAATTAATTAAAATATTTTTTAATTCCCAATTTATTTAATATTCTCAAATTGTAATTTATCAATCCGTAACTGTCAATTCACTATTTAGTTTATAATTTAGTTTCAAATAGTTGGAACGGACCACGTGACCCACTTTGTTTTGGTGACCGACGCCGACTGTGTTTTTTCACAGTGCAATGTTAGGTATCATAAAAAGTCTTTTATGAAAATAATTATGAAAAATTTGGTATTTTTGAATTACATTAAGAATAAAACACCATATATTAATCAAGGTAATCTAAAAATCAAAATTTTTTATAATATTTTTATAAAAAAATTTCAACCTAACATTTTCCTTTTCACAGGGTCGTCGAGAAGAGTTCAAAATTTCACCTCTCGTCCCTTCCTCCCTCTCTCTCTCTCTCTCTCTCTCTCTCTCTTCGCCAACATTTCACAGTCACAGTGCAGTGCAGAGTCAAAGTGCGAAAACATGCTCTCTCTCTCTCTTCTCTCCCCCTCCGTGCTTTGTAGGAGTCGTTCAATTTTGAGTCTCCACACACTCCGTTCCCTACACGCTTCCCTTGACTGCTTCCCCCCAACGACTTTCTCCTGGTTTATTGACTACTATAGTTAAGAATAAATTATAAATACACATTTTAAAAAGTTTGTTTGAGCTTTCGGAATAATTTTTTTAGATTGGTTTTATAATTTTTTGACTATTTTAATTTAGTTAAAAAAAATTATTTGGGAATAATTTTTAATTTTTTTATAGTTTTATGAGAAAAAAAATAAAAATAATTATAATTTAGATATGATATTTTGTAGCTTCTTAACGTATTTTATTTTTTAATGGGCTAAATTAATCCCAACTTACTTCCCAAACGTGACTTAAAATATAATTTGTCTTCAATAATTTTATAAATTACATTTCGTCTTTTGAAAATTTTAATTTCATATCAAATGGTCTCTTTTATTAATAAATAATCAAGTCAATTAATAATTTTTAATGATATCATAAATTTATTTCAATTAATAATTTAAGTAATTTTATTATTGTATAAAAGAGTAGTAAGAATTTTATTTTATAAATTCTTACAAAAAAATATTTGTAACTTTTTAAATTACAAGGGATAATCTGTATTTTAAACAAATTTCTAATTATTTTATTGAAAAGTTCTTTAAACTAATTTGTATGAATAAATAAGTAAAATTAAAAATAACATTGAAATACATTGATGAAAAATTAGTTAGATAAAATAAAAGTGATAGTAGGTTTTTTGTAATTTAAGATTGTTTTGGTTCATGGATTTGAGAATGAATTTGGAAATGAAAAATAAAAAAGGTAGGTGAAATATGAGTGGAATATAATTATTTTTCACCTACATTTCTCACACATTTTTTCTTTCATTTTTCACATCCCTTTCTAAATTCATGGATCAAACACATCATAACTAGTGAAAAATAAAGAATAGCATTGGAGTTACTCTTATGTTGTGTTTGGTTGGAGGATTTTGAGAAGGATTTGGAAAGAAAAAGGGAAAAAGTGTATGAAAGTAGGGGAATTGTAAGTATATTTTATACACATTTCACCTACCTTTTTCATTTTCCTTTCCAAATCTCTTCTCAAATCTTCCAATCAAACACATAGTAAACTGTTTTTAAAAAAAAATTGTTTTTAAGATAAGGTAGTTAATTTAAAAGTGAATTGGCCTTCTTATAAATTCAAATCTAAATTTGAAAAAATTGTTTCGACTCATGAAATCTATTATGGGTTCCACTTCGATCATTCAAACTATTCAATTTATAGATTTCTCTATGCGTATCATTCATAAAAAAAAATTAGATTGATACGACAGTCAATAATTTTATTTCATTACATTTGTCTAAAAACATATAAATGGTCCATTTAAAAAAACACAATTGTCAATTTCTATTTTTATTTTTGACATAAACAAGATAAAATGAAAAAACTTTGATTATTGAATCAATTTAATTTTTTCATAAATGATATACAATGAGAGCTCTACGAAACGAATTATTGATTTTGATCATGGCCATGATGGCTCTCATGGGTCCAAAACAATTCTTTCAAGTTTAGATTTAAATTCCAGAGAAGCCTAATGATTAAAAATGGACTAAGGGTGGTTGTTGTGCCACAAAGCACAACCACCCTGCTGTGAAATGTTTTTAGGATTTTTTTTAGATTATTTTGATGATCTGAACCGTTAAATTATACAGTTTGTCAAATATATCATTCATATAAAAAATCAATTAAATTGGAAATACATCAAGTTTTAACTATTTTTATAAAATTATTAAAATCATATTAACGGTTTTTTTTTTTTTATTTATTTTTTAAATGCACTCTTCTTATGAGGCTACAATTGTTTAATTAATATGATTTTTTATATGGATAATCTACTCAACGAACTTTACGATATGAACGGTTTAGATTATCGGGAAAAAAAGTTTGATGCAAGCCCTCAATGCACCTCATAAGACACATCAAGAACCCCAACTCTTTAAAAATTGATGCATTTAGGCTCCGTTTAAGAATTTAATTTTGTCTAAAAAAGTCAGAAAGTTAAGAAAAAAACTTTGCTACAAAAGTTATATTATACACATTAGTCAGTCTACATTTAAAATAAAATAAAAAGAGGTGATTTTAAAGTACATTAATTTTTTGTTTTTGTTTTTATTTTTTAAATTTGAAATCAAACCGAATCATAAAAATCTCAGAACCAAATCAAACCGAACTGGAACCATAGCTTTTATAAATTTTGTTATCATTTACAACATAATCATAACTTGCTCAAAGATCCAGCAATATCTAATTATTTTACAAAGTAAATTATTTAAATGGTTGTTTGAAATTGGTTCTACTATTATACAATATAACACACTTGTTAGTAAAAGGTTAACAACTTATGAATATATGGAGGAAACTAATAAAATATTTGAGTTTTACTATAAATAACCAATTATATATATGTATATATACTTAAATGTCTGGTTCGTTTCTAAATCAAAACTATAATTATAAATTCACAGACCGAACTGTGAAGTACGGTTCACCTATTTTAAGAATAGTCTCAAAAAGTTAAAAAGTCAAAAAGTTATTAAAAATTTAAAAAGTCAAAAAGTTATTAAAAATATTAAAAAGTTAAAGATTTATACAAAAAAATCAAAGGCTGTGTTTGGAATGATTTCCAAACCATGATTCTACCCCCACATTCCAATATGATGTTTGGATAGGATGTTCAAATTATATTTCCACAATATTTAGAAAACTCTACAAAAAACTCTATGTGAGGCGCGATTTTCAGTTTTTTTTTTTTTTTTTAAATTTGGCCTAACTACTTGACTGAATTGGAATACCTCATCAATACAACAGATGGGGTTCCCCAGAGTGCTTTTCCTGTGAGTGTCTGTATCTTCGTAATCTATATAATTTCAAAGGGATTACTAGCCATGAATGTCATGAATACCGACTACCGAACACGGCTTTCCGTGCATTGAAAGAGTTGGTACTATATTTCTTGCCTGAATTGACAAATATGTGGAAGGGTCCCACCCAACTTGTATGGCTCGGCAACCTGACGTCTGTAGATGTGTTCTGGTGTCATAAACTACAAACTACGTTCTCACTTTCCATAGCTAGAGATCTAAGGAAACTGCAGGACGTTCGGATAACTCACTGTGGCATGATGAAAGCAATTGTTTCAAGTGAAAAATGATTTATATTTACGAAAATTATAAAAATTATATAATTAATTATTATAAATTATTATTATATATAAAAATTATATTATTTCAATGCTTGAGTGTTGTGGGTGTGGCCATTGGTGTGTGTGTCATTGTGTGGGTTGGCTTTGGTTGGTAGTAGAAACGCCATTTAAAAAAATTTTAAAAAAAAAAAAAAAAAAAAATTTAAAAAAAAACCCCCAAAATTTTTTTTTTTTTTTTTTTTTTTTTTTGGGGGGGGGGGTTGTTTTGATGATGCTTTCATTTTTATTTTTTATTTTTTTTGATATTTAAAAAAACTACTAAAAAGCTCATTTGGTGTATTATTTCTGTTTTGAAAAAAATTAGTATTGAAATAAAAATAATTTTTGTCACTTTGAAAATAACTCTTTATTCCCTCTTTCCTTCTCAACACCTCTCTTGGAAAACTTTCCGTTTATGTCCGAATTTATATGATTTGACTTGATTCAATAAATTTGTAAAGAGCACTGCTTCCAACCATCTGTACGGAACGACCTCCACTACTCCCACATACACGTGGGGTAAAGAGAAAAGAAAAAAAATATATATATATTTAACCAATTACCACCCACTGTGGGTGTTGGGAGTCTCCCCCAATGGAGTCTCCCCCATCTTCCATTTGCAAAAGAAGATGATACGAGTTCTTGGAAGACAACCATGTAATGCTTGCCAAAAATTCTTAAGTTAGTAATGTTTTCAATAGGGTCCAGTCTTAGATTGAATTGAAAAGTATTGTTGGATTTATGAAGGTACACCACAGGTCCTTTTTTGATAATATAAATAGTTTAATGTGTAAAACTCGCCGAGTACTATATACTTGTAAAACATGACGTTGATCAGATATCGATAACTACTTGATCAAATCAGTTTTGTATAAAAAAAAATGAATGGCGAAAAAATTAACGGCTAACAGAAATCTGATCTGATGAAATAGCTACCGATATTCAATCAAAGTGATTTTTTATAAGCATATAGTATTCGATGAGTTCTACACATTGAACGGTTCGAATTATCGAAACGGGACACGTGGTGGGCCCCTCTGGGCCCAACAATACCCTCCAATCCGATCTAGGACTGGAGGGAAGCCACTCTCTTTTCAATACGTAAGTTAAAAATGTAGGCTTAAAAGATAGAGATAGGAGTGTAAAAGTGGCCCACAGTGCATAGACAGCCCGAAGCCCGATAACGGCCCGGGGTGGACCCGGGCTCGAGGCCAACCCAAGACCCTGGGCCTAAACCATCATTTTGAAGTCCAGACTGACTTGTGGGTCAAACCTGTTTGTCTCGGCCCATCGGCCTGCTTAAGGCCCACTCAAGGCTCGGCTTGCGCGTGAGACCCAGTGTAATTTTTAGTGAAAAATAATATAATTTTAGTAGAAAAAATTAAAAACAAAAAAAACAAAAAAATTGTTCAAACCCGCCCAAGTTCTGAATACCCCCCGGGCTTATGCCTAATTTTTTGGCCCGTGGACCGGTCCGACATGGCCAGGCCAATGCCCAGGGACAAACCCAGGTGGGCCGGGCCCGGCCGGGCCAAATTTACACCCCTAGACAGAGACTATGGAAAAAAAGCTTATGTTCTATTTGGTTCCATTTTGAAATCATGATTTCACTTTCATATTTTAACTCTTTATTTGATTATGGTTTTCAAAATATGATTGTAAATCACATTTCAAAACACATTTGGTAACCAGAGAGTTTTTGAATTTTTGGGTCCACCCGGTCGTCTGCTTGGACATCCTCTCGGATAGTTTTTGAATTTTTGAGTCTACCCAATTGTTCAACCGGACATCCTCCCGGACTTTCGGTTGGTTGACCAGAATAGTGCTTTTTTGTTTTTTTTTTTTTTAAATTTTTTACAATTGCTACCTGTTATTTGAAAAAAAAAATTTATATTTGTTTTTGATATTTTTTAAATATAAAAATTATTTTTTTTGACCAAAATGACAAATTATTTGGCCATTTATTTAAAATTAACAAAAATTTTTTAAATAAAAATTAATTTGTCACAATAATTTTTAAAAAATAAAATATATTTTTAAACAAAATAATTAAAAAAATTTCAAATCAAATATACAATCAAAAGTAATTTTAAAGTACTAGTTGAATTTTTTTTAACAAAAAATAATATATATTTTTTAGGGGATTTTTTTTAAGGTCTCTGGAATTCAGATTTTATGACATAAAGGACATATAATATTTTCGTAATCTTTAAGGTCCCTCAGTATCGAAATTTTTTGAATTTTTTAAATAAAAAATTTATTTTTTTCTATAATTATTTTTTTAAATTAAATTTTAAAAAGAGTTTGGTTATGAGCGTTAAATAGAATTTTTAATAGAATTTTGAATTGTGTGCTTGGTTATGAATTAATATTTTTGAATTAAGTTTTGACAACTTTGTTCAAAACTCATAATCAAAAAACTTTTCTTATTTCAAAACTCGTTTTAAAAATTTAAAACTCAATTCAAAACTATTTCCAAAACTTATAATCAAACAAATTTTTTCTTTTTAAATTATGATTCAACAACTCACAAACTCAAAATACAATTTCATTCTCAAATCATGATTCTAAAACTAAACCAAATGCTATCTAGGATTTTCAATATATTACTTGCCAAAAATGCTTGGGACCCCAAAGTTAGAGACCCCATGACTCTTAAAATAATATAAACCAATCATATATTTTTATTTGTTTTTTTTTCTTTCTTTCTAAACTAATCACATATGCATAGTAATTGTGAAGTTGTGTTTTTTTTGGAAGTCTATAACATTATTGTATTATTTGCATGGTATCTTTCCATCTTTAGCTATTTACAAAGAGTTTTTGTCATGACTCGTGGTAGTAGTCAAATCTTTTGGGCTACAAATTTTATAGGTTGATCTACATACTTAACCCTGGCTTTACCTAATTTTGTATGTATCACTCTCACCGTCGACGCCTATTTAGGTTTCGGTTTCGTTTGGGATATGAATTAATTTTTTAATTTTTAATTTTTAATTTTTTTGATTATTTTAATTTGAAATTAAAAAATTTTATTTGGGATGAATTTTTTTGACTTTTTTAATTTTTATAAAATAAAAAATGAAATAATTATGATTTGAATGTGACATTTTATCTTTTTGACTTTTTAATTTATTTTATCTTTTTATGACTATTTTAACCCCGTAACTTCTTCCCAAACGAAGACTTAAGTGTCACCTAAGACTCCCCTTATTCTAGAAAGCTCTTAAATTTTTATGACCATAATAATATGTACTTTTTTATTTGGCAAAAAACTTTAACAATGGTTCAAGATTGAATACATAAATAAATAGGCAATTATAACAATAGTTCTTGTATTTTGATCCTTACATAATTTTGGTTCCTATTATTTTAATTGGCTCAATTTTGATCTTAAATTTATGATTTTATTTTAATTTAGTGTAATTAATTACAAGTCTTAACATTTTTTTTTACGAAAAATACGCATATAAGTGGCACGTATCATATTTTTAAGCAAAGTTATAAAGTTACTCAACTCAGTAAGTTAATTTTAAACAATTTAGTGATTATTTTATGTCAAAAACATTAATGACATTATCAATGGGATCAAATTGACATATCAACACAAAATATAAAATGACTAGTGTATTCAAAAGATTTAGATTAAGTAATTTGATTTTTTGTTGCAAGTTTTTAATTCAAAATATTGAACAAATCAAATAGCTAATTAAGGAATTAGGGACTAGAAAAATCTTGGTGCTAAAAACAAGTGAAACTAAACAAAACAAAGAAAAAAAGTTTTACAATTTGAAAAATTAAAAAATAATTACAAATCAGTAACCAAATAAGGAATTAGAGATTGGAAAAAGCATAGTGCTAATATTAAAAGTAGGGATGTTCAACGAATCAAGTTACTTGACTTCGATTTGTATTCAACTTGTTAAAGCTCATTTGATGTTTGTTTGTTATGTAGTCAAATTTAAATATATTTTAATGTTTGTTATATTTTTAAGTCAAGTTTAAATAATTTACTACTCAACTCAATAAATTTACATACATTATGAAAAATCAAGTCACGCCATTGCAACTTGTATTCGACACGTCAAAAATTCATTCGATATTTTCTCGTTAAGTAAACATGTGAAGTTTAAATACATTTAAAACTCGTTAAATTACTAAGTCAAACTTAAATAATTTAATACTTAACTTGATTCAATTCGTTTATAACCCTACATAAAAGGTGTTATTAAGCATGCAAAAGTTAATGAAAAGATTTTTACAATTTGAAAAAGAGTGGTGTTACATACCACTAAAAAGAGATCACTAAGCCAGCTCTAATGAACTGGCAGTGCTAAAAATTAAAAAAAAAAAAAAAAAACAAAAAGTAAAACATCACATAAATTAGAGCTACAGTATTTTTAGAACTATTAGAGCTCATTATTTTAGAGCTCTTAAACAATTTTCTTTGAAAAATTAATCTTCGACTATATTCTGACAATCCTCCTGTCGCACCTCCAATCATCCATCACTATTAGTCACCATTTATCATCGACCATCACTTTCGATAATTTACTGAATATTGTTTTTTATTCATTTTTTAGTACGTTCTTAAAATATTTGAAAAATGAGTTAGACCCCCTTTTGTGGAGGATCCCCACAACCCCCTCACTAATTTACACTATTCATGATGTGTGGGGTCCACTCATGTATGTGTGGGGTCCACATCATGAATGGTGTGGATCACAAAGGGAGTTGTGGGGTCCTCCACAAAGGGGGTCCCTATCTTTGCTGAAAATATTTATATGCATCAAACAAATTTTGTTTTTTTTTTAAAAAAAAAAAAACATGTTTTATGTTTTTATGACAACATTGGGCCAATTTAAAATTTTGACAATTTTAAATTATATCACCTCTTTATTTTTTTATATAATTTTTTAAAAAACATCAAAAAAATTAAAAAATAAACTTTCTAAAATGGCCTGATGCCACCTAATTAATTTGGGCGGAGTTAAGAGTGCGTAAAAATTCGTTAGCACCGACCCACACAGCCTGGCAAATTTTGATCCAACAATTCAATTGCGTTCTCATTTGAAACTTTTACGACAAATAAATAAATATTAAATTATGCACAGACGCACAACTCTGAAACAAAATAAACTACATAATGTATTGACTAAAAATATCGTTATTTTTTTAGTTTATTTACCAAATTTATTTCTTGGAAAAAGTAAAGAAAAAAATAATAATAAAATATCCGTCTTCAACTTTAGGTAATAAGAGAGATCTAATATGTTTTTTTAATTGGCTAACATCTTTCAATAAAATTTCTTTGTGAAATTAGAAAATTTATCTATGAAAATGTTAAGGAATCTTAATTATTATGAAAATATTGCATATTTTTTGTCTTATAAAATCTTAATATTAGGAATCTTTAAAAAAAATGCCCAAACACCCCCCCTCCCTTTTAACCACATTTAAAAGTTATTAAAAAGTTAAAAATTAAAAATGTATTAGATAAACTATTTTTTTAGCATTAATTTTTTTTTAATATAAGTTTTAGTCAATAATCTAACTTTTTAATTAAGGGGAAATTATTGTTCAGAGTGGTTTTTAAAAAATTATTATATATAAATAAAAAAAATTATAATATTTGACGTGTATAAGTCTACAAAGGCCACGAATCACCTATGGACAATCCAAGCCCATCACTTGGAACCCAATGCATAACCCAGCTGATGAGGTCCAGGACAGCTGGAGTCCAATATGGCATAAAGAGCCAATGACATTCAGCACACGGCAAGAGAAGGACGAGCCACATCAGCAGAGAAAGATCTGCAAAGTTATTGCCGCTGCACATCACCATTAATGCAGCATTTCACAACATTTATTACGACAACACCTCTCCGTCGGAATAGGACCCCCTTACCCTGAACAAGGTAAGCTACAACATAGGCTTTCGGCGAGAAGGGCAGGTCGGAAGAGACAGCGAAATGATTACCAAAGAATATAAGCAAACGTTGAAGACAAGAAGAAGGTTAAGCTTTCTATCTCTAATCTCTCCCTCTATACTCTACTTCTCTTCCTAACTTGCTTGTCGGAGGGTTCACTGGGGGACTAACCCGTTCCCCGTTGAACTTGCTTGCAGTTTATCTGGTGGGCTTGATCATTTGGACTTGGGCTTGAGGAGCTTGGACCAGTCCGATCCATTCACTGGGACAAACTATATCATCAATATTAATTATTAATATTTATAATATTTTTCATTAACACCATGTCAATGTAATTGCCCCTTTAATTAACTCTCAAAAGAAAGGATAATCAATTGGGCTAACTTACATTTCTATCTGTGTGATCAAGTTATTAATCCTCGTTAAAGGTAAGGATTTATTTCTCTCATGTTCTTTGTTGTTGTTTATTGGGAATTTTGGTGAAAGACACCCTCATAATATAATTCTCTTCTAATAAGGGGGAAAAAAATTAAGCCCCATGCTTCCCACAAAAAAAAAAAAAAGAAAAGGAAAAGATCTTTCTACATATTTGTGTAAGAGTTTAAGAATACTAAAAATTTACTCAATAGTTAAGGTTCCTAGAATTTGAAATTTTGAAAGGATAATAACAATTTTTTATATACATGGCCCAAAATATCTTTTTTATCCTAAAAGTCCTAAACTTTTTCTTTAATTTTTTTCATATGCTGTTTTGTTTCTCTCTCTTTATCTTTCTTGTTTTCAGATTTTTTTTCTTAATCTCTCTTTCTCTCTTTCTTCAATTTACGATGTGTCTCACTCACTCACTCACTCACTCACTCACTCACTCTCTCTTCAATCAACAATTTCAAATCCATGGCATCCACAGCGCCACTATAATTATATCGACCATCACCGCCATCATTTATACTACCATCGCCGTATCTATCAATGTCCCTCCACTGTCGTTCACTGCAACTATCTCTACCATCAATTGTCATTCACTACCATTCTCATATCTCCTATTCAGATCTAGTTGATCTTATCGGTTTTTCTTTATCTCTTTCTCCAACCTGTTCATCTACCACCATTTGGTTGGTTTATATGTTATTATTGATAAAAAATTGATTATGTTATTTGATTTGAGTTGTTCATATTTTCAAGTTCATTGATTTTAGATTTTCATTGGAATTAGTTAGTGAAATTTCATTGGCTTGTGCAATTGCACTAGTTTCAAATAGTGAATTCACTGACTCAGTCTTTGACTTGTGTAATTGCACTAACTTAAATTACTAAAATTTCACGGACTAAGTTTTCGTTAATTTTTTATTGATGCTAGTGAAATTTCGCTAAACTTGTGTAACTGCACTAGTTTCAACCAGTGAAATTTTTTGTAATTAAGAACCTAACTTTTGCAATTCACCCTCAAATTTTTTTTTTTTAATCTTTCATTGATTTTGCATGATGAAGTTTCACCGTGCAGAGTCAGAGAATTTTCACTATATATACAATGAAATTTTACTGATTTAATATAGAAAATTATAAAAATGTTATTTTGGAACCTGCAATTTGAACTTTTTAGTAATAAATTTAGAATTAAGAACCTAATTTTTTCAATTAATAATCAATTTTAGAATTTCTAGTGTAAATACATTTTACTAATTTTGCACATTGAAATTTCTCTGAGTGAAATTTCATTATGTATGAAGCCAAATAAGATATTTCACTATGACGTAATAACGGACAAAGTAAAATTTTATGGATTTTTTTTTTCTTCAGAATTTCATATTACTCATAGATCTTGTCAATATGATTCTAATATAATTTTTATAAAAAGTGGAGATGTAAATCAAAAGTTATTAAATTTTAAAATTTTGAAATCACTTAAAAAAATATAAAAGGTAACTAACTGTAGGGGGTTATTTTTGTTAAAAATGGTTAACCGTGTTTGTTGGAGGACCTAAACTACTACTAGCTAGAAAATTATTTGTCCTTATTATTCTAAAGTAATATTAGTAGGGATCTTAAAAAAAAAAATAAAAATCTTTTTATTTAAATGTCATTTTTTAATAAAATTGAAATTTTTAATATCATCTTGTAGAGATTTATCAAACGAAATTCTTTGTAGTTATGTCATTTTAGAAAATGACAAGGTTCCGTTGATTTTACTCAATGTAAAGAACCAGATAATTGAGATTGAAAACAAATAAAACATTTAAGGTTTAAATTAATAAAATTAAAAACTTAGGATTTATTTTGTTATAAGGATCCAATCCTAAGATTTTATTTATTTACTTATTTTTGTAATTTACAAATAATATAGTGAAATTTTACTATCCAAGCTAATATTAACATAATAAAATTTTGCTCTAAGAATAATGAAATTGATTATGAACGTTTCTACATATATGGTTAATATGAACAGCACAATAGTTTTTTAAAAAAAAAAATATTTCATTATTGGTTAGATTTTAAAATAAAATAAAAAGTCTTTCTACAGTGAAATACAACTATTCTAATTAACTAAACAAGTTTCAAATACTATTACAAATTTTTTAGTTATAATATAGAGTAAATATCATTTTCTCCCCCAAACTATCACTCGTTTTTCACGCGCACCCCCATACTTCTATTTATTTCAATTTAGTACCTGAACTTTTCACAAATTGATTAATTAGACCCATGTCGTCACCTTCCGTCCACAATTGGACGGAATGTGATGAGTTGTCCCCCTGAATTATCTTTTGGAGGGAATATAAGTGGGTTTCCCACCATATACAACCTTTCCATTCTACTATATAACAGAGGCAAGCTCCTAACCAAAAAAAAAAAAAAACGGAGCATCTATTTAGTGGTGAGAGAGAATGAGGAATAGCGGGTCAAGAAAGATGGAGTACAAGTGACATGGAAGATCTGAGATGCATTTGCTGTGGAAGACAATGGGTGATACAAACATCATGGATTGATGCAAATCCTGGTAGGAGGTTCAACAACTATCCCACGAATGGTTGTACTCAGTTCACCTAGGTAGACCTACCTATGTGCTCATGAGGTAGTGCAAATCATCCCTCAGTTGTTGAAGAAGGTCAATAAGCTAGAAGTAAGATCACAGACAAGGAATAGAAGAGAGAGAAAGCTATGGATATGCTTGGCTGCCTCATGGTGCATCATTTTATCAATGTGGTTTGTAATGTAGTGTAAAAAAGAATGTAATAAGGGGGACTATTATGAATGAATAAATGTAATGGGGGGAAATATTATGAATGAAACGTAATAGAGGAAATATTATGAATGAAATGTAATAAGGAAAGTATTTTGAATGAAAATTTCAGATTTTGTGTTAAGGTTTTAATCTTAAAAAAAAAAAAAAACAGAGCATTACAGCATTTATTTGTCCCTTAAAAAATAATTTGTGTTCATCCTTGCAAAAATAGGGCATTATCATTTAATTAAAAAAAAAAAAGTGGCATTGTGTGTCACTTTAACTATTTGTTATTCATCCATCAAAATAACTAATTAGTGGCCTCTTTGAATGGCCCCTTGGCAACCAATGAATAAAATATCTATCACTGACATTCATCCACCAAATGACATTCATTCAATAAATAAAAAATCTATTAATGGCATTCATTTTGTTGGGTATACCTCCTTATTGGAGTGTGAGACCCAATTGGTTTATTAAAAGAGTTTAATTTGGTTTGGTTTAGAGATAATATATTTTTATATATTATATCTAATTTTTTGAAAACCCAATTCAGTTTGGAAACAGCTAAGGTTTTGATAAAAAAACCCTAGATTCACAATACATATTTTTGGTATTGTTTTTCCCAAGAGTAAAGTGGAACGGCTGCCTTATTGTTTTTGGTTTTTCAAAGGTGAGCAACACTTGGGTGATCATTGATTATTCGGTGAGTTTGGTTTTTGGTGGGTGAGCAGCAGCTTTTGATCAAATTTGGTGGGTTCTTTGTGAGTAATTTTGATGCTGTTATAGTCTTAGTTTTCGGCTGATTTTGGTTATTATTTTGGGTCTTCTACAACTCTGGTTCTGAAGATTTTGGTTCATCTATTTGGTGAGGTCTTTCCTCTTATTTATTTGTGATTATTTGGAATTCACCTAAGGGTGGTTTTGTGAGACCATTCATGTCTCGTTTGTAATCATTTGGAAACTTATTTGGTTGATAGTGGAATCGAATTTCGATCCCGTGGACGTACCTCACATTGAGGGAACCACGTAAAAATTCTTGTGTTGCTTTTGATTTAATTTTTTCGCATTAGTTTTTATTCCCATTGATTGATTTACTCGTGGGAATCATCGATTTTCCCTAACAACTGGTATCAGAGCTTACGGTTTATTTGGGTTTAATTATTTGTGTAAATCAATAGAGGGGAATGTGGGTCGTATGTCTAGCTTCAATGGAAGGAATTGGGTAACTTGGAAAATTAAAAAAAGGCAAGAAGACACAACGGTAGTTACTACCGATGATCTCATGGTCGTTTGTGAAGATGATTGTATCAATTTTGTGGGCCAAGAGAGTAATTGGGTGATTAATTCTGGTGTTTCTTTTCATGTGACTTCTCGAGTTAATTTATTCACTACCTACACTGAAGGAGATTATGGTTCTGTTCGAATGGGTAATGAAGGTTTGTCTAAGATTATTGGCATGGGTGATGTTTGCTTCGAAACAAATTTGGACTGCAAGTTGTTGCTTAAAGATGTGAGGCATGTTCCCGATATTCGCCTCAATTTGATCTCTATTGGGAAGCTAGATGATGAAGGCTTCAACAACAAATTTGGTGATGGAATATGGAAGCTCACAATGGATTCTTTGGTGGTGGCTAAGTGCAAGAAAACTCATACACTTTATTCGATGCAAGGAAAAATTTGTGAAGGTGTTGTCAATGCACTTCAAGATGATACTTTTACCGAATTGTGGCACAAGTGGCTTGGTCATATGAGTGAAAAGGGGCTACAAGTTTTGTTCAAAAAAGAGCTTCTATCCGGTTTGAAAGGTACACATAAACTTGTGTTCATTGTTTGGCGGGTAAACAACATAGAGTTTCTTTTCATAAAAATGTTACCTCTAGAAAAGAAAATGTTTTGGAGTTGATTCATTTGGATGTTTGTGGTCCTTTAAAAGTTAGAACACATAGTGGTGCACTTTATTTTGTTACTTTCATTGATGATTATTCAAGGAAAGTTTGGACTTTTCTACTAAAAACTAAAGATCAAGTTCTAAAAGTATTTAAGCATTTTCAGGCCATGGTTGAAAGAGAAACAGAGCAGAAATTGAATAGCATCCGATCAAACAATGGTGGTGAATACATTGGGCCATTTGATGAGTATTATCGCAGCCAAAGTATTCGGCACCAAAAGACAGTTAAGAAAACTCCTCAACAAAATAGGGTTGCTGAGAGGATGAACCGCACCATTGTGGAAAGAACAAAGTGCTTGCTTTTACTAGCTAAATTGCCAAGATCTTTTTGAGGTGAGGCAATGAAGATAGCAGTTGACGTGATCAATTTGTCTCATTCCTATCATTTGAATGGTGATGTTCCAGAAAGAGTTTGGACCGGCAAAGATGTATCTTATGAGCACTTGAGAGTGTTTGGTTGTCGAGCCTTTGTTCACATTCCAAAGGATGAGAGGTCTAAGCTTGATAGTAAGTCAAGACAATGTATTTTTTTTGGCTATGGGCGTGATGAATTTGGGTATAGATTATAGGATCCGGTCGACAAGAAAGTCATTCGAAGTCGTGATGTTGTGTTTCTTGAAGACCAAACAATTGAAGACTTTGGCAAATGTAATCAACCGGAGCAAAAAACTAGTGATCTCATTGACATAGATCCATCTCCTTCATCTTCAGTTGATGATGAAAATGGAGAAGATGTGCAGCCACCTATTGAAGATGTAGAGGATGATGCTAATCCTAATGAAGTTGAGCCAGAAATTGAGGAAGAGCATTCAACTCAAGAACTGTCACCACAACTTGAGTTGAGAAAATCTACAAGGGACCGACAACCTTCGAGAAAGTATCCTTTCAATGAGTTTGTGTTGATTTCCGATCAAGGGGAGCTTGAGAGCTACCAAGAAGCAATTGAGCATGCAAAGAAAGGTGATTGGAAAAAGGCCATGGAAGAGGAGATGAATTCTTTACTTGAAAATCACACCTATGATTTAGTGAAGTTGCCTAAAGGGAGGAAAATTCAAAAAAATAAGTGGGTCTTCAAATTGAAGAATGATGGCAAGAATTTGAGGTATAAGGCACGTCTTGTTGTGAAAGGCTTTGGGCAAAAGAAAGGTATTGACTTTGATGAGATTTTCTCGCCGGTTGTGAAGATGTCTTTTATTCGGGTTGTACTTGGCATGGCTGCAAGTATGAACCTTGAAGTTGAGCAACTTGATGTGAAGATTGCATTTCTTCATAGTGACCTTGAAGAAGAAATTTACATGGAGCAACCAGAAGGTTTTGTAGAGAAAGGGAAAGAGAAATTTGTTTGCAAATTGAAGAAAAGTTTGTATGGTCTCAAGCAAGCTCCGCGGCAATGGTACAAAAAATTTGACTCTTTCATGATGAATAATGGTTTTTCTAAAACCACTTCGGACCATTGTGTGTTTGTGAAAAATTTCCTGAATAATGGTTCTTTGTGAGTAATTTTGATGCTGTTATAGTCTCAGTTTTCGGCTGATTTTGGTTATTATTTTGGATCTTCTACAACTCTGGTTCTTAAGATTTTGGTTCATCTATTTGGTCTGGTCTTTCCTCTTGTTTATTTGTGATTATTTGGAATTCACCTAAGGGTGGTTTTGTGAGACTATTCGTGTTTCGTTTGTAATCATTTGGAAACTTATTTGGTTGATAGTGGAATCAGATTTCAATCCCGTGAACGTACCTCACATTGAGGGAACCACGTAAAAATTCTTATGTTGCTTTTGATTTAATTTTTTCGCATTAGTTTTTATTCCCATTGATTGATTTGTTTATGGGAATCATTGATTTTCCCTAACACATTCAAAACACACAATTGGAATCCATCTATGTAATGGCAACCAAAACCAGCACAAGCTACATTTACATAGAAATGAGGAGTACCATCCATTAAAATAGAGTATCATGTACAAAAGCAACAGTCATAAATTTGTAATTCAAGTTTTCAAAATACACAATTGTTTGCAACAACCAAAATACAGAGTATTGCCTCCTATGAGAAGTACCTCCTTCATCAGATGAGCTGCCAACACTTCTTAGCTCATTAGAGGAGCTTCCAAGGCTTTGTAGGTTATCAACTGCCTCAGCCATTGCATTCTTACTACTTTCTACACCAGCAAATTCTAGCCTTTTGTCAACATTAGCCTCATACAATGCATCATCATCAGAAAATCCATAGTCACTATCCTCATATTTCTCAAACTCATCAGATGATGAAGAATCTGAGGGATTAGGATCATAGTCATCACTATCTTCCTCTTCTGCTACCTGTATATCTACAAGTACTCCCTTTCTCTGACTTCTTTTTGCACTTAACCCTATAACACCATCCGTTTCTAAACAACCTACATAAACCTCTACTACTCTGTTTCCATCCACAAATGTCTCCAACCTCATTACATTTTCATCAGTGTTAATCAACTCTAACCCAGCACAATAATTAAGCTAATAGTAATAGATGTTACATCAAGTGCAGCTAGGGGTGTAATTTTGGCCCGTGGCCTGCGAGTGGCCCGAAGCCTGCCCGTGGCCCGAGGTGGCCCCGGTCCGTTAAGGCCTATTTAGGTTAGAGCCCAAGCCCAGCCTGAAGCCTTGGGCCATCGTTTTAAAGCCCGGCCCGGCCCATGGGCCTACTCAAAGACCTGTCCAAAAGCCCGACCCAAGACTCAACCCGCTCGGGCCACCCGATACCCAGTGTTATTTTTAATGGAAAATAATAAAATTTTGGTGGAAAAAATTAAAAAAGTTGTTTAGGCCCGCCCAAAGCCCGAGCCCAGGGGCCTGGCCCCGAGGCTTGGCCCACTGGCCCACCCCAAAGCCCGAATACCCCTGGGCCTAGTTTTATGGCCTGACTCGGACTGGCTCGATTTTTTGGCGGGAGCTCACAAGGCCTGACATGGGCCCGGCATAGCCCGAGCCCAGATGGGTAAGGCCGGGCCGAGCCAAAATTACACCCCTAAGTGCAGCTTACTTCCTTGGCCAAATTATCTAACTCCACAAGTGATATTTCATTAGAATTACAAAAGTTAAAATAACTAATCAATCAATCACTATAAACCCTCTGAGGATTATAACTAACCAAACCCCCATGATGCATTTTGATTGTGAAATAACAAGATCTTTTCTCTACATTTTTAAATGAAAAAATATACTATTATGAACTAATTATACTAATAAATAAATAAATATAGTATTAAACTACTATTACCATAAGACAAT
This sequence comes from Camellia sinensis, assembly GCF_004153795.1. Lineage (NCBI taxonomy): Eukaryota > Viridiplantae > Streptophyta > Magnoliopsida > Ericales > Theaceae > Camellia > Camellia sinensis. Next base: position 814,922 of record NW_021024871.1, on the reverse strand, counting down.
TCCAATTAAAGAAATCCATGTATGAATACATTAAAAAAAAAATTGTATTCTAAAAATGATTAAACTAAATTGATTTTTAATAAGCATTATATAAAAAATGAGTTTCTTTTAAGGACTGATTAAACTAAAACTAATCAAGTATTACACTATTCAAGTAAAACAATTACAATTAAACAAATCTTTTTCAAAGACAAACAGACAAAGATGTATTCTAAAAAATGACAAATCAAAATAGTATTATATCATAAATCGATTTTTCAAAATCATTAGTTTCAAAATTAAACAAATATTAAAAGTAAATACCATAAACAATTGGTCGCTTCCTTCGCTTGCCATCATTCTCTCTTCGAACCCAACCCATGATTCAATATTAGTTCGTGCCCTTCGTTCACTAATGAACTTTGATTTGGATTTCGAATAAGGAATTTGAAAGCCCTAAAACCGATTTGGTCCCAACGAAGCCCTAATTGAACTGTCTAGTAAACCAATTTATTTTCTAAGGAAACCCTCTTATATTCCCTCCAAAAGATAGTTCAAGGGGACAACTCATCACATTCTGTCCAATTGTGGACGGAAGGTGACGGCAGGGATTTAATTGATCAATTTGTAAAAAATTCAGGTACTAAATTAAAATAAATAGAAGTATGGGGGTGAGCGTGAAAAATGAGTGATAGTTTGGGAGGGAAAATGATATTTAGGTGTCGTTTGAAATGTGGGTTGGCTTTTTGGCTATTTTAGCCTGAGGCTAAAAAGCTGATTTAGGAAGGACTTTTTGATTTTTTTGACTTTTTAGCTTTTTGGTGAGGTGTCCACATGTTAAATGACCGAACTGCCCTTGGTAATACCTTTTCCACTCCTAGCCAGCTCCTTCCTCCATGTCAACGTCATTGCAGTTTTTTTTTTTTTTTTTTTCTAATTTTTTTTTGTTTTTTTGAATAAGGCATATTAAATTGGAATTTTTTTTTTGTAATTTATGTTATTGTCATTTTTTTTTGTATACATTAATTGGTTTTTATTTTTCAAAAATAGTTTTTCATGTGTTTTATTTATTTTTAAATTACGTGGCAAATGCTAATTTATGTTTTTAATTAATTAATTAATTAATTTTTTTTGGATAAGGCGTATTTTTGTGGTTCTTTTTTTTTAATTTACGTTTTTGTCATTTTTATTTTTATTTGTATACATTAATTTGTTTTTATTTTTCAAAAATGATTTTTCATGTGTTTTATTTATTTTTAAATTACGTGCAAATGCTAATTTCTGTTCTTAATTTTTATTTTATTTTTTTTGGACGAGGCGTATTTTTGTGGTTCTTTTTTTTTTAATTTACATTTTTGTCATTTTTATTTTTATTTGTATACATTAATTTGTTTTTATTTTTCAAAAATGGTTTTTCATGTGTTTTATTTATTTTTAAATTACGTGGCAACTGCTAATTTTTGTTTAATTTATTTATTTATTTTTACTTTGTTTGGTTTTTTTGGGAAAAGGTTTTTTTTGGGAAAAAGTTTTTTTTTTTTACTTTGTGAGTGGTGAGGCGATGCCCCTCTCAATCAGGTCATGTGGGGGTAGTTTGGTAAATTTACAGTGGCATGGGTTGTTGCCAAGCACGTGATAAGTTTTTGCCTCCATTTGGCTAATTTAGCCTTTTTTGTCCGGTAGTGGCTAAAATAACCCAAACTTCTCTTGCCAAACGGAGCTTTAGTCTATAATATAATTACACTAATGTTTTTACCATTTTTTTTTTTGGGGGACCTTTTAACCTTTTTAGTCAATTGTCAAAACAAGGTGTGATTTGGGAACACCATAAATAAGGAGTTTATTTGTTTATTTGCTATAAATTATCACATCACCTTTATATTTATTTTTTTTTACATATTTTTTACGTAAAAAGTCAAAAAATTGCTAAATAAGGAAACCCAAATGAATAAATGATTGCAAAAGTTTGACATATTTAAGGCTGGTTTGGCAAGTTTAAAAAAGGTCAAGAAGTCAAAAAGTCATCAAAAAAGTTAAAAAGTTATCACTATTCATAACAAAAAATATAAAAAAATTAATATGCAAATATTAAAATACAAATAAACTTTTTGGCCCATCAACGTATTGATGTCAAGCCAACTGCTGTGAAAGGGAAAAAAAAAATTACATGTGTACATTCACTAAGTTGGATGGTAAAGTTGGGCCCGTGGGGGGCCCTTCATAGATCCCGTTTTGATAATCCGAACCGTTTAAAATCAGTTTTGTATATGTGTACATTCACTATATGCCTATAAAAAATCATGTCTATCGAATATCGCTAACTACATGATCAAATCAGTTTTGTATAAAAATTGGATGGTGTTATAGTTAACGGTTGACAAAAAAACTAACATGATCAGATAACTATCGATATCTAATCAACGTGATTTTTTATAAACGTATAGTATTCGACGAGTTCTACACATTGAACGGTTCCGATTAGAAAAACGGGACCCGTGGTGGGCCCCCACGGGCCAAACAACACCGTCCAATCAAAGCCCGAAAAAGAGGCAATCTTTTCCATGTATTCACCCAGCCGACTGCACTGTCAATCCGTACGGTCTACTACACTATCTTCTCCTACACACTTATTTATACAATTTTTTAATACACTTTTTTTTCATAAAAAGTCAAAAAGTTAACCCAAACATCCATATTTTTTTCCTCAACTTTGTAGTCTAAAAAGATAAAAAATACACTTATTTAGAACACTCCAAATGACCCCCAACATATTTTGTAATACGTGTTAATAATTTTTTTTATATTTTTATATTTTTTATATTTATCTTTATTAGGTGTGTGAGTAAATTTAAGGGTTTTTTTAGTAGTTAGTTGAAAAGTTTAGCTTTTTGATTAAAAGTAAACCAAAAAAAAGTGGGAAAATTTAGCTATAAATCCCTTTTACCTTCCTTTCATTGTTAAAAGGACAAAGAAAAAAATTATACTTTCTAAACCCTCTCATAATTATAAAGTCTTGCATAAATGACAAAATTTATTATTTAAATATTTTATAGGACTATTATACCCTCAACTTCTACATATATAATCAGCTTCGTCATCAACTGTATCATAATCACCATAGTTGCATCTTCCAAGCTTCAGCAGAAGGTCGTCGACAAGCCGCCGCCATAGTAGCGTCTTCCAAGCTTCAGCAGAAGGTCCTCTCTTCATCTTCATAATCAGCAACGATGTGGCTTTGAGTATGTTGAAATTGAATGAGGATCTGTCTCTCTCTCCTGTGTAGATCCTGATGAAGATCAATAGCAGATAGCCTCCGACGACGACGACGAGGGCTACCTCTTTCTCGTCCGAGACCTCCGACAACGATGCCGTTGATGATGTTTTTTTTTTTCTCAGATCTCCTCCTCCGACGTTGATGATATATTATATTATATGTTTTTTTTTCTCCTTCTCGTCCGAGACCTCTCTTCTCAGATCTCTGTGTAGTGTGTGTGTGTGATGTTGATGATGTTTGCTAAGTTCTCTTTTTCTACTCAGATCTCTCTCAGAGAGCTATTTTTTTTTTTTTTTTTTTTTTTTTTGAAGTTTTTTTTCTCAATTAGATATGTTGATTTGTTGATTAATTTGTTTTGTTTTTGTTTGTTTGTTTGTTTTTGATTTATTTTTTTTGTTTTTTATCTAATTTCATTTGACAGAACTAGAGTAAAATTTTACTTTTAGTTTCAGAGTGTAACATTTTACTCTTATTCAGAGTAATTTTACTCTGAAATATATAGTGAAGATGGCTTAATAGGAGAGCTGATAGATATGAGGGTAATATAGTAAAAGAAACAAGTTTTAAAATATTATGGGGTTTTGAAAGTACTTGTATAATTCTTATCCTTTTGAAAGACAAATTAAATGGTGAGGGGGCTATCACCAAATAATGCTAACCCTTTTGATATATTCCAAGTTTTTTTAAAAATATAATTAAAGTTGGTTTTTTTGAAGGAAAAAAATGTCCGAATGACATAGAGCTTTTTTTTATGAAAATATTTTTTTTGTAATGAAAAAACTATCCTTACAAAAAATTTATATAGAATATGTTACTAGACTAATGTGGTTGTGATATTTTCTCAATTAACAATAATTTTGGTGGGTTATTTGTTAATAAGGCTCACAATGCAGAACATATACATATATATATATATATATATTTTCCATATGTATAGCTTTATTTTTCTTTGGACAAATCAACTCATCTCATTGATATTTAAAGAAAGTATAGTTTATCTTATACATTAATTACATTGATCTGTCTCGAGAGTTTAATTCGCATAATAATTAGATTTATTTTCATCAGTAATTCATTAATTGTATACATGAAAAAAGTGATGTTATCTCTTTTGTTTTAAAAGGTATATTTACCGTATGCACTAGTTTAGGGTACTTTAGTCTGACTAAAGTAAAAATCAATATAATTAACTATTTTCATTTGAAAATTGATTATTTTAAATGATACCAAAAGTTAAAAAATTAGAGAGATGCGATAACTTATAGTAACTATTTAATTATTTGACTAAAAATTTTGGTTCTCAAGTGGGCCTTTAATCTAAAAAAAGTGAGTACAATTTATTTATTTTTTTAGAGTAATTCTATAGGCCTTGTTTGGGATGCAAATTTTGGGCTAAAATAGCAAATAAAGACATAAAAGGTTAAAATAGTTAATAAGGTTAAATGTTACATCTAAACTATAATTATTTCATTTTTTTTCTCTCACAATCATCAAATCAACTACAAAAAAATTAAAAATCATCCTAAACACAACTCTTTTAGCTAGATTAAAATAGCCAAATAGTTAAAAAGCCTCCGTTTGGGAAGTGGGTTGGCTTTTTGGCTTTTTGACTTTTTTGGCTATTTTAGCCTGGGCTAAAAAGCTTGGTTTGGGAAGGGCTTTTTGATTTTTTTGACTTTTTTTGTGAGAGAAGAGTATAATGATTATGAGATGGATGTGATGTTTTATTTTTTGTGACTAAAATAGCCTATTTTGTCTTTTGTGGCTAAAATAGCCAAAAAAACCCCAAATAGCTCTTCCCAAATGGAGCCTTTGTATGGGCTAACGATTTTAGTTTCTTGTTTAGTTGGAATTTATGGGCATGCTTACATTTGGAACTAGTTTACATGCACAAAACTTTTTTTAATATACATTTGTTTTTAGTTATGGTTTATTTTGAAGGAATGGTTGAAATGATCTAAAATCAAAGCCGTTCATTTTTATTTATAAATATTTTTTTGAATTGCTTGATGTTATCTATGTGCAAGTACTTTTGTAGCCGTTTGTTTTTTCAGATTACAATGTGTAAATTATTTATGTAAGAAATTAGGTCGATGAGATAATCATTTGTCACATCTGTTTCTAGAAAAATGGATAGCTTAGTTTTCAAATAATATTTATCGTTTATTTTTATGTAAATAAATGTGATAAACTAATAGAGTTACAGTTATTGGATTGATAATATTATGATTTAAAAAATAAACTGGTCGGATTATAAAAATAAGACTTTGTGATTTAAAAAATGAATGATTAGAATTATAAAAATAAGACTTATAATAAATCTCACCATATGAATGATATTGTTCAATCTACAAAGTGCAGTAGTTTGTTCGGGTTGAGCCCATCCAAGTTGCACCCCTAAATTGTATTAATGATTTCACTTGGAAAAAAGGTTAACAAGGTCTAACTCGAATTGTTGGGCCAACATGTGGCCTTTACCTTTTGTTGGGTACTTAAATTTATCAGTTTTTTTAAGTTTTTCAAGAATCAAGATGGGTTAGGGTTTAAGCAGAAAGCTCAGGGAGGGAAAATCCCCTGTTGCATGCCTGCCTGACTTGAAGCTTATAATCCTCTGCGACGTCGGCCATGCCCTGGGCATAGGCCTTTTCATCGGCCTCTTTGACTTCGGCCTCCTTGGTGGCCAAAGCCCGCTGGAGCTCCTTCTCAGCTTGGGCCTTTTTTACTTCAGCCTCTTTTTTCACGGCTTCAGCAACTTTTTTAACAGCCTCAGCGGATTCAGCTTTCTCCTCGGCCATTTGTTGGGCCTTGGTGGCAGCTTCGGCCTGGTCTTCCAACCTCTTCATCTTTAATTCAAGAGATTTGATCTCTTTCTTCATGGAAGATACTTCCCTCTTCATATCAACCAATCTTTGATGATTTTCAAAGGATTGCATTGAAAATGAATGGGCATGTTGGACAGCCTAAAAGAAAACAGAAGTGTCAGAAAATTTTCTCAGTAAAAAATAGAAGGAAAAATCACAAGTGCAAACAGGAACACTTACCTGAACAGAGTGTTGGAGCATGAGAGCATAATTCTTATACTCACTGAGCCCCGCATTTCGCTCCAGATCGTTTGGGAGGAGGAGAGCAGTGCTAAGGCCGACACCAACGTTAATATCGTCGGCACTTTCACTGGCCATAATAGGCCTATCCTCCAGAGTTAGTTGAGGGGCCCATGGAACGTCGGGCTTCTTGGACGCCGAGGCCGTCGCAGACGATGACCTTGGCCTCTTTGATTGAGTAGACCCTGAGGGTTGGCCCTCAGCAGACCTCTTGGTGAAAGCAGAGGTTGATTTTTTACTTTCTGCCAGTTTAGAAATAGGCAAAGCATCCTCAGCTTCGGCATCTGTAGCCTTGGCCTTGGGCTGAGCCTTTTTAACTCTCTTCGGCTTTGGTGGGGGCATTGATTGCGTTGGTACAGCGTCGGCATCGGTTGGAAGGTCGGCAAGGAGATCTTGAACGACAGGCCTTGAACGAACCATCTCGGCAGTCTTTACAAGTCTTCGTCGACGCTTACGTTCTGGAATCGGTATTAAGTAGGGGGCCGAAGTGGATGGAAGATCGGCTGGGTTAGAGGTAGATCCTTGATCTGTTCGGGATGAAGAAGCAGTTACAGTTGTGGCAGTAGGCGGAGAGAGGCTTTTCTTATTTGTTTTCGGGACGTCGGGTAATGTGGATTTATATGTGGGGATGAAGTTTAGTTGCAGTGGAGCTTTCCGTTTGTGGATGGGAAGGTCAAGGAGTCTTTTCAGATCGTTTCCTGGGAAAAAGGATTGGCGAAAATTTTTCGGTGGCTGATGAAGATCTGCAAGACAAAGAAACAGACATCAGAAACATAAAGCATTAAAGACTTAAATAAAAAAAAAACAACTAAGCGTTGGCACTGGGCTCTTATCCTTGCCCTCTGTAACTGTTCGAGAAAGAGGGTAGAGGTGGACATCTTCATCTGGGCCAAATTCCCAATTTCCCGAAGCAATAACAAAATCATCTCCAGCCCCTTTGTTGGAGTTTGGATGGTCGGCTACAATTTTAAACCGGGTAGATCTTGGCTTAAGGTAATAAACGAAGCCCCTATCCTTCAGGTTGAGGGGACACATGGTATAGCAGTACTGAAGGTCGGCCAGGGTGATTCTAAGATTCTCTTGCCTAGCTAAAGCTATAATATCGTTGATCACCCTATAGGAGTTGATAGTAAGTTGCATAGGGTTCAGCCTATAGAAATGAAGAACTTCACGAAAAAGGAGATGAAGTGGCAGCCGAAGTCCACATTCGGTAAAAAGCTACTATAGAAAAAGGCATTGTATGGTCTGTGGGCACGATGATATCACTATCACCAGCTAGCTTAAGATGAACATCGGCTGGGATAGAGAATTCCTGCCTAAAGTATTCAAGTTTTGTTGGGGTATTTACCCTATGTCTCCACATACCCATTATGTCGGCTTAAACTAAGAAGAATATGTTTCAGAAGATGGGCAAAGACCTAGGAAAGGACTGATAAGGCTTGTTTCAGTTTTCCCTAAAAAATTGAAGGTTCTACACACAAATCCCAGGCTAAAGAACTATAAAGATCAAAATCGAAGGCACAGATCTGGAACAGATACAAAAAACAGAAAACAAAGACGAAGTTTCAGAAACAAAGAACAGAGGTATGGTTCTCAAAAGCGAAAGAAATACAAAAGTAAAAGGTCAAGAACAGTGGCAAGAAAAGTATTACAAGGGAGCAAGTGTTCAAGATTTGAGTAAAATCATAGAATAGACACATCCAGATGAATAGTTCAGCAAACTAAAGGTTTGAACAGCGCAATAATGGCAGTAAGTAAACGAAAGCACATAAAAAGAAATTGGGAATAAGAGGAACAGAGGCTTACCAAAACAAATGAAGCCGGAATGAAAGTCGCCGAGGTAAGGCAACGTTTGCAGACAAGACGGAGCGACGAAAGCTTCGCTGGAAAGGAAGAATGAAGGCAGTTGCAGAGCTTGGAGCTAGAGCAATGGCGGGTTTTGAGAAAGTTTAGAAAGAAAGAGAGCCAGAAAATCGAATGAAAAAGTAAAGAAAGAAAGAGGCAAAGAAGAGTTTTGTCAAAAATTTGAAACGGCGGCAAAATTAGGGCATTTATTGTGCCTGGAGCAACGCACGCGTCAGACGGCGCAGACGGATGAAAAGATAGCCTTAAGGCGCGTCGCAGGAACGGGCCAATGAAAATAAAGCATTTGAAGGAAACGGTTAGAAGTGCATGACAGCTCATGCGCATGGGAGAGTACAATCGAAACCTTGTTCTCCGGAGAGAACACATCGGCTAGAAGTGGATTATCTCGGCTAAACAGTTTTTTGAGCTATTACTCAAAAAAGAAATGTTGAAATAACGATATAGGTTCCATCACCTCAGAATTCCGAGGTAATGGAACCTAGGGGGCAGTTGTGGGGATGTATTTTCTGAATACCAACACGTGGCATGGTGACGCCGACGTGTCAGCCGACGTGCCACGTGTCATGGTAGTTAGGCCGAGATGATCTCGGAGTTGCCGAGATTATCTCCGAAGATATCGGAATCCGAGATAAGCAGATAAGGGACAAGAGTCCTAAGACGAAGAGGGGATTTAACCAAGATAAGGATAAAGCTCTTAGGGAGTTTATCTTTATCTCTTAAAGAGTCCAAAGTAAACACTAAATTGGAAGTTCATAGAAGTCATACTTCTAGTAGGACTTGGATTAAGTATGTTATAAAAGAGAGGCACCCCCGTGGGTCTAAAGTATGCAATTTATGTTTTGAGTATTAAGTTTAGCACTTGATTATCTTTGAGAGATATACTGACTTGATCGTCGGAGTGCCCCCGGGTGGAAGAACCACCGCCGGAGCCTTTTCTTTCTGTTACAGGTTGCTGAAGCCATCTATTCTGCCTGTGCTCTCCAGTTGATCACTAAACGGGCAGTGTGGTCAGATTTTTACCCACACAATTTGGCGCCGTTTGTGGGAACGAAGGAAGAATAGATGGCCAGTAGCGGACAGCAGGAAAAAATTAGGGATGACACTCCCGCTGGGAGTGGTAGACCAATTGACCTTGACATTGAAGGAGACGACCACAATACAGAAGCCCGTGACTAGGGTCACAGAGAGAACGACGTAATCCCGGAAGGCGACACGTCAAAAAGAACAAACCAAGGAAAGTACTACAATGAAGATAACCTCCAGGTATGGAGGGACAGGTGCCTACGGAGGGATGAGGAAGTGAAAGAATTAGCAAACAAGTTGGCAGACCTTCAGTCAGTCGTCAACTTCATGATGCAGAATAATGTTATGCAGCCACCATACCCGCTGCAAGATACGCCGATGCCAGCAACCAACACCCAGAAGGGCGGAAGAAAAACAATCCCCGAGGTCCCTTAGCATACCAGGAGCGGAAGGCATTCTCACCGGCCTTCCAGGGAAGTCGTACGGGAAAAGCCGAGACAAGAAGAGTCCCGAAGGACGCACCATATGAAGAATCCAGAGCCCAAAGAACATCGACATGTTCAGGGACAAGTACTCTACTTTGACACAACCCATGGAGAAAGATCCAAACGGACCCATCACGAGGCCGAAAGCAGTGTACCAAAAAGACTAAAATCCAAAGACAGCCGAGCTCCAAGGAGGAGCAAAGAAGACCTAAGGGACTACCTCAAAAGGAGGCAGCAGAATGCTGAAGCCGAGGTAAACTCCCCAGTAAAACCGAAGACAGCCTTCTCGATGGAACTAGACAAATTCGAACCACCCAAGAGATTCAGTATGCCGAGGTTTCAAATTTATGATGGTAAGTCAGATCCAAACTTTCATGTTGGGCTATACCTAAATTCGATGGCACTATATAGTGGGAACGAGCCGTTGCTCTGCAAAGTATTCCCCTCATCCTTTGGGGAAATTGCATCTGATTGGTTCCATAAATTACCAAAAGGGAGCATAAAGACATGGGAAGGCCTGGCCGAGATGTTTGTGGCCAAGTTCGTGACCAACAAGCTGCAACCCCTGAGGGTTGATGCTTTGATGGCTCTAAGAATCACCAAGGAAGAAGGCCTTAGGGCCTATGCGAAGAGGTACTACGAGGTATTCAACCGAATACCTGAATGCAACCAAGAGGTAGCAGTCGTGTCTTTCAAGAACGGCCTGAAAGATGACTGCCCACTACGGAAGTCTTTGGCAAAGACATTGCCAAAAAGCATGGAAGAACTCATGGAAAGAATCGAGAAATACACCAGGGCCGAAGAAAATACATCGGGAAACAAAGAGGTAAAGCAAGAAAAGGGAAACGGCTCGCCGAAGCGAGGCCGAGGCAACAATGGACCGACCAAACAAGAAATAGAGTTGAGGAGTAAACAGGCGGTAACAACGGTATTCCGAATCCCAATCCATAAAGTCCTAGATCAAATTCGAAACCAACCGTATTTCAGGGCTCCGGCAAAAGCACCAGGGGAATTCATGGGAAGAAACGTTGGTAGACGTTGTGCCTACCACAATGAAGAAGGGCACCCAACTCAAGGTTGCAGAGCCCTGAAAGCACACTTGGAGGACCTGGTGAGACAAGGCCTACTGAGGGACCTGGTCGATGAAGCCAGGACAAGGGAAGAACAGACAAGGTTGCCTCAAGCACCAGCAGCACCCCCTCCCCCAGCACAGCTACCACAAGCAGGGGGACCGAGGGTGGTTAATGTGATCCACTCAAGGGTCAACGAAAACGAAGTCAGAGGGGAGACCCAGAGGGTAAGACATTTACAGCATGTCTACCAAGTCGGGGAGAAGAGACATCGGCCAGAAGAATGCCAAGGGCCGATAATAGCCTTTACTGAAGCCGACCTGGAATTGGTCCAACATCCGCATAATGATGCCTTGGTAGTATCCCTCCAAGTTGGGGAGTGCCAAGTAAAACGCATCCTAATAGATCAAGGCAGCTCTTGTGACATCATGTATGTCAGATGTTACAAGGAACTGGACCTTCACCCTGATGACTTAGAACAATCCAACGGCCTGATGGTCGGCTTTAATGGAACGCCGACATGGCCACTGGGCGCAACGAGCCTGGAAGTACAAACCGGCACTAAGAAGATCAAGACGGAATTTCTGGTAATTGACACGCCCTCACCATACAACATCATCTTGGGAAGGCCGTGGTTGCATACAATGGGGGCAGTTCCCTCAACATTGCATCAACTACTACGGTTCCCAACAGAGCATGGGATTGAGGAAGTCAGAGGAGATCAACTACAAGCAAAAAATTGCTCCATGGCAGCAATGAAGTCCACCTGTAGTGTACGGGAGCCAAGGAAAGCAGAAGTTGAAAATGAGGACATGGAGGTCCTAGAAGACGTTGGGAAAGAACCAACCGAAAAAAGCGAAGAGGCGCTAAAAAAAGTTTTCATCCAAGAGGGCGACGAAGAGCGCTTCTTTCTTCTCGGCTCAGGCTTAGCTGGAGAAGAAGAGAGAAAATTGGAAGATTTTTTTAGGGCAAACATAGAGGTGTTCGCCTGGACACCTTACGAAATGCCTGGCATTGACCCCGAGGTCACTTGCCACAGACTGAATGTCGATAGGTCGGCAAAACCTGTGATTCAACGAGCCAGAAGACTGACATTGATGCATGTCGAAGCAGTAGAAGAAGAAATAGACAGACTCCTGGAGGCCAGGGCCATCCGAGAAGTTCAGTACCCAACATGGCTGTCCAACACAGTAGTAGTAAAAAAGAAGAATGGCAAATGGAGGGTTTGTGTAGACTTTACCAGCCTCAACAAAGCCTGCCCCAAAGACAGCTTTCCTCTGCCAAAGATCGACCAACTGGTAGATGCTACTTCAGGACATGAAAGGATGAGTTTTCTAGATGCATACAGAGGGTACCACTAGATTGCTATGTACCCTCCAGACGAGGAGAAGACCGCGTTCATCACCCCTAAAGGCTTGTACTGTTACAAGGTAATGCCTTTTGGGTTGAAAAACGCAGGAGCAACCTATCAGAGGTTAGTAACAAAAATGTTTAAGCACCTGATTGGCAAAACAGTAGAAGTTTACATCGACGACATGGTCGTAAAGACCAAGGAATCAAAGGGTCATCTTGCCGACCTAAAAGAGGTCTTCGACATACTCAAAAGATATCGGCTCCGACTCAACGCCTCGAAGTGCGCCTTTGGAGTTGGATCAGGTAAATTTTTGGGATATCTGGTAACAAGAAAGGGCATTGAGGCCAGCCTAGACCAAATCAAGGCCATCCTGGAACTACAGAGCCCAACATCGGCAAAGCAAGTTCAAATGCTTACTGGAAGGGCCGCAGCCCTAAACAGATTCATCAGCAGAAGCTTAGATAAGTGCAGACCCTTCTTCAACCTGGTGAGAAAAGCCACAGACTTCCTATGGACAGAAGAATGTGAAGCCGCCTTAACCGACCTAAAAAAGTACTTGACCACAACTCCGATTCTTTCAAACCCAGTACCAGGAGAGGAACTGTTTTTGTACTTAGCAGTCTCAGAACACGCAATTAGTGCAGTACTAATCCAAGAAGAAAAAGGGGAGCAAAAGGCTGTTTACTACGTAAGTAAAACTTTGGCCGACGCAGAAACAAGGTACCTACCACTGGAAAAATTAATGCTGGCCTTAGTAATGGCTTCAAAGAAGTTGAGCCATTACTTTCAGGCACACAAGATTGTGGTCCTAACAGAACACCCACTGAAGTCCTTGTTGCATCAAGGAGACTTAACAGGAAGGATAGCAAAATGGGCAGTAACCCTGGGCCAGTTTGACCTGGAGTTTAGGCCGAGAACAGCAATAAAGGGCCAAGTTTTGGCCAGGGTGGTTAATGTGATCCACTCAAGGGTCAACGAAAACGAAGTCAGAGGGGAGACCCAGAGGGTAAGACATTTGCAGAAAATCTACCAAGTCGGGGAGAAGAGACATCGGCCAGAAGAATGCCAAGGGCCGATGATAGCCTTTACTGAAGCCGACCTGGAATTGGTCCAACATCCGCATAATGATGCCTTGGTAGTATCCCTCCAGGTTGGGGAGTGCCAAGTGAAACGCATCCTAATAGATCAAGGCAGCTCCTGTGACATCATGTATGTCAGATGTTACAAGGAGCTGGGCCTTCACCCTGATGACTTAGAACAATCCAGCGGCCCGATGGTCGGCTTTAATGGAACACCGACATGGCCAC